>CM076578.1:1072499180-1072929240 GCA_034641835.2 Pinus albicaulis
CGCTATGAAAACGCTGGTCTTTTCGTAACGCAAAATCCCGAAATCAAATTACCAACGCTACAAAATCTGGGATTCAAATTTTTTCGATTTAGCTGTCACATCCGTCAATTTGGGTTAAATTTTCATGATTATGGTGTCAGTCCACCAAACCTCCCTCACGCATGCAACCATCCAAAGCAGTTATGAAGTCACTACGGGATTCTTTAGGGGTCATTTGTCATTGGTACTTTGCAAATTTGAAAAGGGGTTGGTTATCATTGATTTTATCTCATGCAAAGAAAGCACTGCATGCATATCTATTGTTGAAAGAGAAGCTCATGATAAGTAACTAGAGCTCTCATTAATTTTTCAAGCAAGGTTGAATTTCAATCAAGTGAGGCTGAAACAAATTTTCAAGCGAGCCAGTTCATCCAACAAGGAGATTTATTACAATTTTTCTGAAGACACAAGGTTTCTAGGAGAAAGATAACAGAAGAAAAAAGAAATCACCGGTTTGGTCACTGCTTGAGGACAAAACATGAAGGTTTAGAAACTCTCACAAGAGATAAATTTGTTGAAGAAGCCTTTAAGAAGGTAGGGTGTTGGAGGTTCTATGAAAAGCTTCAAGGAGGGCATAACCAGGTTACCAAAGAGTTTGCCATGAACTTCACAGGGTCAAACACAAAGGTTGTTTTTCTCAATTTACCAATTTCTCCTAAAGTTATATCAGTAGTCACAGAAATTCCAAGAGGGGAGGAGAGATGGTTCAAGAATTTTAGGTTTGAAATGCAACCCTGCAAAATCTTTTTGAAACCAGAGTTTATGGATACTGATTTGAACAAAGTTGTGCCAAGAAATTATGTCAAGGATGCATTTGCCAATTTGCTCTATAACATCCAAAGGTACTTCACCTGCAAAGGGAGATACCACAAGGTGTACACTTATCACTTTAAACTTTTATTGAATTTCACAGAAATAATCTCTCTAGAATTACCCTTCTTTCTATTTTGAAGTCTAGCCAAGATGGCAAACAAAGTACAGATAAAAACTCAGGCGTGTGAAACCTCATTATTTCATCATGGTCTAGTCAAGTTAATAGTTTTGCATGAGCTTCAAAAAGTGAATAGAGAATGGTCTGCATTTCTCTTTTTGAGTGGAATAGGATTTGAAGGAACAGGTGCTAGCCATCAAGCCAAAGAAACATATTCATCAAAGATTACTGAACCTGCAAAAACAAAATCAAGGAGGTTTGTCAAGCTTAGTCCCAGGAAACAGGTTAAGGAACCAATGATAAACACATCATTGAATATCCAAAGGACTCATCAATCTGCACAGAAGAAGAGAACTCATGTCAAAGAGACAATTCAGGAACAGTCAACAAGTAAAACAGCTCAGAAGAAGTTGACTAGGAGTCATAGGTCAAAGGAGAAGGGTAAAGCTATGGTCACAAATGAAAACTTGGAGTTAAGAGGTGACTTGAATGATATATTACAAGCTATATGCAGTGAAGAGTCTCCCCTGGTTCAAGCAGATTTCATAAAACTGGATACAAGTGGAAAATAAAAGAAATTGAGAACATCCAAAAAATTAGATTTTGAGGATGAAATGTCAGAGTTTATCTTTAAGCCTAGAAAACCCTTGACTAGGAAGTCTGAGAAATTGCATCAGCCAGACATGGAGATGGTCCAAACAAGGGGTGAGGATACAAATTTTTTTTAAGAACCCATAAATATATCATCTCCAATGCTTGAAGAAGACAGAAACAAAGTTTTTAATACTCAGAGAGAAAAGAGTAGTTATGAGGAGGTTAAAGAAAACGCAGACTTGAAAACATTGAAATTGATAAATTGAAGAAGAAAGTGAGAATGCATGTTGTATAAAGGTCAAACTTTGAGAGGATGAAAGGTCTGTGGGAGCTAGAAAAGGTTTCAAACATTGAGTCAATCAACAGTCAGGATCAATTCTTCATATGGACCGTCCCTGCAATCAAGGAAGAAAAGTTCATAAGGATGGTTAATACCAAACTAAGAGAAAATAATAGAAGTCTTAAAAGGTAGGTTGAAGACATTGAGATACAGCTAGTAAAGCCTGAAGATCAACCACAACAAAAATGAGTGTAAACAGTAAGTGACATCTCCTAACACATTTTTGAAGTTATGTGGAAAGATTTCATTTTTGAAAGTAGTTCAGAGTTGGTGTTTGTTCATTATGAGAGCTTATATATAGATGAGAGAATGGCAGTAAAGGTTGGAAACTCAAATTTTTGGAAACAAGCTGTGAAAAGATAGACACAACAGTTTCATAGCGCACTACGAAACTGCTGTAGGTGTCAAGAACAACAGTTTCGTAGTGTGCTACAAAACTGATGTAGGATGCATTTTAAACAATTTTTCAAGGTTTAAAAGGGTGAAAGGGCATGTTTTTAAAACCTTGATCCTACTAAAGAATGTATAAGTGAATATCCAATGGAAAAACATAGAAAATTTAAGGTTTCAAATGAAGTTTTCAAAGGTGAAGTTCTACGCTATGAAAACAACAGATAATTTCGTAGTGCAGTAATGTTAACAGTTTTGGGCATTTCTTCAAAGGTTTGGTTTGGGCACAGCTAGAAGGACGAAGTCACAAGATCTTAATAAGACTTTTCCACATGTTTTAAGCACAAGTTGGTCAGTATATGGTTTGAAGAAACATAAATGAAACACCATAGCTATTTTGCAGGGAGCATGTTCCTATCTTTTAGAGCAGATAAGAGGAAAATCAATACAGTCAAACAGCAAGGAGATGGACATCATCAAGCTCGAATTTTAGGAGGAGCAGCTGTTAGATAGAAGATTTAATATTTGGATAAGGTTTTTAAGTTATAATAAAGAGTTTTAATCCTAGTTGTATTAGGACTCCAGAACAGACAGTTTAAACTATCAGATGTAATTAAAGTTTGTTTTAGCAGTTGATAGGTGTCAAGCTAGAAAATTCGAATTTCTCTCAAGTGATTGGATAGAATCCAAGAATGTAATTATGACTCTATAAAAGACAAGAAGGCGAATTGCATAGGGTTGGAAATTTTCATTAACAAGCATATTGTTTTGCTGTAGCAGAAACTGTGTTTTTATATTAAATACAAAGATATTGGTTTCATCACTCAGGATTCAGAAAGGGTTATTGATGTTTGATATTCTCATGGTTTTCCTCTTTCAATTACTTGCAGTGGCATGAATGTATGTTACTTATAATTCATTGAAGGTGCTCTAAATTCCTTCATATTTTCATGAACTGTGTTTATTTTCTGTCCTACTGTTCTGTTGATGCATCTAAACCCTGAAATGCCCTGACTTCCATATGAAGCTGATATTCATGTTTTGTGAAAACACATTTGACTCCATAATCCCAATATATGTTTGTTGATTAGTAGTACAACCAATTATCCATTTTTATCCATTTTACTCATAGATTTAGCCATCTAATCCTTATTTGAAAATCATAAACCTATTGAGATAACCCTCTCAAGTTGAGGAGGCTAAGCTTCAACTAAAAGTCTGATTTGAAATAGTTACACTGAGGTAGCTTGACCAGTAGCTTATCAGGACCTATTTTGGTGATAACATTTTTGTGTGTCTGCCAGGAGCTTGAAGATTAATCATTCTCGAAATCAAGAAAGATGAACTTATGAAGGTAGCAGGAGCTCAGATGGTTTTTCGAGGCTGCAATCTACCTTGGTGACTCCATACATTTTTCAAAGTTTAAAGGTGGCTTCGAGAAGGAGATACACATGGATCAATCCTGATCCCAATCCACCTACCACTGTGGACAATCCAAACACTATTTCAAAAAGTCAAAGAATTTAAGAAATATCAGGTACTCCATCTCATTCGAAATCTTTGTCCTATGAAATATTAAGAAGTCTTGAAGATAATAAAGTTGATGACAAGATTCATGAAGTGTTGTTTAGATCAGAAAGTGAAAAATAACTCATTGATGTTATCTTAGACTTTCAAAGAAGAGGAATTGACACTTCCGCCTTAGTGACACAAGAAGACAAGGAAGAGTTTTGGGAAGCTGTTACCTCTGAACCACTGCTAGAAAAAGAGTATTTAGATAAACTCAAAGAACTTGATCCTTTCGAAATCTTGTTGAAATCCAAAGCTGGTTTACCCCTTCCCAATCGGAGTTCTATTGTCAGTGACTTAAAAAAACCAAGCAGTCCTCCTCATATCAGTTCTTCATCTTCTTTTTCTGCCCCTCCTAAAACTACTATTCATCCTCCAGTCATGGCTGCTCCTACTAGGTATGCACCACTTGTACTTCCTGTTGTTTTGCACGACCTTCCTAGTAAATATGCTACTAGGATTCGTAATTGGGGTAGTGATGAGGAAATTTCATCAGAGGAATCTGTAGACAGATTTAATGATTTTATAGATAGGGAAGAAGTTGATGATGAGGATGTGAAGTTAAGGTTATTTTCACAGAGTTTTAGCGGTGAAGTTAGAAAATGGTTTAAGGCCCTTGCACTAGGCAGCATTAGAACTTGGAATGATTTTGAAGACAAATTAATAAGAAAATGGCGTAATAGAACCAATCCAATCAAAGCACTCACTGAATACAATAGCCTTAGAAGGGCAGTTGATGAATCTGTCCAAAACTTTTCAAAAAGATTCAATAAAGTTTTTGACTCAATTCCAACCCATTTGAAACCTTTGGAAGCCTTAGCACAAATGAGATATGTTGAAGCATTTGGCTATGAATTTTCTATCCTGTTGAGGGAAAGAGATTCACCTACACTTGCTGAAATGTAGAGTGATGCAGTTAAGGTTGAGGTGAACATGATAGCTGCTAAAAAGTCAAAAATGGGAAAAAATAAATTGAAAGAAGAAGAGAAACCATCCACTTCAACTTCTGAAGACAAATTTGATTCAATGATGAAAACCATGGAGAATTTGATGGATAGGTTAGCTGTTGGAAACACTTCAGTTCCTCCTGTGCAACATGAACCTCAATTCAGAAATCCACAATTTAGGAGACCTCAAAATCAGCAAAGGCCAAGAGAGAATAGAAATCAATAAGCTGACCTTCCAGTGAGACCTCCTTTTCAGCAAAATTTGGTAGATGAATAATATGGGCCTGAGATTCCTGAAGAATCCATCCATTTTATTGATGAATAAATGTCAAGAATCTTCTTGACTAAAGAAGAGCATGACAATTCTGATTTGGATAATCAAGGAGAAGAACCATTAGATTATTTTAAAGGGTATCAACATATTATTTTCGAGATGAAAAAGAAATAGAAATGTTCCCATCATTGCAAACAAAGGGTAGCCTGAGAAAGATGATCCAAAGGCTTCTGAAGCTAAGAATGATACCCCAAAGGTGGCTAAAGGTAAAAGGATATTCCACTTGGTAAGAAAGACACTCAACTTCCTCCTCTTGTCAAAGATGCTGAAAAATCTGTTTCTGTTTTCAACCTTGAGAATGAACTTTCAAAGATTAAAATATCAGTCCCTTTTAGTGAGATTCTCAAGATGAATGAATATAGAAGAAAGATAGTTAAGATGTTGAATTCACAACCAGGGGCTGCTGATATCTTGAATGTCCAAGAAGATAATCCTACTATATATTTGGGTCCAATGTTAGAAGATGATCAAAATGAAGAGTTTCCTTCTTTTTATGTAAGAATTGGTATTCATGATATGACTTTACATAATGCTATGATGGATTACGGGGCTTCACATAACCTTATGCCCAAAGTAATCATGGAAAGGATGGGATTACAAATCACAAGACCATATAAGGATTTGCTTTCTTTTGATTCAAAGAGAGTTCAATGTATTGGTCTAATCAAGGATGTTGTTGTTGGCCTAACGCAAATCCCAGAAAAGACAGTTGTTATGGACATTGTTGTGGCTGATGTTCCTCCAAAGTTTGATATGCTATTGTCAAGATCATGGGCAGCGAAAATCAAAGGCACAATGCAGATGGATCTTACCTACGCTACTATTCCAGTTTTTGGTGAACAAAGGAGATTAGAATGGCTTACATGGTAAGTAGCAAAGATAAGCCTCGAAATTTTCCTATTTATGCCTTTGATACTGAACTTGGATCTACCATTATTTTCAATGAAACAGCTGATAGTGTTGAGGAAGAAATAAGAGCAGAAAATCAGCATTCAGAAAATCAGCACTCAGAAAATCAGCATGCAGAAAATTGATAAGTAAATGATGAAGAGATGGAGGAATGGTGGTCATTGTACTTTGATGGATTAGCAGGAAAAGAAGGAGCAGGAGAAGGGATTTGGATTATAAATCCAAATGATGAGAGTAATTTTTACTCTTACAAACTGAATTTTGATTACACAAAAAACATGTATGAATATGAATATTTGATTTTGGGTCTATGTGTTTTGAAAAAGATGAAGGCTCGAAATATTTCTGTTTTTGGAGATTTTGAATTTGTTATTAGAAAAGTAGAAGGTGTCTATCAAACGAAGGATGTAAGAATGAGGGCTTAAGGAAATTTAGTCTTAGACATGTTGGAAAACTTTCAGTCTTATTCCTTCATAGTCAAAACTAGAGATCAGAATTCTATTACTGAATCCCTTGCTGTCTCTGCAAGTCTTTTCATCATTACTATGCATTCAAATGAAAAATATGAGATTGAAATTCATCATAGGCCAGCTATATCGGACAATATCATTAACTGGCAAGTTTTTGAAGATGATCAGCAGGTAAAGAATTTTATTGAGCTGAAAGAAGAATTTGAAAATACACATGTAGATCAGCAAAATCTGTTTGTTGAGTCTAAAGGAAGTTCCGAAGTTTTACAATTGAAGAATAATGCAATACCAAAGGGTATTATTCCTCTTGAGAAGCTTTTTGATCATAATGATGTTTTTAAAGCACCAAAATTACACGTTGATGAAGAGGAAGTAGAGAGTTGTGATCTTGGTACATTATCTTTGCCTAAAATGAAAAAAAAAATTCAAGTTTCTTTTAGCTGATGTGAAATTAAAATATATTGAGATGATGAAGGTTTATGGATGTTTTTGCTTGGAGTTATGCTGATTTAAAGTAATATGACCCTTATATTATTCAGCATACTATTCCTATTAAAGACAATGAGAAACTATTCAAACATAATTTGAGGAGAATTAACCCCCTGCTCATGCCATTGATTGAAAGGGAGATTAAGAAACTCTTTGATGCAAAAATCATTGTCCCAATCAGATTCTCCAATTGCCTTGCAAATTTGGTACTGGTTAGAAAGAAGAGTGGAGAAATAAGAATTTGTATTGACTTCAGAATTTTGAATAAGGCTTCACTCATGGATAACTATCCTCCTCGTAAGATGGATTTAATTCTGCAACATATTGTTGGTTCACAAAGGATTTCTATTCTTGATGGTTTTTCAGGTTACAATCAGATTCTTGTGCATCTAGATGATCAAGAAAAAAAATCCTTCACAACACCATGGGGTACATTCATGTACGCTAAAATTCCTTTTGGTCTCATGATTGCAGGAGCCACTCTCCAAAGATAAATGGACATTTACTTTTCTTAAGAAAAGGATAGGTCAGTATTTTTTTATCTTTATGATATCACCATTTATTCAAAGAAAGAAGAAGATCATTTGAAACACCTAGAAAACATTTTGCTGAAATTTAGAAGGTTTGGTATCTCTTAATCCTACTAAAAGCGTATTTTATTTAACTTTAGGAAAATTACTTGGTCATATCATTTCTGAATATGGAATTAGGATTGATCCTAATATATTTAATGCAATTCAAAAGGTAGATTTGCCAAGAATTAGGAAAGAAATTCAATATTTTCTTGGGAAAGTGAATTTTGTTAGGCGTTTCATTCCTAACTTTGCTGAGATTATCAAAGATATAACAACGATGTTAAAGGAAGGAGTTGACATTAAATGGACAGTTGAAGAAAAGAAATATTTTGAATAAATCAAGAAGACACTCACACAAGCACCGATACTCATTAGTCTGGATTTTTCCAAATAATTTTTGGTTTTTACATTTTCTTCCGAAAACACAATTTCTGGAGTTTTGCTACAAAAAGGAAAGCAAGGTATTGAAAAACCTATTTATTTATTTAGTAGGACATTAGCAAATTTTGAACTGAAGTATAATATTCTAGAGAAGCAGGCCTATGCTTTGGTGAAAGCTATAAAAGATTTTATAATTTATATTTTTCATTCGCATATCATAGCATATGTTCCAAGTCCTGTGATAAAAGACATTCTAACTCAGGCAGATCGAGATGGAAAGAGGGGAAAATGGATCGCCAAATTGTTGGATTATGATATAGACATCAAACCAACAAAGTTGGTGAAGGGACAAGGCTTGGAAAAACTAATGACTCAGTCAAATATGGACTGTCTTGACATAAATCTGAATGCAGAAATATCATAAATTTCTGAAAATTAAGAGGAATTGGTCCAAATGGATGAGAAATTTCTTACTTCAGAGTTGTATAAGGATGTGGTTTTTTTCCTACAGCATAATAAATCTCTCTCTGATCTATCAAAGTCCAAAGCAAGGTTTGTTAAGCTAAAATCATTGCGATATTTTGTTTATGACAGAAATCTATTTTGGAAAGATGAAGGAGGAATTTTGCTGAATTGTCTACTTGAAAAAGAGGCTGAAAATATCATTGAAGAATTCCGTAAAGGTGATTGTGGAGGACATAATTTGTGGAAAGCTACAGCAAATAAGATCCTAAGAGCTGGATATTTCTGGCCAGAAATGTTTAAATACATTTACTAAAATATCACTGCATGTCATGAGTGCCAAAATTTTTAAGGAAGAATATAGCTTGTACCTCTACCTTTGGTTCCTATCTATGTTGAAGCTCCTTTTCAGCAATGGGGGTTAGACTTTATTGGAGAGATACATCCATCTTCATCAGGGAAGCATCGTTGGATTCTTACGGCAATGGACTACTTCACCAAATGGATAGAGGCAATACCAACAAGGCAAGCTAATGATTCTGTTATTATTTATTTTTTAGAGAATAATATATTGTCAAGATTTGACTGTCCCATGAAGATTATAACAGATAATTCTCAAGAATTTAAATCCAAGAAGATGATAAATTCTTGCCATCAATATCACATCACTCTTAGACACTCTACAACATACTATCCGCAAGCTAATGGTCTTGCTGAATCATCAAACAAGAGCATTGTAAGAATCATCAAAAGGGTACTGCAAGAGAACAAGAAATATTAGCACTTAAAGCTGAAGTACGCCTTATGGGCTGATAGGATTTGTACAAAGAGATCAATTGGAACTTCACCATATGAATTAGTCTATGGGGCTGAAGTTGTTTTCCCAACATCACTTGGGGTGCCGGTTATGAAGTTAATTCAAGGACTTGAAGAAGAACCAAATGCCATCCAAAGGAGGATAAAATAGATGATATCCTTGCAAGAAAAGAGAAATTAATTCTATGATAGTCATCAGAATGTTAAAAACAAAATTAAGAATATGTTTGATAAGGAGATCAAAGAGGACAATTTTCAGATTCATGACAAAGTGCTGAAATGGGAGGTCAAAATTGAGGAAAAGGGAAAGCATGGTAATTTTGAGAATTTATGGAATGGTCCTTTTTAGATTGTTGGTTTTCATGGGAACAACACTTACATATTGTAGGAAATTGATGGAGGATCATATGCTAGAGGGGCTATTAATGGCAGCTTCCTAAAGCATTATGCTTGTTGAAGTATTATAAATCACTCATGACATTGTATATATTCATCTTTGTCAGTTTTTGCTAATAAATGACAAGCTGAAATAGAAATATTAAGCCCGAGGTGAAGGCCCAACAGTTTGAAGAAGATGCTTGTCAACAAAATTTATGTTTTTATCAAAAAATGGATAGCACTAGAGCTGCGAGTTTTTAGTGTACCACAGGGGTACACTATCCCAAGTGAAGCCACTGTTATCACTATTAAAATTCTCTAAACTTAGTCAGTTTATACTTGCTCCTAATTCATGGTATTAGATAGGGTTTGAGTCATTTTTATGTTTTATAGGGTCTAAGCCATAAGTTACAAGTCTCATTTCATCACCAAATTAAGTTCATAAACCTTGCTTTACCCTTTAGAAATATCATACGACGTTCTGAAAACCATATTTTAAGTTTTTTTTTTAATAAGCCATGAAAGCATGTTTTCATAGTGTGTTCAGTGTAAAAAACTACTTCTGCGCTACGAAAACGTTGGTCTTTTCGTATCGCAACATCCCGAAATCACATTACCAATGCTACGAAATTGGGGATTCAAAATTTTACGATTTAGCTGTCACATCCATCAATTTTGGGTTAAATTTTCATGATTAGGTGTTAGTCTACGAATCCTCCCTCACACATGCAACCATCCAAAACAATTATGAAATCATTATGTGATTTGTTAGGGGTCATTTTGCATTAGTCCTTTTCAAATTTGAAAAAGGGTTGGTTATCATCAATTTTATCTCATGCAAAGAAAAAACTGCATGCATATCTATTGTTTGAAAGAGGAGCTCATGATGAGAAACCAGAGCTTTCCTTAAGTTTTCAAGCGAGGAAGAATTTTAATCAAGTGAGGCAGAATTCCAATCAAGCGAGGCTGAACCAAATTGATGTTATGTCAGTAGTTTCGATACTTGCTAATCAAGTGAGTTTGAAAATAATTGTTGGTTGAAGCAGGATTTCTAATCAAGCGAGACTGAACCAAATTTTCAAGCGAGCCAGTTCATCTAAAAAGGAGGTTTATTATAGGTTTTTTGAAGACATAGGGTTTTCAGGAGGAAGATGACAGAAGAAAAGAGAAATCACAGGTTTGGTCATTGTCTGAGAATAGAGCCTGGAGGTTTAGAAGCTCTCACAAGAGATAAATTTGTTAAAGAAGCCTTCAAGAAGGTAGAGTGCTGGAGGTTTTGCAAAAATCTTCAAGGAGGGCATAATCAGGTTACCAAAGAGTTTGCTATTAAATTCACGGGGTCAAACACAAAATTTGGTTTTCTAAATTTATCAATTTCTCCTGAAGTTATATAACCAGTCACAAAAATTCCAAGGGGGGGAAGATAGATGGTTCAAGAATTTTAGGTTTGAAATGCAACCCCGCAAAATATTTTTGAAACCATAGTTTATGGATACTGATTTGAACAAAGCTATGCCAAGAATTTATGTCAAGGATGCATTTTCCAATCTGCTCTATAAAATCCAAAGGTACTTCACCTACAAAGGGAGATACCACAAGGTGTACACTTACCACTTTAAACTCTTATTGAATTTCACAGGAATAATATCTCTAGAATTACCTTTCTTTCTATTCCGAAGTCTGGCCAAGATGGCAGAAAAAGTACAGATGAAAACTTAGGCTTGTGAAACATCATTATTTCATCATGGTCTAGTCAAGTTAATAGTTTTGCATGAGCTTCAGAAATTTAATAGAGAATGGTCTGCATTTCTCTTTTTGAGTGGAATAGGGGTTGAAGGAATAGGTGCTAGCCCTCAAGTCAAAGAAGCATCTCCATCAAAGACTACTGAACCTGCAGAAACAAAATCAAGGAGGTTTTTCAAGCTTAAGCCCAGGAAACAGGTTAAGGAACTAATCATAAATGCATCACTGAATATCCAAAGGACTCCTCAATCTGCACAGAAGAAAAGAACTCATGTCAAAGAGACAATTCAGGAACAGTCAACTAGTAAAACAACTCAGAAGAAGTTAACTAGGAGTCAAAGGTCAAACGAGAAGGGCAAGGTTGTGGTCACAAATGAAAACTGGGAATTAAAAGGTGACTTGAATGATATATTACAAGCTATTGACATTGAAGAGTCTCCCATGGTTCAAGCAGATTTCATCAAACTGGATATAGGTGGAAAATGAAAGAAATTGAAAGCATATAAAAAATTAGATTTTTAGGATGAAGTGTCAGAGTTTGTCTTTAAGCCTAGAAAACCATTGACTAGGCAGTCTAAGAAATTGCAGCAGCCAGACATGGAGATAGACCAAACAAGAACTTAGGATTCAATTTTTTTGAATAACCCATAAATATATCATCTCCAATGCTTAAAGAAGACAGAAACAAAGTTTTTAATACTCAGAGATAAAAGAGTAGTTATGAGGAGGTTAAAGACAAACTCAGACTTGAAAACATTGAAATTGATAAATTGAAAAAGAAAGTGAGAACGCATGCTGTAGAAAGGTCAAAATTTGAGAGGTTGAAAGGTCTATGGGATCTAGAAAAGGTTTCAAACATTGAGTCAATCAACAATCATGATCAATTCTACATATGGACCGTCCCTGCAATCAAGGAAGCAAATTTCATAAGGATGGTTAATACCAAACTAAGAGCTAATAATAGAAGGCTTAAAAGGTAGGTTGAAGATCTTGAGATACAACTATCTAAGCCTGAAAATCAACCACAACAAAAATGAGGTAAATAGTAAGTGACATCTCCTAACACATTTTTGGGGTTATGTGGAAAGATTTTGTTTTTGAAAGCAGTTCAGAGTTAATTTTTTTTTATTATGAGAACTTATATATAACTGAAAGGATGTCAGTAAAGGTTGGAAACTCAAATTTTTTGAAAAAGTTGTGAAAATATAGACACAACAGTTTCGTAGTGTGCTACAAAACTACTGTAGGTGTCATGCACAGTAGTTTCGTAGCGCGCCACGAAACTACTGTAGGATGCAGTTTGAACAATTTTGCAAGGTTTCAAAGGGATAAAGGGTTTGTTTTTTAAACCTTGATGCTGTTGAAGAATTTATAAAGATCACAAGTGAAGGTCCAATGGAAAAACACAGAAAAATGAAGGTTCCAAGTGAAGTTTTCAAAGGTAAAGTTCTGCACTACGAAAACAACATACAGTTTCGTAGCACAGCAATGTTAATAGTTTTGGCACTCCTTCAAAAGCTTTTTTTGGGCACAGCTAGAAGTGAGAAGTCACATGATTTTAATAAGACTTTGCCACATGTTTTGAGCACAAGTTGGTCAGCAGATGGTTTGAAGAAATATAAATGAAGCATTATAGCTATTTTGCAAGGAGCATGTTCCTATCTTTCAGGGCAGATAAGAGGAAACTCAATACAGTCAAAGAGAAAGGAGATGGACATCATCAAGGTCAAAGCTTAGGAGGGGCAGTTTTTAGATAGAATATTTAATATTTGGATAAGTTTGTTAAGTTATAATAAAGAGTTTTAATCCTAGTTGTATTAGGACTCCATAACAACCAGTTTAACTGTCAGATGTAATTAAAAGTTTGTTTTAGCAGTTGATAGGTGTCAAGCTAGGAAACTCAAATTTTTCTCAAATGATTGGAGAGAATCCAAGAATGTAATGATGACTTTATAAAAGACAAGAAGTCGAATTGCATAGGTTTGGAAATTTTCATTAACAAGCATATTGTTTTGTTGTAGAAAAGACTGTGTTTTTATTATTAATACAGAGATATTGGTTTCATCACTCAGGATTCAGAAAGGGTTATTGATGTTTGATATTCTCATGGGTTTCCTCTTTAAATTACTTGTAGGGGTATGAATGTATGTTAGAATTAAATGAAGGTGCTCTAACTTCCTTCATATGTTCATGAACTGTGTTTATTTTCTATCCTATTGTTCTGTTGATGCATCTAAACCCTGAAATGCCCTGACTTCCATATGAAGTTGATATTCATGTTTTTTGAAAACACATTTGAATCCATAAGCCCAATAGATGTTTATTTATTAGCAGTACAACCAATTATCCATTTTTATCCATTTTACTCATATAGTTAGCCATCTGATCCTTATTTGAAGATCATAAACCTATTGAGAGAGCCCTCTGAGGTTGAGGAGGCTAAGGCTCAGCTAAAATTCTGGTTTGAAATAGTTACACTGAGGTAGCCTGACTAGCAGCCTATTAGATCCTATTTTGGTGATAACAACATCAAAATTCATTATTTTCTCCCCAGTTCAACATGAAGGTTATTAATAATACCACAAGGTTTATATGTATGTCCATCGAAAGCCTTCAACGTCATTGATGATTGAGATAAGCACAATGAGCCAAGTGACTTCCAAAAATTTAGAGACATAATGCATGTAGATGCTCCCTCGTCAATAATAGTGTGATGAACAAGGTGATTGAGAACATTTACCTGTATGGAGAATTCCAATTCTGATGGTAGTTGCGACACATAGCCTGTATGATTAAAGACGCCGAGATTAGAATCAGTCAGATCAATTCCACTAATAGCTGATAATAAAGCTTGTGTTTGGCATAGATGAAGGGGATTGAGCCAAATCTTCAACTATAGTATAATTTTGAGCAGCACTTGATCGAGGATTATATGTCAATTTGTGAATTACTCCCTTAGGTGGCTTAATCGTCAATCTAGGAATAACAGTAGGTGGTACCGATTCCGTAGATGGATTTGTAGTCGAGGTAGTAGGTTGATCAATTGCTTGACTACCATAATATTTATTACGCGTTGACACCAAAATATTTCTTGAATGTTTTTTGATAGATAACATAAGTACTTGGGAACTATAAGGTGGATTCATAGCAACCAAATTTGTGTCTGGATTCAGAAACAGATCTATCAACACAGCTGACGCATGGGAAGTATTAATGATTTTTGAGACTTCGGCGCGGTGAGGAAAATCCTGAATAAAGTGTTCCTCATTACAGATTATGCATGTACAACAAGGTTTCCTAGGTCCAGACATTTGATTAGATGATCTTTCCTATGGGTTAGAAGTTTGTTTTTCTTATATTTCCATTTTTTCTTACTTTCGGGTTTCTTGTCACTTTTTTTTTTGTCAAATGACACGGCATTAATTTTGGAAGAAGGTGCAATATTAATTGCAGTAGTATGATGTGTGCTTATAGCACCAATCAAACCTTCTTTGACATGACATTCCTTTAATTGTGGAGGAATAATAAAATTAGATCGCGGCGCATTAGGAATTTTTTCATAGAGCGTGCCAGATTGGCTATAGATCAACTCTAAATATTTGGCACGAGCAATAAATTTCTCTTTAGTGACAATGCCACCCTTAGCCACATCCTCAGTTATATATGGTAACAGGGACTTAATGAACCACTCAACAAGAATTTGATTAGGAAAAAATGTCTTAACCATTCTAAGACGATGATGCCACTCATGAATATGATCATAAATGTGAGTAGCATTAATCTATTTAAAATTGGTCAAGATTTCCGTTCTAGTTTCATATTGTATGGGTAACTAGAAGTCAGTCAAAAGGACAGTAGCTAGGGCAATTAAATTATCAAAAGAAGCTCTAGGTAATTCAATATACCATTTTGCAGCTGGACCAGTGAGCGTACGCTGGAAAAGACGTAGTCGAATAGAATCATCATTTAGGGAGTTTGATGAACACCACAAATGATAAGTCATAACATGAGTCGAAGGGTCTTCCCCAGGGTTTCCATTGAACTTAGGAATATCTGAGGGTAATTTGTGAGGTATCACAAGCCACCAAGGAGCATAGTTGATTGGATCATTGGTTAGCCACTTTAAATCTGGTAATTCTATAGTTGCAACAAAAGGAAACTTTTGATTAATGTCAGGTTGAGCATAGCCAGGGTATGATGGAATTTCTTGAGCAATAGGTCTTTGAGCACCAGCATAAGGAATCTATTGTTAGTAACCCAGATAGGGGTTGTTTTGATAAGAAAACGCTTGAGGATTCTTTTGACCAAAACCTGGATATGATACTTGTTGAAATGAAGGTTGAGGCACTTGCATTTGAGGCTGCCAAGGGGTCTGTCCACCAATGTTATAACCCAAATTAGAATAACTTGGATTCGATTGAGGATAAGTATAATCTGGTTGTGGCTGTGACATCCCATAAAATGGTAAACCAGTTTGTGAATATATGATTCTAGGTACAGGTTGTTGTTGTAAATTAGCCAAATGATTTCAATTTTGTGGGCCCAATACTTGATGGTATTGAGTTGAAGGGCCTGCTTGAAATGGTTGTTGTACAAAATTTTGAGTCTATAACAAGGGTAAATATGTATTAAACAGTGGAAGTGATGTGGGTGTAACAAGTTGAACTGGTTGATATGAGTGTACAACTGTTTGTGATTGGATAGGCATAGTGGCATGCCATTGACAAGCATTCATTTCGACATTAGGTTGACCAAAAATTGATGAAGTACTGTCAAAGTGGGTGACCAAAGGTTGCCCCCTGCATGAGGAGGATAATAAGATGAAAAATATTGCTCTCCAAATGTAGGGAGTCCAATTGATATGGTACTAGATGTAATAGACCCAGAAGGACCATCTTGATATTTCCATGATGATGTGTATAAAGAATCAATCCGTTCAGTACTCACTATAGTTTTACCAGTTAGAATACCAGACGATGACATTGGTGAATTCCATGGGTTTGAAGATGCACCAGAAAAAATTCCAGATAAATATTTTTAAGCTGATGGGACCATAGATCCACCATTAAAATATGATTCTATTGAAGTTGTAAACATCCAGTGGGTAGCGAGGGCAGGTACTAACCTAATTAGAACAGATGGCCCATCTGAAGGTGTTGGTTCAGGAATGGTTACATGACCAAATGTATACCCTTTTGAATTGACAAGAATATGAATAGGAATAGGATAAACAAAAGAAGAGGTTGGTTATTGAATAAAATACTCATACAAGTAAAGATCCTCCCCAAAATGGGTTGGAGTGAAAGGTGTCTCTTCTTTTGGGATTTCTTCAATCGAAATCAAACCAGGTGGAAGTATTTTGCCATCAGGACCAAAGTAAATTTCAGGTGGTTGAATATGTGATATGGGAGACTTAATGGCTACAGAAAATTGTGGGATGACCAATGGATGAACAACTTCTGATTGTTCAACTTCGGGATTCAGATTTACTGGCAAAGAAGAGACAAGATCTTGATTAACTTCCAGTAGAACAACATCGGGTTCAGGAGGTATGGTTTCATTGATTGGATGGATCATGACCACAGGTAGCTGTGAGGATTCTGTCTCGACAATAGTAGATGAACCAAGATATGTAGAAACAACTTGTGCTGACTCTAGTATATGGGAAGATGATGATTCACTAGAGGTATCGATAGTACTAGTTTCAGTAGAGTGATGTTGCCTTCATTGACCAGAAGTAACTTCTGGTGACATAGGTGGTTTCAATGCTAGTATAAATGAACGATGGGGAAAAGGATTTTGTTCTTCCATGACGACTGATTATTTTAACCAAAAATAAATAAACAAAATAAAATGGTAATGCTATGCAAAAGGTTTAGCAAGAAACTATGAACTGTAGAATACCTCCTACCAAACTAAGAATTACGGGCAGGCAATCTCCAAAATGTTGTGTTCGGTATATCACAATTTACAAGGCGGCCGACTCGGTTCACTATGGATGGATAGAAAAATAAATTTTTCCTCCCAAATATACTCGAAGGTACATGGAGGCCTAAGTCTGTATTAGCGTGTCTAATGCGAAACCATATAGTGACAGCACCCCTTTATACTTTTCGTACTGTAACACCACCCGATATACCCAAAATTATGTGGATGAGCTACGATATAATTATGTACATGAAGTGAGGTATCACACTCAGAATGTATTGCAGAAAAATACTCAGAATGTATCGCAGATAGTTAATGACAATTGCTATGTTTTACGATGTTGGAACACGTCTCTAGCCTAGACCTTCTAAATGTTATCGTTATTGTTCTAATTCTTTGTTAGGTAAATTGAGATAAATTTTAAGTTGATATTTTTTATCAGTTTCCCTTTCAAGATTCACCGTGATGATGTATTGGAAATTCCTAAAATGCAAACTAAAATGATAAGCAATATTTTCACTTTCATTTTTTTCAATGAAAATCCTAGC
Organism: Pinus albicaulis; assembly: GCA_034641835.2. Lineage (NCBI taxonomy): Eukaryota > Viridiplantae > Streptophyta > Pinopsida > Pinales > Pinaceae > Pinus > Pinus albicaulis. Next base: position 1,072,517,024 of record CM076578.1, read on the forward strand.
TACTAGAGGGAAAGAGCAATCAATTTGAGAGAAAAAAACAAAAAGCACAAACTAAAATGCAGCTTTCCTAATTGCTCATATGCAAAACACACAATCCACTACATTAAAATGTAGGTTTTTCTTTTCAGTCCCTTTAAATTGAATGCAGAAAAGGAAACTAAGTGCATCAAATCAATAAAAATAAATGCCTATTACTTTCAGAAATGAGGAATGGAACAACAATTTATCTTTTTAGGAAAAATGAATATTTTAACTGCAATTTCTCCTATAGGAAACAAAGAATTTAATGAAAATTTACTTTTTCAAAAGAAAATGGATCTAATGTAGTATTGAAAATAATTTGAAATTAATTCTTCAATGATAAAGAAAAACACTTTAAATCAACATTGAACAAAAGTTTCTTTCAAAGGAGGAATAGTTAGATAAAATTACTGGTCAATATGAGGTATCAGGCTCTTTAAAACAAAGCAAACAACAAAATGAAAGCAAATGCAATGAAAAATTCAATGGAATTTGGTTGGCTATAGGGGGAAACATAGTCTCTAAGGGGAGACAGTGTGTTGCAATGCACCCATGAGAGGGAGACAGTGCTATGCAAAGCACTGTGTCTTGTTAAACAGTGTGTTGGGCGTAGCAGAGAACAAAAAAATCAACTGTAAAACACACTTCTAATGCAAATTTTGATTTCAAAAAGCCTAATATTTCAGAGTAAGTGCTACTGGGTGAATAAACAGAGACAAATAGAGTTAAATACACCAAGGATGAAGGGTAAAATCCCTAGTGGAGTCGCCAATATGTTATGCGGAATTATGAATTACGGATAAAACATTATTCCCTAAATGTGGTGCAATGCATTTAGAACAATAGGTTAAGGAATTTGCAAATACTTTTCCTAACAGTAAATAGACACACAGAACAGATCAAGAAACTTACTGGGAGTCCAAGTGCTTCCAATTCTCCTTCCGTTGCTCTTGTTGTAGCTTCAAATCCAAGCTATATCGCCAAAATATTTCCTGCAAGAATGAACACTAAAAAACAAAGAGATAGAAATATACAGATTTCTATTCAAGTTATTCAGTTAAATCAATAAAAAATGAACCATATACATCAGATAAGAATTCATAACATGAAAGATAGAAGCTTATACAGATACATATGTGGGAAAGTAAACATCAATATTTATTAATGGATAAAAGGGAAGGTTACAAACAGTGATTGATTTGATGTTACCATCTCCAACATCATCCTAGCCTTATCAAAATGAACATCTCTCCAGCAACATATCACTCAAATCAATTCCTTAATTTGAATTCCACCAACATTTCTCTACTCAAATTCTTCCTTCTTAAGCACTAGGATCTGTGCTCAATTTATAGATGAGCTGAAGGTAGTTTTACAATCAATGACTTTATAATAATAGGAAATACATGTTCCCAAGCTCAGAGTTTTAAAATGGACACATGGATTCAAATTTTGACACATATGCACTCTTCTAGAAGGCACTAGCCAAGTGGATATTCCAGAACAGTGAGAATTTCACTCCCAATTGACCAACACACTCTTGAGTGTCGGGAAGTGCTTTGCAGAGCACCTTTGAATGGAGGTACTTGCATATGCAATGCACTTAGTCCCTTGAGAGATTTCATTGGTGAGCTCATAGGTGTTATAATATATACTTCAAATCTTGGAAACCTTGCAATGGAAGTTAGGAATGATTTGTCTTTGTTCTTTGGCTTAGGGCATATAGCAACTAAAATTATACAAGATGATAGACCCTATTCATGGTTCTGGGGATGATTTCTAGTTAAACCAGGTCATTGGGAATGGTGCCCAGATTGACCTATAACAAGTCAAACATAAAGGAAGGAGTTCACTGAGACTCTACATACATTCTTCAAGGGCTAGGACATACTGGAAAATCAAGGGGAAACCCTAAATTTTCCTAGGTTTAATATCAGTGCTTCTATGATAAGAAAAATTGTGCTAAAAGGAAAATCAATGTGGATGTGCTATATAGAACAGCGCTAGAAGTGCTACTGTGGAAATAGAAAATGTGTTGGTCACTAAAAATAAGGAAAAATAAAAGGATTTTCACAAAAAAACCAAGCATGAGTCATTGAAATGGCTATCAAACCCTATGCAAACTAATAGAGACCTAAGAAAGCTTATATTTTAGTGATAGGTCAAACTAATCCAATATCAGTCTAGGAAAGGAAGGCTAAGAGTCTAAGCTCCCAAGTGGAGTCACCAATTTTATTATCAAGAAAAATCCCCTCTGCGGATAGAGGAAATATCTCTATCCCTAGAGTGGGTCTAGAAACTTGAGATACTTTCTAATGCAAATCTTTGATAGCTAATATTCAAAATGATACAAGAAAAGGGATAGAGGTACCTTTTCCCAACACCACGTTCGAATCCGTTGATGATGACCTTGATCCATGATCTTTTTAGGCTCACTCCTTCCTACTGGTGACACATGAATACATGTGGATGATCAAGAGGAAACAAAAAACGTAATCCAATACATAATAATCATAGACATTAGCAATCTAGCATATCAAGGAGTACCAAAATATTTTTATAAAACATTAGACAAATATAGAAATAAAACATCAGATTTTTTATTGATAAATATGAAAGGAAGATCTTACGACCTAGGCCTTGATGTTGGAGGACTCAATTTGGTGAAAATATAAGTTCTTCATAAAAGCTCTAAAGAATTCCTTCTCCCAAACACTTAGGCATTATCAAAGTGCAATAATTTAAAGGGAATGAGAGTTCAGACTAGCCCAACAATGACCAACCAGTAGTGGAAGGATGGGGAAAATTTTATAGGAAGGGAGAAGAGGTTTTGGGCCCATGAAAGGAGGATGAAGGTCCACTTTCCAAGGGATAAACCCCCATGGATGAGATCAAAACTCTAAAATCATAGAGCTTGACTCTATCACCACCATTTAATAACCAGCTCGTCACCCTAGAACTTCTAGAGGTCAAATATTCTCTTCCATTTTAGGAAAAACTTCCATAAAGGGATCAGTGTGGTTTTCTAAGAAATAAGGGTGCTGGTAGCACTAATCTAGAACTATCAATATGACATTAACACGAGCATGAAACCAGGAAATACGCTAACCTAGGAAACTAGGATTTTGACCAAGTTTTGATAGTAATCTTCCAAGAAATTTTTTTTAGTCTTCATGGGATGTCTTAGCATACTTATTCATGCTGAAAACATTACATAGGGTATGTCACAGGGAATTTTAGGATAAGGGACGGGAAATGAGCATGGTGAAAAATTAATTTGTAACAACTAGGACCTGGCTAGCGAGGATAAATTCCCTAAGCTTGTGCTTTCAATGTACCTAGATAAGATCCCATATGATAGTGAGGTGGTGAGGTTTGAATCGAAGTCTTAGGTGATGGGCTTGTAGAAATCGAGGTTATTAAACCTCTTTCACGTTACTCACTTTAGGCACAGCCCCATCAATGACATGTGTGTGCACCAGCTGCTCGCCCTAATGCACAACGACTTCCTCTGGATAAGAGAGCAAATTCCAATTGATGATACACTAATCCATCATATCACCAACCTGTCTGACCAGGGGGGGACCCTGCGATAGCTTTTGGAGGAAAATCCAAGAGAGAAAAGTTTCTTAGGATGTCAAGGATAAATTCAAGGTCTCGTACAATATCTGGGGGTTCCTGGTCCATGAGATCAATGACCCAATCATTCAGATTGGCATGTTGATCCTTGCATGCAAGATGATGTGGAACTGTCGGCTGAAGGAAGTTATAGCCCATGTAATTGTGTTAGCTGGGCACTGCGAGAAATGAATGCAGTTCAATTGGTCCAAATACCTTTGAATTAAATTTTTAACCAATGTTCGAGAACTACAGGAGGAACACAAGCATTTTTATTATGCTTGGTTGCTGCTACTCATCACACTGATTGGGTGGAAGATGTTGAAGGATACCCAATTCTCTAACATTGAGTCAGACCTATGTGAAGCTATGTGATATTCCACAATATGGAATTCTAATATTTCCTCCAGAATCATAGAGAATAAGGTCTTCTGGATACTCTTTGATTCTACCTTATTTCAGGCAATACAGTAAAGGTCGTGATTGTTTCCAACCCTCTATGAAAAAAACAAGCATGTCACAGATTTTAAAGCCACCTTTCATAACATGCATATCCGTACAAAGGGCATTGTTGAAGGAGTATGGTACGAATTGCCAAACCTGGTCATAGAGGAGGATCTGGTGCGCATAACAACAAAGTGGCCTCCTAAATCATTAGAGTCGCGCACCACTTGTGGTGCCTTCTCATCTGTGCTGAAGAATCCTACCAAATCACACATGAAAAAGGAAAATCAACATAAATTTAAGGACTCAAACAGAGCCTGATCTTACCACAATGAGGGAAACTATTGATCTAGAGAAGGAGGCAGAGGATAAATATGATGACGGTACCGATGCACCTAAAACGCACACAGTAAAAGGAATTAAGAGAGAATCTAAGACCTCCCTGGGCCCGCACAAAAAGAGGAAGGGATCAAAGAAGGCAAGAACAGAGGAATTGACCCTCACAAAATATGAACTCAATGATATTGAGAACACGGTCAAGACTGCCACTGATGACCTCTAGAGCGATATGGAAGAACAATACAAATTAGTTATCGAGGGTGTACAATCGGGTCTTGAGGAGCTGAAAATGCAAGAGAGCGTGATTCAAGAGAGTGTGAAGCCAGAGGGCCTACAACAAGCGAGTGTGCCAACATCCAGCCTCGGAAAAACAAGTGTAGATCCCATTCGCATGGTGTAGCCATCTCCCATGGACAAACAGATGATTCAGATTTTGGGATCTATCGTTATAGTAGAGTCGACTGCCTTGCGCGCTAGTGTGCAAGCCTATGAAAAGGTTGGCGTCGATATGGAAATGCTATCTCACAGAAAACTCCACGCTATACACACCATGATTGTGTATGAGTTGTAGTACCAAGAGGCCCATGCCTTCCAATAGGCCCCTAAAACTCAGCAGCAAGTAGTAATGTTGCAGAAGGAGCAACAAAATGTAGAGGAGGCGTGCCGAACAACCAAGGATCGAAATACCGTGCTATAAGCCATGATTGATATCTTCTGTGGTGGCTTTCCAGAATTCAATGTCCCTACCTCAGCCTCACCAACAGCAAAGCTATAAAACCTAGTTGTTGTGCTCAAAACATTGTGCATAGAGACCCAGATCGTCTCCGCAGAATTTGAATAGCAGATGTCTAAGCTACAAATGAAGATCCAACCAGAGACACCGTGGTAGGTCTGAGAAAAGTGCACGGCCGAAGTAAAGGCATAAACTAACAGTGTCACAGTAGTAGTTTCAGAATGTGGTACACTTTTGGATGAGGCCATGGGTGTTTATAATTTTTTTCAGAATGACCCAACGGTCAATAAATTAAGGAACGAAATTTATATTAAAGAGAAGCAATTTACAGATATCATAATGATGGCGCAAACCTTGGCGACAGCATAGAGGTTTGCCATAATTCATGAAGGCAAGGCTATTTAGATGGATATTGAGGACCCATGTCATTGCAAGTAGCTTCTTGAGATGCCAATGAAACCTTGGGTCGAGGAAGCCCTGCAGCTTTCACAGAACCTCGACAGCACCCTCAAAATCCTATAGCATAGAGTGTCATTACGTAGGGCATTGAATTCATAGTACCACTCAATATTTCTCTAGAAAAATTGAAGACAAAGATGAAGGGAAATACCCCACAGTGACTTGGGACGAATCAGGAGGTTGTGTTGGGGGCCTGTTGGAGCATGGCCCCCTCGAGTACTTTTTGGGATAATTTTGTTTAGTTTTTTTGTATGTGCTACACGCAGATGATCAAGGGGCTATGGGGTAGGTCAAAGTCCCTTAATTATTTTAAAATGGTAAAAGCGAAAAACCACGAGTCTCAAACTAGGGTTTGAGACCATGGTATGTGTGTGTTTTTGATAATATAAATATGTAAGAGTTGAACGAGGAGAGATAGACATCGATGAATGAAATATTGAATCAGTTTTATGCATATTTGTTAGTATATATTTTTGTCTAAGTAGAAAGGCTCCTGCTGGTTGTGTGCATAGAGACCTAAGTCCTAAGCTGTGTGAAGACTATGCTATTGTGTGCGCCTAAATATAGATTGTACTGAATTGCAAATCTCTTAGTAAAGAGGGAATTTTTGGTGAACTCATAATATTATGTGGTTTACCATCTTAGATTATCTGTTATCTGTTGTAGATATAGATCTGTTCTATTATTTATTTCTTACTTCTATAAATGGTTAATTGCATCTATGTGTGAGTCTTAGTCTATGTTATATAATTACATTTGAATGAGGTACAATTAGCCACTGCGAGCGAAATGTTGGCTCGAGGGGTCCTGACCCAAGTTTGGAGGTTACTAGCCCTTTCATCAGTGACATGCTTGCGCAGGCTAAGTCTCACCCGTAGCAGTATGGGTGGGTGCTAGAACCAAGTTTTCGCACCCTGAGAGAGAGAGCAGGTAAGTCGAATCGTTCCACAACTATCAGATCTACGCATTCAGAGGTCATTCGCAAGACTTTTAACTAGAGTACAGTTTTACCAGATTTATATAACAGGCTCGCATCCACATGTGGAAAGAAAAGTATAAGCATAAAAAAATATATTCGCAACAGACTTACTCAGGTTACAAATACAGTTATCATAACACAGATAATTCGTAGCTCATAAACACATATCATTCGGAGCTTGTAACAAAATCACATATAATGCAAGTCCATAGTAATCATAACCAGACAGATCAAACAACATCATATATCCACAATAATTCGGATATATTAATTATCAAAATTATTTTACATGCCCAAAGCCCACCCGCGCACACAACCAGCAGGGTCCACACACAGCAGGACTAAGGATCTCCACGCACACAGCCATAAGGAGTCCTAACCCAATAACCCAATCCCAGATCTAGCAGTTCGCACTTAGCATCAACCTTAATCCACTTCTGTCCTATAACTAAAGAAGGTTCAACTACTTATACTATTTTAGCCTACTCATCCAATGGTCTGCAAATCATGGTTTGCGGACTCTTGGTCTACCCTTGACCCATTTACAATGCATTAGGGGCTTTAACCCACCCCAAAACCCCTGTGTTAGACTAAATATAATCAAAAATATACAAATTGGACTAGTATCACAGCTCTTGTGGGATACCCTGTTCCAACAGTCCCCCAACACAATCTTGTGACTCATCCTGAGTCATTGTGGTGGTGGGGTCTCCACTTGTGTGCGCAGTGCATTGATGGCTATGACTAGCAGGGGCAGCACTTCTAGACTCTTAGTAGCAGAACGTTTTGCAATGTCCATGAGATTTTGTGATGTTGGTCCTTCTGTCGTGGTTGTGATGCTCTCCATTGTCTGATTTAGTCTCTTAATAGCAACATTGGTATCCTATGATAGCTGGAGGGTTGCAACAGTCGAAGCATTCGAGCATTGTCTAAGGACGTCCCTCTTATGCCGGAGTTCCTAAATCTCATCTTGGAGGGAGTTTCTGGTCTTTAGACAGGCCAGACGCTGTGTAGGGACCAAGGTAGGTAAGGTAGCCTCAATCTGCGCGAAAGCTTCCTCCTTTTATCGCAAGTCCTGATTGATTTTTTGGATGAATGGATCATGCTGGATCTTGGTCCAAAGCTGCATGGCGTCCTCGAGTAACCAGGCACTTTGAGAAATCTATCTAGTAATAGTGTTGGTAGCCTTGGTTACTAGCGTAGCGCGCTGGGCTCACACCTCCGGGGGTGTTTCGGGCTACAACTTGGCATGTAAGTCAGAGATTTGCTGCTCCAGCTACATCTTAATGACTTGTGTTTATGTCCTGGATGCTTTCAACGCTACAACCAAACCTTCAAATTTAGCTCGGGGTGTGGCTGTAGCTGGTACCTCTTTTTTCACCTCTATATAGAGCTGGTGGATCACTGTTTCTAGCTCTTCCTGCTACGAGACATCGAGGAGCACTTTTGCATTCTGCTGGGTGATGGTCTACTTGGCCACACCGAGCCGTTGGTGGATTTTCTGGTCGCGATGGTGGATCTCCTGGAACACGGTGGTGTGGAGGCCCTATAATGCCTCATGGGGTAGCTTGGCCAGATCCAATTTTATCCATGTACTTGCTTGGAGTGGGATTTGTACAAGGGCAATGCTAGGTAATGAGAAGAGATGAATTTTTTCACTACTGTTTGCCAAGGGAGTCCGTACCTAAATTACGTTGGTCTGCAACATATCTATATTCAACTGGAAGGTGCGAAGTTCTGCCTGGATGGTGGTGATTTCAAATGTCTATTGTTCCTATATGGCTGCCCACCTATCCTCTGTAGCTAGTGTAACTGCATCTGCGATTTTCTCGAGGTCACCGTCAGTTAGTGTGATCATCGCATCATATTCCTTGCATTGGGCACACTGCTTCCTTCGGGACCCTTTTGTAGGCTTGCCTGCCTACTTCGTAACCAGGGCATAGGTGGTATCTTTATCATTGAATCCTCTCGTGCTCAGTGGTGGATGTGCGTCCCTTTCCGTAGTTGTGTCCAAGCCCTTCTGGCTTGGTCCTGTGGCCTCATTTAGGTTGACAGGGGGGTCACTTTTGTCGCACTAGTCCCTTCGGTGCTAGTTTTGAAGCTACTCCTCCACACAAGGATCTAGAGTGCAATTATCCTATTAATTTCCTCATCCTCAAGCCCATTCTCTATGATTTCCGTAATTGCTGGCTCTACAGGTGCCAAAGCTTCTGTAGGATTAGTAGTCATCTTTTTAGCATGAAAAAAGGAATCCCGATTTTGGGGAAATCTTGGTAGCAGGAGTGGGTTGATCAGTCACGAACAGAATGCTACAGGCCCAGAGAACTATGCAGCATAAATAAAATACATATAGGTTATGGAAGTGATACAGAACCTTTCTCTAAGCTAGTCATCCTACTTTGTAGTGCCTGCTGTCATCCAATGGTAGGGTAAACTTCAATTGCAACTTACAATCAAGTAAACGGTAAAAAATCTTAAGGAATTGCCTCATTAATTGCCATCTGCGTGCTCCATTTAACAGTAATTTTTTCTTTTTACCAAATTTCACTGTTTCAGAGGCTATTTTTCATTCATTATGTGTGCTCAACGTACCTGTTGAGATTGGACTAAACGCTTGCACCTCCTATCATCCTTTCCCAATAGAGGCTTGTCCTCTAGGTACTTCAAAACCAAAGACATGTTCTTCTGACATGCGCCATCCCAATAGAACTGAACCACCTTCGTAAACAATTTTCTCAAAGGTGTTGTGATTAGTGTGTAATTTCAAAAGAATTTCTTGTAATAACCTATGTGGTCAAGGATTGGCCGAAACTGTTTCCTTACTGTAGGAGTATTCATTTCCTCAATCTGAGCCAATGTAGGGTGTGTCTCAATTCTACCCATTCACAGCCTAAGCATCCTGGTAACCGTGCGCATCTCTTCCAATTCTGAGTTAGAGGCAGCTTGTGGATCATCCTTACCCTCTTTTGGGGCTAGAATGTGGTAAGAAACCATACTCAGTACCTATGATTCCCATGTGGGTACTTTAGGTGTGATATATAGGTCTGATTCACCCCATTCTATAGTTTCAATGTTTGAAAGAGCTGCATTCAACGCTTATGTCCAGCCTACGAACCCAAATGTTCCTAGAAATTCATCCCTCAAAGCCTCCCAATGGTAGGTGCTCTGGTGGAGCTCTGCATCTAAGTACCATGCGGTGGGAAGTGGTCCCAAGGAATGAATAAGCAGATGAACCCACTCCTGGGTAGTTCTATCGCACCATTGTTTTATCCAAGCGGCCAGATATTTGTGTGGATTTTTGAGTCCAAGGAACATTTTTATTCGCACGTCAGCTGAGGCCTCAAATCGTAGGATCAACACATTCTGACACTTTTCCCAATCCTAGAATGCCTCCTCATGCGTTACCCACCATTTTGCAGGTGATCCTTGCATGGCCAGCTTACAGGCCCATAGCCATTGTTCTTGGGGAACATTGGCTTAAAATGCCCGCAAAAAATCCCTAACATTACCAAAACCATCAAAATAAGGTATATCTCTTACCTTCAAGGAGATGTAGTGGAAGTTCTTCATGATCCGAAGACATATTAGCGCAGAGACATCATGTAATCAGTTTTTCCAGTTCTCCATCTCCCCATTAGAGTTAGAGAAACATTCACTATCCTTTTCCTAGCAGAGCACTCCCTCCATCGTGGTGTTGATCCAGTCTTCGTCTCATGTAGTTAACTTATAGATGTGATCTACATCCTCTTCATCACGCACTAGTTCTGTGTATCATTCACCCTCCGCTGGATCTAATGGTACTATTACCCTCATACCGTTATTCTCAAACACCATGCTTCTCTTCTTTATGTTAATGATGCCTCCCATATCGATGGTCCAATCCAAGCCTAGGAGCACAGGGTAGGGGTCTGCATCTTCGACAATATGAATTACTTCAAAGTCAGCCCAGACCTTAACTCCTGTGATATCCACCACAATCCTCAGTAGTCTTCCCAATTGAATGATCTTCTATTGATTTTCCATACGTAGCTAGATAGTGGACCATTCCAACTTAGGTTCCCCCATGTGTTGCCAATTTTTTTTATGTAATACATTCACATCTGACCCTAGGTCCAAAATAACCTGATCCATCTCGTAATCACCGATTTGCGCAGTCAACGACATCTCTCTACCGGTGTGTTTCTTATAACCATATATTTTATGTACGTCCTTGATTTCTAGAGGGAGGATAGGTCGTGTTGCACAACTATCTATCAATTCCTGAAGATTTTTCATAGCCCTCAGGTTGTGCAACAACTTCATACAGGCTTGTAAAAAGGTTTTGACATTTGCATCTACCTTGAGCTCATCAGGTGGCTGCGAATTAGATGCCTCTGCCTCTTCAAATTCATTGTGAGTTGCAATGAATGATTATTTCTCATTTTTTAGATCCAACCCTTCCTGTTTGCTAACTTTTGGGTGGATCAGAGGCTTGTTTGTAGTCTTCCCCCCAGGCCCTCCAGTGGCCATCCCACTGCGTGTTATGACATTCACACTTAGATCTTCATCTTGTAGTTCTGCCTTAACCCTCTGCACATTTTGCATAGGTGTCAGTTACTTTTCCTACATCTTTGCTATCAATACTGGACAATATTCAATCGTATGGTCCAGCTGCCTGCAGTACCAACAGGTCTATCTTGTGGGGTTTGGATAGTCCCTAGGAAAGTGCCCTACCTCTCCATAGTTATAACAGATGAGTTGCCCTCATCCTTGACCTGTGCTTCCACTTCTTCCACCTCCCTTGCTGCTTGCTGGGGAGCCCCCTGTGCTCGACAACGATCTGGGTGAGGATGGGCCCGACTATACCCTATAGAGATTCCCTCGGTCAATCATCAAATCATACTTTCGACAATTCTGTTCATCATGCCCGATCAACCTGCAGAACCTGCACCATTACTGTTTTACTTATGGGATGTACGCAACAAGGCGGGGACAATGGTTTGTGTCATGCCATCCTGTAGTGCGGAAATCATCGCACTACAGTGCCAGCCCACTTGGTCCTGCCACTTGCCTAGGGTGCAGCGGACTAGGTCCCCCGGCCTGCATGTAGTCTGTTACCAGCGGGCAGTTATCCTTGGTGTGACCATTCGTCCTACAACGTATGCACCATTTTTCTGGACTAGGCTTTGTGCCTCGCTCCTTTCACAGGTTCTGGATCTCCATGTGCATCACCTCTAGTTGTCCTTGGATCTGCTGGACGCCTAGCTGGGTATCATCTCTAGGCATAGCTTCTAACTTCATAGCGACCTCTAGGGATTTTTCTAGGAATTCGAAAGTTTGGTGACCCATAGGTACACGCAGGTGAGGCAACAACATAGCAATGAACCACTCCGTGTGTTATCTGTCATCATATTAAAATCATCCTTCCCTAATCACCTTTTTTAGCCGTTGATCGGCCTCCCATACCAATTCAGAAGGCCCATTCTTGAAATCCTTCAGATCGACCACTATTTGAGAATAAGAATTAGGCTTCTTGAACTGTTGTTTTAAGGTGTCCTTGACCTCTTCAATGGTTGAGTTTGCATGTTGTCTGATGCATCCCATGTACCAATCCAACGCTCTTCCTTCGAAGGCAAAGGATAGCTATGCCCTCTTTACCGTGTCACTATCTATGTTCTGTGCAGTCCATATATATTCTGCGACAAACCGGAACTGCTCCATGTCCTCATCTCCCACACCCTTAAAGGTAGGAAATTTCATGTGCACAGCCATGTTGTCTTCTTTTAGGTTTCTAGTACGGCCATGGCATTACCCGATCCCTCTCTCAAAATGCTCCTGGTCCTGGAAACAGAACCATTTGTTGGCTCGAGGGGTCTTGACCCAAGTTCGGAGGTTATGGGTTTCCAAAAAACCCTTATACTACTGGCCCTTTCAGCAGTGACCTGCTTGTGCAGGCCAAAGTATCACCCGAAGAAGTATGGGTGGGTGCTAGAACCAGGTTTCCATACCCTAAGAGAGAGAGCAGGTAAGTTGAACCATTCGGCAGCTATCAGATCTACGCAGTCAAAGGTCGTTCGCATGACTTTTAACTAGAGTAAAGTTTTACCAGATTTATATAACAGGCTCACATCCACATGTGTACAACTAAGTATAAGCATAAAACAATATATTCACAGTATACTTACTCAGGTTTCAGATATATTTATCATAACATAGATAAATGGTAGCTCATAAACACGTGTCATTCACATCTTGTAATAGAATCACATACAATGCGAGTCCATAGTAATCATAACCAGAAAGATCAAATGACATCAGATATCCACAATAATTCACATATATTACTTATCAAAAGTCTCTTACATACCCCAAGCCCACCTGTGCACACAGCCAGCAGGGTCCACACACAGCAGGATTGAGGATCTCCGTGCACACAGCCAGCAGGAGTCCTAACCCAATAAACCAATCCTAGATCTAACAGTTCGCACTAATCATCAATCTTAATCCAGGTCTATCCTATAACTCAAAAAGGTTCAACTACTTATACTATTTTAGCCTACGCATCCAATGGTTCGCAAATCATGGTTTACAGACTCTTGGTCTACACTTGACCCATTTACAATGCATTAGAGGCTTTAACCCACCCCAAAACCCCTGCGTTAGACTAAATATAATCACAAATATACAAAATGGACTAGTTTCATAGCTCTTGTAGGAGACCTTATTCCAACACGAAATATAATTAATTATTCTCTTACAATATGTGAAATGGTTTTATATGTTTACCATTGTCTGGGTGTGCAAAAATATGTTATATTATCTGTAGTAAGTCGGATTAGATCTACGACATTAAAAGCTCCCTTAGGGTGTGGAAACTTGGTTCCATCACCCCTGCATACTGCTTCGAGTGAGACTTTGGTCTACGCAAGAAAATCACTACCGAAGGGCAAGTATTTGGAGGGTTTTTTTAGTTGCGAAAATAATTTAAACCTTGGTTAGGACCCCTTAAGACACCATCCCACATCAAATGGTGGAACCTCTTCATGTTTCTCATCTTCAAATCTTGGCCCTAGGAAAATGGTGGGATGATCTTCTTTCAAGATCAAAATATCAAAGGGTCCAGCCTGAGTATTAAGCATATTCACAATTTGACCTATGTATTCTGTGACCTTTATGATGTCACCAAAGGGGACAACAATCTTGATTTTTGAAATTTCATTTTCTAGGTTGAAATTTGGTTGTATCTTTTCAATTTATTTCCCAAGAGGAATTTATTTCTTCTATTCAACAACCTTTGGATTATCCTTCTTAGGTTTATTTATATTGGCTACATTAGGAACATTTTTATTCCTAAGATTGTGTTGTTTCTACATCTCAAAAATAGTATGCTGATAACCTTTCAAGTAATCGAAGTTTTTTTCGGTCTCATTACTAGATTCATCATGCTCTTCTTTTGTTAATAAAATCCCTATTTTATCTTCTTTTAAATAGTGAATTATATCCTCTTTAATTTCTAGTTTTGTTTCTTATTAATCCACTAAGTTTTGTTGAAAAGGAGGCCTAACTTTTTGATCAGGATGATTTCTATTTTCTCTAAGTATCTACTGAATTTGAGGCCTTATATAATGTGGATTTATGATTTATGTTCCTTGTTGTACAATAGAAGGAGGATTGTTACTAAGAGCTAATATATCCATAATTATTTCCATGGTTTTTGTTAGCCACCTATAAATTTTGTTATACCAAGAGGTGGCTAATTTTGTTCTTCAAAAATCCAAGAGATAATTCCCCTTTGAGAACCTATCATCCTTGAAGTTTTTATAAAGATAAATAATACTTTAGTTAATCTTCACTGTTGTTTCCCTTTTGAAACTGAAAATTCTGCTGATTTCCTGAAGAAAAAGATTGCTGAAAAAACCACTTTTCCCTTCATTTTTCTCCTCCTTTCATTCATAATTAACCTCCATTTTTATTACCTTTTTCCTCATAAAATTCCTCCATTTCCCTCATTTCCTTAATTTTCCTTCATAAATCCCCTTTAATCAGGTTTAAAACTTCTTTTTAAACCTTATTGAAACCCCCAAAATCCTTTGGAAATCCTTAACAAATCATAAAAAAACCCATTTTTCCTTATAATAGGCCTAAGCCCCCTTTGGCTAAGCCCCTAAACCACTTCCCCACCATATGACCTGCGCCCAGGACCAAGCGTTTAAGCCTCAAGTTCTTATTGCAATCGGAGGTTTTATGGTGGGCACATTTCTTTGTTAAAAGGAAAAGTTCTAATGCGATGGGCTTTTGTTCTATTGGCCACGCTTCAATCTCAAGCGTCGATCTTTACAAGATCTAACAGTCAACACTAATCACATCACGCCTCTTCACCTGTCTCCTTTACCCCTCCAATTGAATCTTTACCGTTGATCTATTCCTGGATCTAACGGCTCATATTTCATCGCATCACAAAAATTCTATGATGTTTCCCTTTTCGCTCCTCCGATTGGCGACCCCCAATTGGATTTGGGCCATTCATTTCACTCATCTGACAGTCCAGATCAATCCTCAAGTCCTTATGTTATTTCTCAAATCCCGACAGTATAACCTCTTGGGCGAAGATCCACCATTGATCTATTCCCAGATCTAACGGCTCATATTTCATTGCATGGCAAAACTTCTATGATGTTTCCCTTTTCGCTCCTCCGATTGGCGACCCCTGATTGGATCTGGGCTGTTCATTTCACTCATCCAATGGTCTAGATCAATCCTCACTTCCTTCTGTTATTTCTCAAATCTTGACAGTATAACCTCTTCGGTGGAGATCCACCATTGATCTCCGCCCAACCCTTACCTCATATTTTATTCCATTAACCCCAAGAGTAAATCTAATTTGTTGATCTGTTTCATCCAACGGTCCATATTTAACCTGATAGGCCCAACTCATTTGGGCCCTACCTTTCCCCAGATCAAATCTCTGCCATCCCTTTCCCTGATCTGACGATCCCGATTAAAACCGCCATGACCCTGTGCCACCTTATTCTGCCCGCGCATCTTGTCTTATCGCGCTCCAAACTCCACCGTTGGATCTGCCCACCCTTCATCCAATGTCCAGGGACCCATATCGCGTGATTTCACGTCCGATGGTTAATGTTTTAAATTTACACGATATGGGTAGTTTTTAAAGGCCACATGTCGGCCAAAAATGCATATCGCGTTCAAAAAGGAAATACTGCCTTCCCTCCTTTTCATCACACGAAACCAGTGGTTTCTATGGCCAAAACCACTTTACCCCATTTATATTACATCCCATCAAAATTAATCTCCACCTTTGATCTTTGAGATCTAACGGGCCCATTTTAATCCAACCATTACACTATCGCCCTCCACCTTTCTTCCAGGGGACTTCATCGATTTACCTCCGTCGTCGATCTTTGCAGCCGATCTCATCCGATGGCACAAATTATTTCCAAAACCCCGAATTTCATTTAACCCTTTTTCATTTTCAATAAAGGCTTTCTTCCATTTTCTTCGCGTTTTCTTCCATTTTATCATAATATTACCCCCTTTGCATCATATTAACTCGATTAATCTCGGTCGTTGATCAATCTGATCTAACGGCCCGGACTTAATCCAACCACCATTTATCCAACCACCTCTCATTTTCACCCCAACAAGCAATCTTGATCATTGGTTCTGTTCATCCAATGACCACGCTCAAACCTAAACCTCCGAAGCAGTTTAAACCTTTTCCCCGCAGGATTTTTATAACTTTTCTATGTTTTTGTAGGTTTTAAAGGTTTCTTAGTTGTTTACAAAAATATCAAAGGTCGGGGAGGACGATCCCCCAGGCCTTTCTTTTACAAAGGAAATCATTCCGCGGGGTTCCAAATTTTATTTTATCAGTGCCTCATGAGCACTGATGCCTTTATGCAACCTTTGCACGTCTACAACAACAATAGAAACACAACAAACACCACAGCCGAAGAGTATCAGTTTGACAGGATGAAATCAAAAGCATAAAACCTATTTGAAGACTATTAACACAATTTTGGAAGTATTAAGGCATTAACTCAATTAATCAAAGACCTTTTCCACAATTGAAGATCATTTGAAGACCAGAAGACAGAAATTAGGCTTCATTAAGCCTAAAACACAGAACTCAAGTAAATTAAAGGTGTTTTAGGTTAAAACAATGATATCTATCAGTTCAAGAAGCCTCCATTGCCACATCAGAGGCTAATTGAATCCTTCGTAGCTACCAAAAGACACCTGCAGCCTTAAAGAAATCAAAGAATGCCTAGTTATTGCCAGACCAGAAGATATTTATCTAAAGAAAGCTGAACAGTTATTACCAAAGAAAGAAAAAATTTTCAAACTGTTAGCAGAGTTATTACAAAGATAAGAAATAGGCCTCTAATTCAATATTTTTTCCCTTTGAGTTTAAAAAGACAGAAATAGAGTAAATAAAATCATAATTCAATGCTTTCCTGCCCCTTGCATGGTTTTCGAGGTTTGGAGCTACATTTAGTGTAGAATTTATTGCATTTTTAAACCTAAAGCTCCTCCACCTCCTAATTTCTTCTATAAATACTTCTAAAGAAGATGAGATCTAGATTGGTTGATCACTAGCTGTAATACTGAAACTCTCTGAAATAATACATAGTCTGTTGAAGTTGAAGAAGAAATTGAAGTCTTGGAAGCCCTGCTAATTTTGTTGCATGATTGTTCTTGAGAAGGCTCTATCATTGGATCCATGAGCTTGGTTGTTGGTGAAGTATTCTGAACTATTTAATGTTTTCTCCTGTTTTCATTTTGTTCCATAATTTCTTACTATAGTAGGATGAAAGTTTTAGGCTAATAAATGACTCCTGGAAGCACCTTAGACTTGTTTATCCTTCACTCTTTTATGTTTTATTCTGCTGAGGTATTTTAGAGTCTTTAATCTCTCTCTTTAGTCCTCATGCTTGTTTATTTCTCTAATAGTTTGAAATAGTTGGTTTCAGCATGATTTATGGTTCTCCCTGCTTGTCTGCTGCCACTTAAAGGTTGTTATTGAAGTCTCCATTTGATGTATCTTTGTTTATAGTAAGCCAAGGAGGTCTGTTTTGATCATGCCCTTTGTCCTTGCTTAAACAGTTGTCTTAAAGGTCTTTATAGTTGTGATCATAGATGTATCCGGTGTTCCCTCTTCTATGACTACAATTATCAGTAAATCTTTTATGTTTTTGTAAGTCATTTGAAATAAAATCTTTGAGGAAATAGGATGTGCTCCTGAATCTTAGATTTCATTTTAAAAGTTGTTTTGAAGTCATTATTTGCTTAAAGTGTGGTTTGTAGAATTTATGGTTAGTCCTATCTATCAAATACCTCTTTATTGTTCAATTCATGTTTTCAAATTCCCTTTGTTGAGAATTAAACCTCTCTTTTCTAAACCATTAATGTCCATCTCATTCATAAACTAAAGGATCATGTGGCCAAGTTAGATTTTCCCTTTGATATCCCATATCCATTGATAAGTTTGTCATAACCTATTTTTGAATCCATTTCCCAATCAAAATGATACTCCTTATTTCTACCTACCTTTCCTAGAACTTTTATATTCTGTTGTATCAATTCAACCAAAAAAACAAACAAAAACTTGCACTTAATAACTATTCTAAAACCAATACCAAAATCACACAAGATAAACCTTTTCAAAAGAAAATAATTTGAGAGATCCCTCTCTGAGAATAGGAGGACTAGATCCTGGAACTCCAAATATTGGTTTGATGTTGCCTTGTCTTTTGATTTCCAAACTATCAAAACATGGGAGACCAACATAATGGCGATCACGGTGGGACCCTGAGTAAAAACTTTAAAACAAAACACTCACTGTCTAGTATAACATAAGTAGCCTTTTTCAAGCACTACCTAACAAATGGTAATCATGATAGGACTTATTTGAATCAGTGAAAAACTAAGTAACCCTTAGGATTCTCCTAGAACCTTATCAAACCTTGAAGGAATCAGTTACCAAGCCATAAAAGTGAACTCTATATGTCTAAACACCTTAGCTAAGTGTTAAATCAGATTTAGGACACTCTCATAACCCATAGGACTAAAACTTAGAAAAACCCAAAAACATTTCAGTTTGGCTTCATAATAAACATGGTGGTGGAACCATCCAATATTTTACCTTCCTAGAAGCTAAATAGTTTCCACATGGCGACTCCACTAGCCCCAGTAGGCCTATTACTCATCTAGGTCTCCAAATATCTTTAGGACTGTGTTAACCAACCTTGAAGAATCTTAGAAGCCTAGTCCCATACTATATAAGACATTGTGAGAGGTAAAAATTCCAAAAGAAGTCTCTAAAAACTTTAACCTCTCTCATTTTTGAAAAAAATTCTGGCTTCACATAGGATGAACACTAGATCCCATCCAGACCCAAATCCTCCTACAATAGTTGACAATCTAGAGAGAATTTTGTGGCAGACTTCTAATTCTAGAAAATCAACTACTTATAGGAGCCTCTTAAGAAAAAAAATCCGTCCCTGAAAACCGTGTTGACTTAGAGGATTTACACTTTGATTTACATCATCAAAAGAACATCTTTAGAACTATATCTCAAGGTGATTTAAATGAAACTGATCTTGACTTTGTAGATTTGCAACAAAGCTTTAGTAGAGAAGCCTCACCTTCCACTCCTCTTGATTCCTAGCTTCTTCATCACTTTATCCTTTTCCATAACGAATTTGCTCAAAACTAGTTTGTTGGCCCAAGTGTTTCTTCCACTCCAATCCATACTACCACTGTGAAAAACATTCCATTTCAGCCCACTTTCACTCTTGTAAATCCACCCCTTGTAAATCCACCTTTCTTTCTGGCCATGGCAACATGTTATGCCCCATTAGTGTTACCAAAACCTCTGCTTCCCTTACGAAATGATTATCAATAAAAAATTTCTCATTTCACTGCAAAAGATTCTACAACAGCTCAACATCATGTTGATAGGATGGAAGATGCTTTTGATTACATGGAGATAGAAGAAGAAATCGTTAAGATGAGGATATTTTCCCAAAGTTTAGGAGGAGATGTAAAGAAGTGGTTTAAAAATTTACCTCCTAACAGCATCGATGATCTCCATTCTTTGTATCAAACATTCATAAATAAATGGGACCTCAAAAAGAACCCTCTTCAAATACTAGCAAAGTATAGCAGCCTTAAAAGAAATCAAGGAGAGAGCGTTGATGACTATTCCACTAGGTTTAACAGTGTTTACAATGCTCTTCCACCTCACATGAAACCTCCCCGAGGCATGGCCTTGGTAAGATACCCTGAATTTTTTGATGTTGAAATGGCTTATCAGCTAAGGGAAAGAGATTGATTAACTCTAGAAGACATGCAGAGAGGAGCTGTGAGTGTAGAAGCAAACATAGTTGAGAAAAGAAATAGGTTGAGATCAGAGAAAAGGGTAACTTATAAAGATGACATTGCACTCTCAACCTCAACTTCTGACACTAATATTGATAACCTAGTTAAGGTAATGGAGAGGATACTTGAAAAGATCAACTTGGGTGATAGAGTGCCACCAAGAGAACCTCAAAACAACCAAAATAGAAATAGATATTAGAATTATAGAAGAGAAAACAATGAAGATAAACAAAAATAAAGTGACCAACATATTAGACCTCCCTTCCAACAAAACTATGTAGATCAATATGAGGAAGATAGGGAGATTGAAAGGTTGGGAGAAGGTCATGTGAACTTGATTGGATCAGACAGTGGGGATGATGTTTTCCTCACTGAAGAAGAACAAGGTTTCTTCTCCTCTAGTCAAAATAAAAACACCTATGAAGATTTTTATGACTATAGATTGGGGTTTGAAAATGAAATCATGGAGGTACACAAACAATATGATCTTAGGAGCAAAGGGAACATAGAAAATTCAAAGGATAAAAATACTAGTACTGCTGTCAAGAAAAACACAGAAATTTAGCCTAAGAAGACAACAAAAAAACCTATCATTTTGGCTAAAAAACCTGATTTAAACAAAGAGAAAAATAGCCAGCCAAATGTTGAATATAGTACCCCTAGCACTTTAGCTAGTGGTCCTAACAAAACTGTCTCAATTACCAGTCCAAACAAGGTTCAACAAATCAAAATTTCTGAAAGGAATTCAATTGAAAAGACAAATGTAAATATGAACAAATCAATTGTTCTTTTCAACCTTGAGGGAGAGATTGCAAAGATAAAAATTACCATCCCTTTAACTGAACTAGTAGCCCAAGAAGTGTACAAAAGCCAAGTTTTAAAAGCTTTGAACTTAGGAAGTGATACTGACACCTTAAACTTGATAGATGACAAGCCTGAGTTGTTGTTTGGTCCAGAAGTTGAAGGAAAATACAAAGAAGGGGTTCTCCCTACCTTCTATGTTAGTTTGAACATACATGAGAAAATTTTACACAATGCCATGTTAGATTCTGGAGCTTCACACAATCTAATTCCCAAGGTAGTAATGGAAAGCTTAGGCTTAGAAATTACTAAACCATACAAAGATTTTTATTCCTTTGACTCAAGGAGAGTCAAATGTTTGGGTTTAATCAAAGATTTATGTGTTAACTTATCTCAAATCCTTGCTAAGAGTCTAGTAATGGACATAGTTGTAGCTGACATTCCCCCTAAGTATGGCATTCTCTTATCAATATTATGGGGAGCCAAACTTCAAGGGAGCCTTCAAATGGACATGTCTTATGCCACCATCCCTGATTTTAACCAAAACAGAAGATTATATAGGGAATCTCACATGAAGTACATGGTGAGCAACATAGATAAACCAAAAAACTCTCCAATATATTCTATTCAATCAAGTTTAGATTCCTTTATCTTGTACAACGAAGATGAAATCACTCAACAAGATAAGGAAAACATAGACCCCATCCGTTTATCAGAACAATTAGAGCTTCTCTCAAATCAGATTCAAAACATTGAAAATCAACAACAACAAGAGAATGAAAATAAGGCTGATATACTTTGGACAATAAAATTTGATGGATCTTGTAATAAAACAAGTGTAGGGGTAGGTGTGTGGATTCAAAATACAAATAAGATTTTTTCATATAAATTGGATTTCCCATGCACCAACAATATTGTTGAGTATGAAGCACTTCTCCTAGGCTTACAATTGCTTAAACAATTAGAAGCCCAAAAGATATCAATCTTAGGAGATTTTGAACTTATCATAAGAAAAATAAAAGGAGAATACTCAGCTAGAAATCCAAGGTTTAGGGAATATCGGAATGCTGCCCTTGATTTGTTGAAAACCTTTCAAAAGTATGAACTTATTTTCATTCCAAGAGCACTAAATCATCTAGCAAATGAACTCACTTTCAATGCCAGCAACTGCCAAATACCTGAGATAAATGAGTAGCTTAGTGTAAAGGTAAAAAACAGACCTTCAATTCCTGATAACGAATATCACTGGCAAGTGTTTGATTCTAACAAACACATAGATGATTTCTTAAAATCAGAAAATGATTTTTCCATACCAATATCAGAAACCAGCCATAAAGAAAATTGTTTGTATATTGAACAAATCCCAGAAGGTGAAATAACGCATTCTACTGATATAAATCACTGTGAGAATCCTTTTGAAGCAAAATTAATTGACAACGCAGACCAAGAAGACTTGGAAGTTTTGCAATGCAAGAGTGATACAATTCCAAGAGGTCTCACACCTTTAGAACACCTTTTCGACTTTAACGATGTAGCCAAAGAAATAAGAATGGAGCCTGTGGAAACAAATGTAGAAGAACATAACATAGGCAGCCTAGAAGAACCCAAGATGATTAAACTTTCCAACACTCTCCCAGCTCACATAAAATTGCAATACATAGAGTTTTTCAAAGAGTTTAAAGATGTTTTTGCTTGGGGATACAAAGATCTGAAATCTTATGATAATAGCATCATTCAGAACAATATTCCTTTGAAGGAAAATCAAAAGCCTTTTAAACAAAAACTAAGGAGGATAAACCCTATTTTATTACCTTTAGTTAAGGAAGAAATTGAAAAGATGCATGATGCTAGGATCATAGTACCAATTAGATATTCAGAGTGGGTATCAAACCTAGTTTATGTTAGAAAAAATACAGGAGAAATCAGGCTCTGTATTGACTTCATAAATTTAAATAGAGCCTCTCTAAAAGACAACCACCCCTTTCCGAAGATGGACCATATACTTCAAAGGGTAGTTGAGTAAAAAATGATATCACTCTTAGATAGGTTCTCGGGTTACAACCAAGTGTTAGTGCTCCCAAGTGATCAAATCAAAACTGCTTTTACTACACCTTGGGGCACCTTTATGTATGTCAAAATTTCTTTCGCATTGATGAATGGAGGGGCCACCTTCCAAAGGGATATGGACATAGCCTTCTCTAAAGATATTGGCTATTTCATAATCATTTCCCTTGATGACATAACCATTTTCTCAAAAACTGATGAAGAACATTTGATTCACTTGAGAAAAGTTTTTGAGAAGTGTAGGAAATTTGGCATGTCATTGAATCCTAAGAAGACACTCTTTAGTCTCCAAGAAGGTAAACTTCTTGGCCATAGAATTTCAGGAAGAGGGAATCAAAATAAACCCTACAAGGATATATGGCATATTACAAATCAGCCATCCAAGAAGCCTCAAAGAATTACAATCTTTCATTGGAAAGATTAATTTTTTGAGAAGGTTAATCCCCAACCTTGTTGAGCTATTAAAAAAAATTACAAACATGCTTAAGAAAGATGTAGGTTTAAAATGGACTTTACCAGCTAAACAATCATTCGAACTGGTCAAACAAGCTCTTACTCAAACACCAGTCTTGATTAGTCCATATTTCACCAAAGACTTTTATATCTTTTCTTTTGCATCTGAGCATACAATAGTTTCTATTTTACTTCAAAAGAATGACTTGGGGCAAGAACAACCAATATACTTCTTTAGTAGGGCCTTAAGAGATGCTCCTCTAAAATATAACATCATGGAGAGGCAAGCCTTAGAATTAATGAAAGCATTAAAAGAATTTAGGGTCTATATTTTACGCTCTCACATAATTTCTTTTGTTCTACATACTGTTGTCAAGGACATTCGAAGTCAAGATCCTGATAGTAAAAGGGGAAAATGGATTGTAATTATTCTTGAATATGACTTAGAAATCAGGCCCACCAAACTAGTTAAAGGGCAAGGATTAGAAACAATTATGGTTGAGTCTAACTTCCAAGCACTAGACATGAATATGGTAGATGTGTTGGAAGAAATAGAAGAATTTACTGCTCCTTTCATTGAAGAAAAATTTCTAAATTCTCCTTGGCATGCTGACATTATTTATGTGCTTTTATATTTAAATGCCCCTCCTTCTTTGTCTAAAACTAAACCTAGATTTTTGAAACAAAAAGCTTTGAGTTATTTCATCTTAGATGGGGTATTATATTGGAAAAATGTTGTTGGAATTTTTCTTAAATGTTTACTTGAAGATGATGCAGGAAAGATCATGCATGAGTTGCATGAAGGATAATGTGGAGGACACCTCTACTGGAAGGCCACAACAAAGAAAATTCTTAGATCTGGTCACTATTGGCCTACCCTTTCCCAGACACTCAAAATTTATTCATGTCTTTCCATAAGTGTCAATTTTTTTATGGCAAAATAAACCTCCTTCCCTTACCATTACATCCTATCAGAGTTGAGGCACCTTTTCAACAATGGGGTTTAGACTTCATTGGGGAAATTCACCCATCTTCCTCAGCCCAACATAAGTGGATCCTCACTTCCATTGACTTCTTTACCAAGTGGATAGAAGATATACCCTTTAGAAATTCTAATGACTCTGTCATTATCAAGTTCCTCGAAACAAATATCCTATCCAGATTTGGTTGTCCCAGAAAAATCATAAAAAATAATGCTACTGCCTTTAAATCTAAGAAAATGGTTGATTTTTGTTACAAATACCACATCACCTTGGGTCATTCTACTGCCTACTATCCCCAAGGAAATGGATTAGCTAAATCCTTCAACAAAAGCCTCATCAATATCATCAAAAATTTGTTGGAGAAGAATAAAAAATCATGGCACAGTAAGCTGGTTCATGCCTTATGGGCTGATAGATTATCTACAAAAAAGTCAATAAATATGTCCCCCTATCAGCTGGTCTATGGCATGGATGCAGTCTTCCCCACCTCATTATGAGTTCTAGTCATGAAACTCCTTCAAGAAGTGCAAATTGAAGAGAATGATATGCAAATTAGAATCAACCAAACAATCCATTTATAGCAGACCAGAGAAGAAGTCTATGAAAGAACACAATTAGTCCAAGAAAATATAAAGAATTTATTTGATAAGAGGACTAAGGCAAACAATTTTCAAGTTGGAAATTTTGTTCTTAAATGGGATTCGAGAAGAGAAGAGAAGGGAAAGCATGGCAAGTTTGAGAACTTGTGGAAAGGGCCCTATATTATTCATGTCGAGAGGCGTCATAATGAATTTTTCTTGAAAGAATTGAATGGAGAAGATCTGTATGGAGGTCTTGTCAATGGTAGGATGATAAAGCATTACTTCTTCCAAGAGTCAAGAGTTTCACAGCATTTTATTTTTTATTGTAAAAATCATAGTCTGAACATTGCATTCAAAGTTAGAAAAATAAAAATTCAAAAAAAATAGAAAAGAGAAAAGAGGGAAGATTGTAAAACAAGAAAGGTATAGCTCCATACCAAAAAGAGAAAAAAAATATGAAAGTGTGCAAGTTCAAATGCCACTCCTAGAAAACACACTTCTAGTTAGTCATACAGTTTAATCATGACTAATTAATTTTTCAATTTACTGCTGATAGGTTAGTGAAATAAATTTTCCAAACAATTTAATATTGGCTTATCAGTTAGGTTCATAAGGATAGAAATAAATTGGTTCTGATATGCTCAAAACTTGAACCGGAAAAGGAAGTAAGACAGCACAAACAAAGGTCAAAAAACAGAGCTGAAGAAAAGAGAAGGATGTTCTTATACTTTTAGATCTTAAGCCTTCACCATTTTGATTTAATTTTCTGAAAATAGTTATCTATGTGCAACTTGTTTTTTATGTCATAGATCAGCAACAAGTTAGACTGTTCAATCCTGACATGACTGTTTTTAAATTTCTTTTTTTAGAACTTAGAGAATAAAATCTATTAGACAGTCCAATCCTAACAGATAGTAGTTAGGTATATAATTTATGAATTCAACTGCTTAATCTGGATTCGTGGAGAAATAAGGTTAGACTTAGATTAGTTTCCTTTTTTTCAAAAGAACAAAATGTTGTTGAAGAGAGTTTGCTAGTTTAAATTCACTCTGTAAAGAAGAAAAAATGTTAGAATTATTAGGAATGGGTAGGTATATTCGTTTTTTTGACAGAATTCCATTGTTCTAAATTGCTACAAATATCATCAAAAAGAAAGGATGCTGCCCAAGGATAAGACATTGGTTTAGTGAAAGCCAAATATTTATAGCTGAGATTCTAGACACCTAAAGAACCAGCTGTCTTCCCCAAGTGGAGCCACTCTTAGCCACCTATAAATTTTGTTATACCAAGAGGTGGCTAATTTTGTTCTTCAAAACTCCAAGAGATAATTCCCCTTTGAGAACCTATCATCCTTGAAGTTTTTATGAAGATAACTAATAATTTAGTTAATCTTCATTGCTATTTCCATTTTGAAACTGAAAATTATATTGATTGCCTGAAGAAAAAGACTGCTGAAAAACCCACTTTTCCCTTCATTTTTATCCTCCTTTAATTCATAATTAACCTCCATTTTTATTCCCTTTTTACCCATAAAATTCCTCCATTTCCCTCATTTCCTGTCTTTTCCTTCATAAATCCCCTTTCATCAGGTTTAAAAATACTTTTTAAACCTTATCGGAACCCCCAAAATCCTTTGAAAATCCTTAAAAAATCATAAAAAACCCACTTTTCCATATAATAGGCCGAAGCCCCCTTTGGCTAAGCCCCTAAACCACTTCCCCACCATATGACCCACTCCCAGGACCAAGCGCTTAAGCCTCGGGTGCTTATCGCAATCAGAGATTTTATGGTGGGCACATTTCTTTGTTAAAAGGAAAAGTTTCGATGCGATGGACTTTTGTTCTATTGGCCATGCTTCAATCTCAGTCGTCGATCTTTACAAGATCCAACGGTCAGCGCTAATTGCGTCGCGCCTCATCATCTGTCTCCTTTACCCCTCCGATTTAATCTTGACCGTTGATCTATTCTTGGATCTAACGGCTCATATTTCATCGCATCGCAAAACTTCTATGATGTTTCCCTTTTTTCTCCTCCGATTGGCGACCCCTGATTGGATCTGGGCCATTCATCTCACTCATCTGATGGTCTAGATCAGTCCTCACTTCCTTCTGCTATTTCTCAAATCCTGATAGTATAACCTCTTGGTCGAAGATCCACCATTGATCTCTCCAGATCAACGACCCACGTTGCTCTCGATCTCCGCCCAATCCTCGCCTCATATTTTATTCCATTAACCCCAAGATTAAATCTAAGTCGTTGATATGTTTCATCCAACGGTCCATATTTAAACTGATAGGCCCAACTCCTTTGGGTCCTACGTTTCCCCAAATCAAATCCCCGCCGTCCATTTCCTTGATCTAATGGTCCAGATTAAAACCGCCATGACCCTGTCCCACCTTCTTTCGCCCGCGCATCTTGTCTGATCGCGCTCCAAACTCCACTGTTGGATCTGCCCACCCTTCATCCAATGGCCAGGGACCCATATCGCATGATTTTGCATCCGATGGTTAATTTTTTAAATTTACAAGATATGGGCAGTCTTAAAAGGCCACTTGTCAGCCAGAAACACATATCATGTTAAAAAATGCAATACCGCCTTCCCTCCTTTTCATCGCACGAAACCAGTGGTTTCTATGTCTGAAACCACTTTACTCCATTTATATTGCTTCCCATCGCGTTTAATCTCCATCGTTGATCTTTGAGATCTAACGGTCCCAGTTTAATCCAACCATTACACTATTGCCCTCCGCCTTTCTTCCAAGGGACTTCATCGATTTACCTCCGCCGTGGATATTTGTGACTGATCTCATCCAATGGCCCAGATTATTTACGAAATCCCGAATTTCATTTAACCCTTTTTCACTGTCGATAAAGGTTTTCTTCCATTTTCTTTACGTTTTCTTCCATTTTATCATAATATTACCCCCGTTTGCATCATATTTGCCCGATTAATCTCAGCCGTTGATCAATCTAATCTAACGGACCAGACTTAATCCAACCACCATTTATCCAACCGCCTCTCCTTTTGACCCCAATCAGAAATCTTGACCGTTAGTTCTGTTCATCCAATGGCCATGCTCAAACCTAAACCTCCGAAGCAGTTTAAACCTTTTCCCCGTAGGATTTTTATAACTTTTCTATGTTTTTGCAGGTTTTAAATTTTTCTCAGTTGTTTAAAAATAGATCAAAGTTCAGGGATGACGATCCCCCAGGCCTTTATTTTGCAAAGGAAATCATTCCGTAGGGTTCCAAATTTTATTTTATCAGTGCCTCATGAGCACTGATGCCTTTATGCAACCTCTGCGTGCCTGCCACAATAATAGAAACACAACAAACACCGCAGCCGAAGGGTATCAGTTTGACAGGATGAAATCAAAAGCAAAAAACATATTTGAATACTGTTAACACAATTTTGGAAGGATTAAGGCATTAATTCGATTAATCAAAGACCCGATCCACAATTGAAGACAGTTTGAAGACCAGAAGACATAAATTAGGCTTCATTAAGCCTAAAATATAGAACTCAAGTAAATTAAAGGTGTTTTAGGTTAAAAAAATGATATCTATCAGTCCAAGAAGCCTCCACTGCCACATCAGAGGCTAATTGAATCCTCCGCATATACCAAAAGACACCTGTAGCCTCAAAGAAATCAAAGAAGGCCTAGTTATTATTACCAACGAAAGAGAAAATTATCAAACTATCAGCAGAATTATTACAAAGAGAATAAATAGGCCTCAAAGTCAATATTTTTGCCCTTCGAGTTTAAAAAGACAGAAACAGAGTAAATAAAATCATAATTCAATGTTCTTCGGCCTTAGGCCTTGCATGGTTTTCGAGGTTTGGAGATGAATTTAGTGTAGAATTTATTTCATTTTTAAACCTAAAGCTCCTCCACCTCCTCATTTCTTCTATAAATACTTCTAAATAAGATGAGATGCAGGTTGGTTGATCACTAGCTGTAATACTGAAACTCTCTGAAATAATACATATTCTATTGAAGTTGAAGCAGAAATTGAAGTCTTGGAAGCCCTGATGATGTTTTTGCATGCTTGTTCTTAAGAAGGCTCTATCATTGGATCTATGAGCTTGGCTGTTGGTGAAGTATTCTAAACTATTTAATGTTTTCTCCTGTTTTCATTTTGTTCCATATTTTTTTATTACAGTAGGATGAAATTTTTAGGCTAAGAAATGACTCCTGGAAGCACCTTAGACCTGTTTATCCTTCACTATTTTATGTTTTCTTCTGCTGAGGTATTTTAGAGTCTTTAATCTCTCTCTTTAGTCCTCATGCTTTTTTATTTCTCTAATAGTTCGAAATAGTTGGTTTCAGAATGATTTATGTTTCTCCCTGCTTGTCTGTTGCCACGTAAAGGTTGTTATTGAAGTCTCCCTTTGAAGTATATTTGTTTATAGTAAGCCAAGGAGGGTTTTTTTTTATCATGCCCTTTGTCCTTGCTTAAAAATTTGTCTTAAAGGTATTTATAGTTGTGATCATAGATGTATTAGGTGTTCCCTCTTCTATGACTGCAATTATCAATAAATCTTTTATGTTTTTCTAAGTCATTTGAAATAAAATCTTTGAGGAAATAGGATGTGCTCCCGAATCTTAGATTTCATTTTAAAAGTTGTTTTGAAGTCATTATTTGCTTAAAGTGCGGTTTGTAGAATTTATGGCTAGCCCTGTCTATCAAATACCTCTTTATTGTGCAAGTCATGTTTTCAAATTCCCTTTGTTGAGAATTAAACCTCTCTTTTCTAAACCATTAATTTCCATCTCATTCATAAACTAAAGGATCATGTGGCCAAGTTAGATCTGCCCTTTGATATCCCATATCCATTTATAAGTTTTTCATAACCTCTTTTCGACTCCATTGCCCAATGAAACTGATACTCCTTCTTTCTACCTACCTTTCCTAGATCTTTTATATTTTTTTGTATCAATTCAACCAAACAAACAAAAAAACACTTGCACTTAATAACTAGTCTAAAACTAATACCCAAATCACACAAGATAAACCTTTGCAAAAGAAAATAATTTGAGAGATCCCTCTCTAAGAACAGGAGGACTAGATCGTGGAACTCTAAAGATTGGTTTGATGTTGCCTTGTCTTTTGATTTGCCAAACTATCAAAACATGGGAGACCAACAGTTTTCATCATGGTATGAAATTTCACATCTGAATATGTAGAGGTTTGTTATTGTTCTTCTACTCTTCCTTCTCCAACCTTAGACCTCTTTGTTGCAGCCATGATAACCTCAACCTTCACAACATCATTTTTCATATCATCTAGGGTTTAAAATTTCGTCTCCCTTAGCAAAATGAAAAATTCATAATCAAGGCTTTAGCATAATGCAATTGGGAAACCCCTTGGGGAGGTTTTATATGAGAAGGGATAGAATTATAAAATTTATTGAACCTCTTTCAAAAATATTTAACTGACTCATTACTTTTTTTCTTCACATTTTTATATTCATTCAATGCCTGAATAGGATTTACCCTACTTCTCCACTTTCTTAGGAAACTAGCCTCCAATTGATCCCAATTCATTAAACTTCTCGGGGTTAAGGCTTTAAACCATTTTATCACTTCACCAATAAAAATTTTCACAAACAACCTCATTCAGATGTCTTCATCATCTACCTCCTCTAGGTCTATAAATTTATTAAATTGGTCAACATGTTGTTCTGCAGTGGTTTCCTCCTCACCTCCAAATGTCTTTATCCTAGTAGAATATCCCTATGGTAGGTCATGGAGTATAGAAAGCAAAATAAGAGGAGCATATCTAGCAGGGCCTGCAGGAGGAGGTGGAGGAGGAGGAACTCTAGAGATAATGGAAATGATAGCACTAGCTAAAAATGTAGTAGAGGAAGTAGTTATCAAATAGGGAGGAGTAGTAATGAAAGAGGATGTGATGTTAGGAAATTGAGTCACACAAATTTTCAGCTTATAAACAAAATGACTCCACTGAGGTAAAGGGACACTAGCTCTCCTTTCAACAAGAATTTTTTTATGAAACCAACTCCAAAAATAGAAGAAAAGAGAGATCAATGCCTTATAAATAATCCACTTCGAGGGGGAAACCTCCTTTACATTACATTAATGAAAAATTATTGGATGATACAAATGACAAAACTTCATTCTATATATAGGAGTCGATGTGGTCACAATATAATCCTAGCCGACCTAACAATAATAATGTAAGGCCACAATAATAATAATATTGGGGTTACAGGTGTTAGTATGAATCTTAATTCCAAGCGCACGAAAAAATACGACTTTAGTTGTGCATAAAAAACAACCCTAACAACAAAGATCGCTGTCAATATCCTCAAATCTGCAGTTAGGTGATTAAGATAAATGCTACAAAAATCTAGATATATGCATTAGGAGACATTAAGCAGTAGAAAAAATAAGATTTACTCCATGCATCCAATAGACAAGACAAGAATATGTTGAATGAATTTTGTATTAATGGCACATGGGAGGAAAACACATAAGGGTGTTACCAGTTCTCCTCAATGGGATGGGTTCTTGTAAGTCCTCAGCACTTCAGATCTAAAATTCCTCTCTCTTGATGGTGTAGAAAACCTAGACAAAAATGGTAGCCAAATATGACTATGATGGTGGATCAAAGTCAAACCAAAAGTATAGATCCAAAGTGATCTTTAAGCAACAAAAGGTGGTAAATGAATGAGAAAACCCTTCTATTTATAACAAAATATTGAGTTAGTCTAGATATTGGTGCATAATTAAAATATTATTAACCAAATCAAGATCCAAATTTTATGGAATATTTTATTATATTTGTTGGAGGGAAAAGGAATTTGACTTGGGTCAAATCCCTTTATTTGTAAATAATACATAAATAAATTATTTATTTATCATTTTAAGGATGTGGTTGAGTAATAATCAAATAAATAATGATTTATTTAATTATTTAAGGGTGATTTAGTCATATTCAAAAAAGAATATTATTTAAATAAGGTTGAAATAATTATTCTTAGGAAATAATAACATAAATAATGATTTGTCTAATTAATTTCCTTGTTTTGGGTTAAATATAACCAGGAATATTAATTAAACTATTGTTTAACTAATTATTCCTTGAGGAAAATAAAAAAAAAATGTAGATTTATTTAATATTTCCACATGGGGTTTCCTGTTTAGACGATAAACAACTTAATAAAGGTGGTTTACTAAGTTATTTTTCATAGTGAATGCAATTTTACTTAGGGTAAAATTGGTCTTACATGGTGTACTTGTGTCCATCTAATAACAATAGGTTAAATGACAAAAAAATGGTGTAACATATTGCCCCACAGCGTGCGAGCATTAGGAGCTAATCATATGACCGAAGTACGTTGTAAGAACTCAGTCACTAGACACCGAAGGGGAAGTCAAAGAGAGAGAAGTATAAGGTAGACCAAAGTGCTGAAAGGACTAGACCCTGAGGAGGTGAGACTTACAGGTGTGACAAGTCTCTTTTATGAGTGAGTACCTGTGCTCTAGGAGGCAGGGGAGGCATACCTATGCCTGTCGAGACAAAGTACAAAGAATAAGGCATCCAATAAACAACGGGACAAAACAATATAGCATATGTTGGCATAAACATGAGCCAGATAAACAACATGATAGTTAATCCCACATACATCTTGTGCATGGAATAACAGCCAGGACTTGTACAATAATATCTGAGTACATGAGATATAAATACAATCTAGATGCCCCTGTAAACAGTAAAGGGCTCTGAAAATATGACTGATACATGCAATAAAAAAGGCGCTACAATCAACTGAGGCCAACATCATCAAATATATGGAGTTGCATCAAAAGGCTGTAATGGAGAGGTCATCCGGGCATGTGGGGGGCTACCTATAGGGCCACCCCCTCATGAGGGCTGAGACATCTCACACACACCCGGGAATCACTGATATCCGTTGTTGCATCACTGGACCATCAAGTATACGAATCTCGATCATGCTGAAAGGATATGGAGCTGAGAAACAATCAAGTCAATGGGCAATAAGGAGTCCGTTTGCCTGATCCGAAGCATCAAACAAGAGTGGAAGCTAGAACCAAGGTACACCGCCCTCTAGAACTGTCTTCTGGAATGAATGAGTTGATGTCAACAGAAGGAGCTCCACCATAGGTGAGGCAATAAGGGGTCCTCAACTAAGGCACGAGAGAAAATAGTAGAGTGACTGACAGATTGACACCAGGGATGAAGATGAAATGGGGGGTATTGAGTAGCGGACGGACGACTTCCCTTATTAGATCATAAAGGGCATGGATGACCTGGTAGTGACTGAAACAATATCATGAGGGATAGGGGACAGTGGGAATGAAGGTAATAATGTGCAACACGAGAGAGGAACCAAGCAATGAAGGATGGAGGACTATAACGGGATACAAAGAGACTCAGGATAGACTCCATGAATGAAATGATGACTCAACTCGGATGCTCTAAACAAGGGTGACTTGATGGTGCTACCACATAGAAAAATGCCCAATGGGGACCATAAAAACATGACTACATGATGGTTACTCATGAAAAATATTGACACAAGCATGGACAAGTATGAGGAAAAAGTGGTGTCCCTAAGCACAAGTGTTGCAAGTGAAGAAATTAAATTTTGTGGAGTAGTGAAGTGACGCTTCGTGGAAAAAATGTGCCCTGGTGAATTATAAAATCACTTAAGCATGAGCTGGATACCTAAAGAAAATAAAACATGCATTTTTAGAAGAAAATGCTAAGCGTAATATCTCTTCAGATAGAGTGCATTGTGAGGATTGGGAAGGGGATTGCCTTCAAAGTCCTCTGATAGATATGCCCCCTTACCTAAATCCTTACTGATGATGTAAGTTCCTAGCGATAATGAGTCAAAATTCCCATGACCAAGGACATCATGGGCCTAGTCATACACCAGAACAAGATCACCTTCGTGAAAAGTACGAGGGTGGAATTTTTGGTCATATTGAGCTTTGGTGTGTTTCTTAGCCACCTAAATGATTTGCAATGCAACACGGAGTCCCTCAGAAGCATGCTCAAGCATGATAAGTCATTGTTCTAAAGGTTGGGTTTCAGGGATAAGTTCGACAGCTAGATGAAGGAAAGGGATTTCACATTCGATCGGTAATATTGCCTTCTCTCCAAAAACAAGGTGGAAAGGAGTAAACCCGGTGACGGTTTTAACAAAATTTATATGGGCCTACAAAGTAGGGAAGAGCATAAGGTGCCAGTTGGTTTTTTGCTTATCCACCGTCTGTTGAAGCATGGTTTTAAGGATTTTACTGACTTCTTCAACTTGGGGGTAATAAGAGGAGGAATATTGGTGCTCAAATCCCAACAGTGAGGATATCTCACACCATATTTCATCTTCAAAATGTTGGCCATGGTCAGAGACCATTTTTTTCGGAACTCCGAATCAAGCGATCACATGGTTAAAGAAAAAGAGGGTTGCGGTAGTTTTTGTGTTATTAAACGTTGGGATGGCCTCATCCCATTTGGTGAAATAGTCAACCACCACGATGATATACTTATGGCTACCAGCCAATGACGGTCAAAACTCCATAAAGTCTATGGCCCACTTATAGAAGGGACCAGGTGATATGACAAGATGGAGGGGAGCCAGAGGAGCTCGTGCCTTAGGGGAAAAATGTTGGTAATTGGGGCAGTGTTTGACTGCCTCAATGCAATCACCAAAGAGAGAAGGCCAAAAGTACCTAGCACAAATGATTTTCTGGGCAATGGCCAAACCGGAGAGGTGGCCACCACAAGCACCGCTATGACAGGAATTGAGGACTTGTTCTGCTTCAGCGTATGTGAGACAACGACGATGGACATAATCCACACTGTGACGATAAAGGTTGTCACCGATAAGAAGGTAGCGGGGGGCTTGGTGTCAAATATGTCATCGAGCATCATGGTCAAGATGGAGGGTGAACTTTTGGGTTCACAAATAAGTGAGGATGTCCCCATACCAAGGGTCATCGGTGGTAATGGAAAATAAATGTTCATATAGGAAGTTATCATTAACTGGAGGATCATACGTACCTGTAGGTAGTTTGGAAATGAGTTTAGTGAGGGCTAAACCTTTCTTACTTTTTGGTGTGACAAATTCAAGATCGAATTCTTGGAGGATCATGATCCAATGAGCGTACTTCCCATTGATGATTCTATGAATCAATAGGAAGGCCATAGGGTTGGAATTAGTCATGAACTTGGTGGAACACATGAGGATGTAATGATAAAGTTTATGGACCGAGAACACAAAAACTAGTGCTAATTTCTCTTCATGTGAGTAGGATATAG
Organism: Pinus albicaulis; assembly: GCA_034641835.2. Classification (NCBI taxonomy): domain Eukaryota; kingdom Viridiplantae; phylum Streptophyta; class Pinopsida; order Pinales; family Pinaceae; genus Pinus; species Pinus albicaulis. Next base: position 1,072,552,196 of record CM076578.1, read on the forward strand.
GAGGTCCTACCAGGTTCTTACTGACATAAGAGATAACATATTCAATTCCATTTTCATCTCCCTGAATGAGGACTCCAATGACCGAGTAGGTGGAAGCGGAGATATATAGGATGAAATCCCTATCAAAATCAAGGGGACGAATCAAGGGAGCGGACGTGAGAGCATGATTCAGGGAATAAAAAGACTCTTGAGCGTAGGCATCCTAGAAAAAAGGGATATTATAGCAGAGGAGTCTAAGGAACCCATGCGCGATGGTGGCATAGTCAGGTACGAACCATTGAAGGAAGTTAGCTTTGCCTTGGAGGCTTTGTAACTAGCATAAAGTACAAGGGATAAGAAGCTCAAGGATGGCTTGAAATTTCAATGGGTCAAGCATGATACAATATTTAGACACAATGAAGCCTAGAAGAGGGACGACAGGTACATAAAAGACACACTTCAGCAGGTTGAGGCGGATATTATACTTGCGACATCAGAGAAAGACGGTACACAGATTGTAACGGTGTTGCACCCAATGTTTAGAATGTGGAGTTAGGTCATCTAAATAAGCAAGGATAATATGATCCAGGTCATGGAAATAGTAATACATAGCCCGCTAAAAAGTGGCGCCTACATTTTTAAGGCCGAACAGCATGAATTGATAAGCAAAGGCTCCCCATAGACTAATGAATGCAGTTTTAAGTTGATCAGCATGATGAATAACAATTTGGTTGTACAAGAAGAAACCATCCATAAAGGATAGAACCTCATGCCCCGCACACTCATCAATGATTTGGTCAATGAATGGTGTGGGGAAGTTGTCTTTGGGACAAGCTTTGTTCAAATCACGAAAATCAGTGCAGACAAGGATGGTGCCTTGTTTCTTGAAAACGGGAATCGGGTTGGACACCCAAGTGGTGTATTCAATGGGATAGATAAAACTAGCCTGCTTGAGCTTATCGATTTCGGCTTTGACATCTTCTCTTCTAGAAGGATTAATGGGTCTTAACTTTTGATGGACAATATTGGCATCAGGCCATGTATCGAAATGGTGTTCGACAATGGTAGGATCAAGTTCGGGAATTTCTGGATAGGACCAAACAAAAATATCATAGAATTCTTTAAATAGCTTGGTGTAAGCCTCAACCTCTTTCAGGGTGCAATGGGTGCCCAAGGTGATATTTTCTTCTATCCCTATTTTGTCAAAAATGTCAATATTAATGGTAGGAGAGATATTGGCCATATTTCCTTGTTCAAAAGCATCAGGTTCAGGAATGGGATTTCTAAACCAATCGAATTCATTAGGGATGAAGTCTTTAGTTTCCACAACATATTTTTTGTGGGACTGCTGCGGGAGGAAGTACGCACGGTGGTGCATATCATCCCATGGAAAGTCAAGATCGGTCATCACTTCCATAATGTCTTCATCAAAGTGAAATATGGGATGACTAGAGGAAGGGAGACCACCTGATGCAGTAGATCTGCCTTACTCATCATCATGTGAAGAAAGGATCACATGCGTAACATCATGGGGGATGAAAAAGAGTAAGCAGATAAAGGATCTTCCGATGTTGAGCCCAGGGTGATCGCTGAAGGGAGGTCAAGTGGATCATCAGGGGAAGTCTCCATGGGGGCTTCCACTGAAGGTCTGATGGATGATGATAAATAGAAAATGGTGGCCGAAGGCTCTGTCATGCTGACATCAGGAGGAGGGATGTCAATGGGATTAGGCAAATCCTTTGGTTCTATTGAATCATAACTCGCAAACAAGGAGGGGGTGCACTTGTTACGCTTGGCCTCGAATTGAAGGAAATCATCCAAAGAGGAATGATACTCTTCGAGGCGGGGACAGAGGTGAGTGTAGTGGCCATGGAAATGACACAAAGCAAAAGAGTGATTTGTGTGTAATGATTTGAGTTTTGGGATTGAATCAGGTATAGTGACATAGACCTCAGGGACGTCAGATTTCAGAAACGTATCATTAACCATGGGCTTAAGGTGAGGCAACTATGGACAAGTATGAGTGGAATGACCAACAACATCACACAAATCACACTGGATAATGCACCTTGGCAGCCAAGGAGGGGCAAGGTTTGTCGAGGTAGTCATATCTTTAGTTTCCTTCTTGTTTTCTTTGCCCCCGTTACCTGAAGCAGTCGCAACAGGAGGAGGTTCCTGTTGAGGTGGCTGAGGCACTATAGCAGCGGGAGAAGTCATAGGGACTGATTGCACCGAGGTTAAAGCAAGATATGGTTTGGGGTGACCAGGCGGGGTAGCGGCTAGAAGATCAAGGTAATAGACTAGAATCCCAAGGGTCAACTTAGGAAGAGAGAGGGTGGTCATGACAGGTGCCGTATATACTCCTGGTGGGGGAGCTAGGAACGGTATCTGACCGGAGGGGTAATTAATGGCTAGGCAGGACGACTCCTAAACGGTTAAGGTCTGCAGGAACCATTCCAGGAGGGTAAATAGGCTTAGGGATACCAGTTGAAGGGCCAAGAGGATGAGGTCTAGAAGGGTGAATCAAAGGGCTAGGAATAGGCTGCGGAGGATGAGGAAGCTACTGACTAGATGAGGAAGGCCACTTGAGGGCATCCCGAGAAAATTGCATCATGAAGGCATTCAATGAGCTGGGATCTGAGACAGGGGGAGGAAGACCAAGGAATGTTCCAAGAAGTGAGGAATCTTTGTAGACTCCAGGTGAGACACTGGTCAAAGGATAAATGATTTGCTTATTGGCCATTGAAGAGATGATGGACTCAAGGGCGGTCTGACACTTCGGTTCATAATATTTCAACTGGTTGATGGTGACTATCTTTCCATTATGAGGGAAGGACATCTTGCAGTGGATTGCGGAAGGGATAGTATACATTGAATAAGTGTAGCTACGACCTAATAGAATGTTGTAATCTAAGGGGGCATCTATGACTTCTATGTCAATGCAAACAGTCTTTCCCGTAAGAGTAATAGGACAATTGTGGAATAGGCCAATGGGCTAGGAGGCGTGGCCATCCCACGCTCAGAGAGCGATCACGGAAGGAGCCAACTCAGGTGATCTGAGTTTCTTCCAAACTAAATAACACATCACATAGGTGGATGCCCCCTCATCAATGATGCACCGGGAAACGTTGGTGTTCTAGATCTTGACTGGGATTTGGAAGGTGATAGAAGCAAGGAGAGGAGGATGTTCTGACCGATCAACATAAAAGACAATCAATCAGTCATCAGAAGGATATACAGTGTCCATGGAAGATAGTAGAGATTTGCGTTGTGAAGGGCACGAATAGAGGAGTCCCAGAGTTGAAATAACAGTAGGGGATTGTGCCAAATCATCTACTATGCTATACTAATGGGAAACTTTTCCAGAAGCAAAATTTTGGCATAGTGGTCCCTTTGGGATCTTGGTATGAACCTCTACCTTAGGCTGAGGAATCTGCAAGGGATCATTATGTGTTGAAAGAGGCTCTGTAGGGACCAAAGGAGGCAACTCGAGGACAGACGTAGCGGGAGGCTTATTGTACTAACGAGACTAAGTCTGAAGATTGATGTCTATGGTTAGAGGTTGATCAGAGTTCATCATGAGAATCTGGTAGTTAGAGGTACTGGATGGAAGAGGTTGAGTGGCCACCTTACCTTCAGGTGGATGGGTAGCCACAAATCCTTGCCGAGGGAAAGGATTAGTAAGCACAACCGGCTGACTAGGCGCAACACTGGGAGGGATAGAAGGGGAGGCTTGTTGTCCTTTCAATCTTGCTTCAGACTCCCACAGCTGCCACATAAACAGTAAAAGATGAAAATCATGCATGTAATGACCATAAACACCACAACAAGAACAAGTATTGTTCGTGCGAACATGCCTTTCCTTATTGGGCTGAGTGGGTTGTTGCTGGTTCGTAGTGTTAGGATCATTACCTTGATTAGGTCCAGGATTACCAGGGGCAGCTTGATTTTGAGTTCCTTTCCTCTTCTTTTTTGAGGGAGGAGAATTAGTCGCACCCTACTATGCATACACCTGCCCTTGAGGTGGCGATGGTTTCTGTTGCAGGGGTTGAGAAGGCATGGGAGGAGGAGGTGCTAATGCTGGAGCAGCTGGAACCTCAGGATGTGGATATGGATAATAAGGAGGTTGGGTAACAGTGTGGTAAACAGGAGGTTGGGAAAAAGGAGGAGGTATGTCGTATCCTAAATACGTGCTACCGGGAGGGGGAAAAGTGTAGGAGGTGTTGGCCCCGCCCTAAGGAAATCCATAGCCCATGGGAGGTTGAGCATATGGATTCGAGATAGGTCCAATGATACTGTCAGTGGTGTGAGATGCTCTCGGTGCATTGGCACCACTGGGTATGGGAAGATCAGGTAGAACGGTATAAACTTAACCCGACTGAGCGTAGATCAAGTCATATTTTAACACAATTTGGAGAGCGACTTCTTCGAATTGAGGAAAGTGAGATGCTACATATTTTTCGATAGGCGGAAAGAGAGATATAAGGAACCAGTCTATGTAGACATGATCTTCGAAGGTAGGGGCTCGACATAGGCTCTTTCTTCTCCACCATTCCTAGACATGGTTAGATAGGCAGGTCACAGACGATTGTAGGAAAGAATTCAAGAGTTCGGTACCAGTGTCATAACGAAGGGGAAGCTAGAAGTAAGACAGAAAATCCGGGGCAAGAGTCGCAAAGGTGGTATGAGAGGAAGGGGCCTAATCAACATACCACTTAGAAGCTTCAAATGTAAGCGTACATTGGAATAACCAAAGATGGATAGACTCATCAGTAATGGAATTATATGAACACCACATGTGGAAAGATCAAACATGATTTATAGGATCTTCTCTAGCAAGGCCTTCAAACTTGGGGATGTTGGAAGGGAGCTTAGTTTGCATAGCAGGCCAACTAGCGTTATGGTGTATAGGGTCATTTAACAAATAGTCAAAATTGGGGAGGATGAGGCCTGCCATGAAGGGGAGCAAGGGCACAGCCGAGGTAGTGTATGTTGCAGTTCCACTAGTGGTATTCCCAGCATGAGGTTCAGGGTTATCACCAGCATTAGGTCCTGCACCAGACATGGTGAAGGTGACAAGGGGAGAACCGAAGGCAGAACGAGAAGGAGAACCCAATGAACCAAAAGAAGATTCAGAGTGCGGACTCGCAGGAGGAATAACTTGAATCCTAAACAGAGAAGTAACTCTTCCTACTGGAAACTAAGGATGAAGGCCAAGAAGTCTCTGGGATAAATGCCTTTGTAATATTCCAAAATGGGATCTGGTAGCAAGGCATGACTGGAAAATGCATTTTCCAGGAATGGTTGCTACAAGATTTCAAATCAGGACCTGGATCCCTTAGATAAATGCATCTAAGGCTGAGATCCAAGATATGGCTCAAAATAAATCCCTCTAGGTGGGTTAAACAGATCTCCCACACCTATTTGTCTTCAGAAAATGCCCGATGAAGGGACTGCAGCAACACATGAACATATAATGGAGCAAAAAATTTATTATTATGATCTATGAAACAATAATCTGTATATAGCCAAAAAATATGTCATATAGCATCAAATTTATACAATGTATTGAGGAATCAATCACTCAAGCTATTCAATGAGAGCCTCGATAGAACATGTACATGAGAAATGGAGAAATACTGCTACATATGAAAAGCCATGGCTATGATTGTGCAGTATATAGAGTATAACTACTGCAAAATTATGTCAATAAATGAATATAGAAATTTAAATCTCAAACATATATGGGGGAGAAATTTCTCAACCCCTAGAAACAACAATACACAATCCTTAGAAGGATTGGCTGAAATATACACAAAATGGAAAATCTATAGAAATGTCAGAGTTGCAGGGTAGCAGCTGCAACTTAGAAACTAGAAATGGATGAAGATATCTGAAGATGCTACATATGATGACTGAAACTCATCCAATGTATCTCTCATCTGAAAGGCTTATCCAATCCCTGAAGATCTCACCCTCCATAATAGTGGAGCAAGTCCCCACTGCAATTGCACTCAGAAATAATGCAGTTTAGAGAGGGGACTACGCTGTTGGTGATGGGAATTTCTTGGCATGATGCCAATGATCTAAAATAAGATCATTAATCTCCCTCACTAACCTCCCAGAGGAATATAAGCTCCCTCCTCTGAAAGATGAGCCAAGGAAATGGTGTTGTGGAACCCTCCACTACAACACCCTGCAATGCAGAATTATCCTGCTTCAGGAATAACGTTGTACCTGAAGGAGGTGGCTTGGACTTGAGCTTGAAATGCGGAGAATGAAGAACAATATTTCAAGAGGCCTCTCAAGAAGGAGAAGGAATCCTAAATAGGAATTCCCTGGAAACTCTGCTAAATAGCAAGAGAATGCACCAAGAGTCTAAGCAGACAAATTCTATATTCAATAACATATCTTTCTATGGTTGCCTTGTCCTCTCTTTATACAAATGAAAGCCTCCTTGAATTTTCCCCCACACATTAGGGTTTCCTCCACCAAATTACCTCTTCCTCATTCACAATGCATTGTCTTCCAAAGTGATCCACTCCTCCTATGGCAGCGATGTTGACTTGGTAAAACCAAACCTTGTCTTCATGCATTTGCCCCTTTTCACACTTGAGGATGAAAAATAGAGCTACTCTAATGATTCCTTCCACACTATGAGGGATTTTATTTCTATTCATGGGCCTCCTTACCCATTTATTCACATCCTAGCTGATCTAGGAAAAATTAATGTTCAAATTAGCCCTATGCTAATTTTGGGAACATTACAGTCCTCCCCTCCCAAATGTTGCTTGTCCTCAAGCAGCTGCAAGGATAGAACTGAATGACCTCCTTAAGGCATGTGGGATGAAATGATATGAGATCTTTCATCCCCATATGAACCTCCCATTCCCCAAGCAATCATCCAAACAAAATGAGTTACCCTCCAACATGGCAACTCCTGAAAAGCTTCCTCCACCTTTGGCTCATGCAAAGTAGGTGGTCTGAAAATATGATCATGGTAGACAAGGAAATCTACCCCACATTTTCCTTCTCTCCAGTCATGATAATTATAGATTTTTTGCTGATCCTAGGTTGCAAAAGTATTTACCTTAAGTGGAAAAATGAAGATTAATCCTCCAAGATTGAAAAACAAGCTAGCCCAAAACATCTCATCCATGATGAATAGGACATGATCATCATATGGTATCCAAGTGAGAAGTTTGTGTAATTTTTTAGATGGTGCTGCATGATACAAAAAATTTCTTAAGTGGACACAGCGTAGTCTCTCCCACTCCAACTTCAGAAAATGGCATGGCAAGTGGTGTTTTGACAAATTGCTAGTTGTGTGAATCATCACATCTACTAGTGGATAGCAAATGAGTGAATGTGTCAACTGAGCATACAAGAAATAATCAAACACTTGTCCATGGTGATAAAAAGGATGGAATTCTCCATCATAATAGCTGGAAAAAATCTTTCTCATGGGGCTCAACAATAATCTTGCCCTCTTGTGGAGAAATGCACTGTATGACAATGGTAAGAAAATGCAAATGCTATGTTACATAATCAATAGATGCAAAAATAACATTCTAACCATGTGCTGGAATTAAAATTATGCATGAACACATGAGTAAGTCCATGCTCCCAAAGAAAAGTGTTGTTGGCCTATGCAAATAGGCTCCTTCCAACCCATAGCTCAATTCTTTGACATGATGATTTCCAAAGACTCCTCCAAAAATGTTGCTACAAACATAGAATTCCTCCCAAGATGGAAGTAATCCTTGATCATCAAAGGCCAAGGAGTACCCCCTTTGCACCATGATAGTGCCATCTCCTCCTCCTATAGCATCATACAAAAAGTGAGAGAAAATCTACCCTTGCTCTCCCAAGAACAACCCAAGCAACAAAAGTTTTTGCTTCTTCCTCATGCTCTCATCATACAAGACATGTGATGAGGACATAATGAACGATATCAATGTTACATCAACACTATGCATCCATTCTCTTTGCTTCTCAATGATGCAGGCATCCTGCCACATCTCCTCCATCCTCATACCCTTTGAAAAAGTGTAAGCCAAGTGATGGCCAAACTCCTTCAAGAGTAACCAACGTAGCCAACCCTCCTGCTGCCCAATATCATAAATTTGCAAGTAGCTTACTAGCTTCTTGCTCACCATCCACATCCACTCAACCAATTGCATATGTACCCTTCCAACCTTTATCTTGGTACTCCTCCCATGAGGGCTACCATCATCCCAAATCAGATTTCTGCACTTCATGGGATTTTGAAATGCAATCTTCCCAAGGATCAATTTGATCCCATAAGGACCCAAATATGTGGTAGGAAAAAACCTCCCATCATGATGTGTATGGCTCAAGAGGTGTCCAATACAATCATGAGAGATGTTATCCATCCGAAGATGTCCTCCATCATCTATCTGCTCCTTTGAGAAGGGAAGAACCTCCTCAAACTGTTGAAGAATCTTGCACTCCATGATGTGTGGGAGTGCACCTCCATTGAAATCTCTCTGGGAGTTCTCCTCCTCATGCATGGCCTTCCAAAACTAAAGAGGCATTGGATTTGCTGCAAGTAGAAGTCTCTCTTTGAGCTGTGGCATGCTCATTGATAGAGTGTCATCTCAAAAAGAGAAAGAGTTTCTCGCTCCAATATGTCTACCATCTATCTCTTCTTCCTCCATTGCTTCATGGATGAAGTTGCCATGTGAATGTTCCCATGAGTAATGATTCCTCCTTTCTTCATCACTGCTCTTGTACATCGCAGTGCAATTCTGCTACTCTAATTCAACAATATCTAGTGATGTGGACCCATCTATAATGTTTGTTGAAATGACAAGATATTGACATTCAAACATACCTTGGTGAAATTTGGAAGCTCCTTGCAGGGCTGTAAGAGTTTCCTCCTCACATGTGTTGGCTTCCCAAACTGTTGAAGATGAAAGCTACTCCTCCATGGTCTCAACAACGCTAGTAAATGCCTCTTCTACTAGTGGTGAGAGCTCCTCCTTCTCCTAGCCAAATCTTTTGATCGTCCTTTGGAAAAAATCAACAAGAGTTAATACCCTTGCATGGCCCCAATGGCTAAACCACCAAGTACTTGCTTCACCTTTAAGGTGCAGTGATACAACTTCTATAGCCTATATATCTACTACAGGATGTAGCAGAAAGAAAGCCTCTAGCTTCATCACCCAAGCCTCTGTTGCACATGTGAGTGATCCATAAAAAGTGGACAATAGAAATCTATTTCCTATCATAATCCCATAGCTATGGGGTATTCTCTCTTCTTTCTGCTAAATAAATTGTGGTAAAGCTAGAGTCTCTGTGAAGGCTCTAGTTTTAGCTCGGTATTGAGCAAGTTACTCACATACAATTTCAAATTCCAAGTGTTCTTCATGCTTCATGCCTTCTTCTCTTTGAGAATAGGAAATGCATGGTCCTTCCTGTTACACCATTTTTTTCTCATCTAACCTATTATCATTAGATGGACCCAAGTACATCATGTAAGACCAAATTTACTCCAAGTAAAATTTCTTTCACTATGAAAATAACTTAGTAAATCACCTTTATTAAGTTGTTTATTGTCTAAACAAGAAACCCCATAAGGAAATATTAAATAAATATATATTTGTTTGATTTTCCTCAAGAAATAATTAGTTAAACAATAGTTTAATTAATATTTCTGGTTATATTTAACCCAAAACAAAGAAATTAATTAGATAAATCATTATTTATCTTATTATTTTCTTTGTTTTGGGTTAAATATAACCAGAAATATTAATTAAACTATTGTTTAACTAATTATTTCTTGAGGAAAATCAAACAAATATATATTTATTTAATATTTCCTTATGGGGTTTCCTGTTTATGGTCTTATTATTTTCTAAAGAATAATTTTTTAAATCTTATTTAAATAATATTCTTTGTTAAATATGACTAATTCACCCTTAAATAATTAAATAAACCATTATTTATTTGATTATTACTCAACCATATCCTTAAAATGATAAATAAATAATTTATTTATTTATTATTACTTAATCACATCCTTAAAATTATAAATAAGTCATTTATTTATTTATTAGTTACAAATAAGGGGATTTGACTCAAGTCAAATTCCTTTTCCCTCCAACAAATATAATAAAATATTCCATAAAAATTGGGTCTAGATTTGGTTAATAATATTTTAATTATGCACCAATCTCTTGACTAACTCAATATTTTGTTATAAATAGAAGAGTTTTCCCATTCATTTTTCACCTTTTGTTGCCTAAATATCACTCTGGATCTCAACACTTGGTCTGGCTATTGATCCACAATCATAGCCATACTTTTCCATTTTTGTCTGGGTTTTCTACACCATCAAGAGAGAGGAATTCTAAATCTGAAGTGTTGAGGACTTACAAGAACCCATCCCATTGAGGAGAACAGGGAACACCCTCTTGTGTTTTCCTCCTAGGTGCCATTAATAAAAATATTCATTGGATATATTCTTGTCTTGTCTATTGGATCTATGGAGTAAATCTTATTTTTCTACTGTTTAATGTCTTCTAATGCATAGATCTAGATTTTTGCAGCATTTGTCTTGATCATCTAATTTTAGATCTAAAGATATTAGCAGTATTTTCTGATGTTAGGGGTGTTTGTTACGTGCAGCTAAAGTGGAATTTTTTCGTACACCTCGAATCAAGATTCATACTAAAAACTGGTGACTCCACACGGTTTTAGCATTATGACCATTGTCATTTTTCTGATCCTTGCATATCCAGCTGCTTCGAACCCTAGGATTTCTCTTCAGCCCCTTGTTTTTCTTATTCTTGATGTTTTTTGTAACCCATAAAACCCTAAAACAATAGAAGTTCTAACTTTCGTGTGTTTTCGGACCCATTACATAGGTGAACGACATTAGCCTCAGCTGAGACGACAATTTTGTTTGAAACCTACCGCTGAGAGTACCAGAAGTGCAGGTCACACTTTTCTACCCAACCTGGACTTCCAGGGTGCACTTTACTGCCCAAAAAGTGCGAACATCGCTGAAAACAGGCCAAAAAGTGTGACCTGGACCTTGTAGAGGGATTTTTCTGTAAGTTTTATGGGTTCTGTTGAGCCTCTGTTTATGGTTGTCTGACCTCCGTATCTGCTCGTTTTGGACCTGTACTTGTTTTGTTTCGCTCAAATAAGTGGGAACCTAGCCCTCTAGGGCTTCAGTACCCTCGACTTTTTGTGGAAGAGTGTTTGATGTTGCAGGTTGTCTGAAATTTCAGAGTCTTCAACCATTTTTTCAGATCTGATACCTCATCTTCAGATCCACTTCAGATCGGCTTGTTATCCATACAAATCTTCCCATTTAGATTTTTTTTGGTTTTCCATTAGGGGGCACTCTTCTTCCCTCCTAGAGATAGCCTTTTGCCACCTCTTTTTACAACAATTTTCCTCTGATTTGTTGTTGTTTTCTACACCACTTTCTAGCAGATTTTGTCTTTTAGATCTCTGCCCCTCTTGACCCAAGATCTATTAGCTTTTTTTAGTGTGTTTAGATTAGTTTTTTACTCATCTATAGACTATTTTTTGAGAGGCCCACCTTCTTGGGTTTAGATTATTACATTACTAGCTGTTTATTTTCTGTTTTGCAAGCCTATATACTGTCGTTTGCAGGTTTATTTACAGCTATACAACAACACTTTTTCTTTTTCTCTAAAAATGTATCGGTTTAAAAATTAAAATTTACACACTTTTGCACACACACCCTAAGCGAAAAAGGGCTTGGTTAACACTGCGAAGAAAAGACTCTAAAAAATTCAAATCAGTTGATCCCGCACCTCTCTGCCCTTGTTTCGACATTGTAATAGGTTGATATTGCACCTCCTTACCCTTGTCAGTCTCGTTTTCCATGGTGCCGTGTGTGTGTCATCATTGCTCAACCTCCCATGGGCTCTGATTTTCCTTAAGGGGGGGTCAACACCTCCTGCACATCTTCCCATCTTGGTAGCACGTATTCAGGGTGCAGCATGCCTCCTCTCTTTGCTCAACCTCCTGCATAACACACTATTACCCAACCTCTTCTGTCTGGTACCCCCGATAACCAGATTCTCATGATGAAATCTGATCAACCTTCAACCATAGACATCAATATTCACACTCGGTCCCATTAGTAAAACAAGCCTCCCACTACGTCTGTCCCCGAGCCACCTCCTTTGGTCTCTACAGAGCCTCTTTTGACACCTAATGGCCCCTTTAATATCCCTCAGCCTAGGGCGGAGGTTCATACCAAGATCCCTAAGGGTCCACTACACCAAAATGCTGCTTCTAGCAAAGCTTCCCATTCGTATAGCATATTCGATGATTTAGCACAATCCCCTACTGCCATTTCAATGCTGGAACTCCTCCAGTCGTGCCCTTCACAATGAAAATATCTTATGTTTTCCATGGGAAATATAGACCCTTCTGATGATAAATTGATTTTATTTGATGTTGACCGATCAGAACATCCTCCTCTCCTTGCTTCTGTAGCTTTCCAAATCCCAGTCAAGATTTGGAACGCAAACGTTTCTACATGCATTATTGATGAGGGGGCATCCACCTGTGTGATGTTCGCTTCAGTTTGGAAACAACACAGATCTCCTGAGTTGGCTCCGTCCACGATCACTCTCCAAGCATGGGATGGCCATGCCTCCAAGCCCATTGGCTTATTCTGCAATTTTCCTATCACTCTTGCGAGCAAGACGGTTTGCATTGACGTAGAAGTCATAGACACCCCCTTAGACTACAACATTTTATTGGGTCATAGCCACACTTATGTGACGTCTGTTGTCCCTTCCTTGTCCCTTCCGCGGTTCACCACAAGATGTACTTCCCCCATAACAGAGATATAGTCACCATTGACCAGTTGACGTATTATGAGCCAAAGTCTCAGACCTCCCCTGAGTCCACTATCTCTTCGGTGGCCAACAAGCAAACCATCGACCCTTTGACCAGTGTCTCACCTAGCATCTGCAAGGAATCCTCCTTGCTTGGTACATTCCCTGGTCTTCCTCCTCCTATATCTGAACCCAGCCAATTGAATTTTTTCATGATGAAATCGTCTCGAGCTTCTCTCAAGAGGCCCACCTTGGCTAGTCAACAACCATCTCGCCCTCCACAGCCATCTCCTAGCCCTTCGATGCAGCCTCTTGGACCTCCTCCTCCTAGCCTTTCAACTGGTACTCATGACCCTATTTATCCTTCTGGGATGGTTCCTCCAGGCCTTAACCATTTAGGAGCCGTCCTACCTAACCATTATCCCTCCAGTCAGATACCGTTCCTAGTCCCTCCACCAGGCATCTATACGGCACCTGTCATGGCTGCCCTCTCTCTCCCTAACTTGACCATTGGGCTCTTGGTTTGGTACCTTGATCCTCCAACTACCACCCTGCCAGGTCAACCTAAACCTTATCTTGCTCTGACCTCGGTTCAACTTGTCCCCCTGACTTCTCTCGTTGTCACGGTGCCTCAGCCACCTCAACAGGATCCACCCCCTGTTGCGACCGCTTCGGGTAAGAAGTGCAAAGCTTGCAAAAAGGCCTCAAAGAACAAAGCTACCCTGACTGAACCTGCACCTCCTGCACCTCCAAAGCCCTGTGATTTGTGTGATATCTTTGGTCATGCCACCCATACTTGTCCCGAGTTACCCCACATCAAGCCCATGGTTAATGTCATGTTCCTTGAGTCTACGGTCCCTGAAACCTTAGCTTCTTCATCGACCGCAACCAGGAACACCAAGACTATTCAAACCAAGCACCCTTGTGCTTTGTGTGGTCTCTGTGGCCATTAATCCCATCATTGTCCCCACCTTACATATTACCATGCCTCTTTGGAGATAGTTCAGGAGTATGATATTGAACAGAATCAATCTGCCTCTCCCATGCTTGCACAATATGCTGTAGGCAAGACTGAGGATTTACCCAGTCCTATTGACATTCCCCCCTTGATTTTGATATGATAGAGCATGCGACCACCATCCTCTACCTTTCATCATCCTTGAGACCCTTGATAGAGGCTCCCTTTGAATCTTCTCATGTTGTTTCGCGTGACCTCCTTTCAGCAAACCCCCCGGGCTCAACTTCAGTAGATCCTTTATTAGATTTTTCTTACGTCATCCCCCATGATGATGTGCATGTGAGTCTTTCTTCTCATGATGATGAGTCAGGTAGCCTCGCCGCGTCATGTGGTCTCCCTTCCTCCTGTCCTTCCACTTCTTGGTGTGACGACGACATCATGGAAGCTACATCCACCCATGACTTAATCTTTCCCACCCATAACCGGGATGCCATCAACCATATCTTTGGTGACTTATGCAGCCTAAGCTCAAGCTACGCCTCTAGTAGCTCCCACACTTCCCCTTACCGGCGGCATGTGGGAATTAGACATCCCACCCAAATCAATCCCTTCTGCAAAGTGCATTCGATGTCTACTATGCGCTCAGGTTTCCAGCATTATTCTTTATCCTCCCATTTATTGTCTTGTGGCACCTTTCATAGGGCCCCCCCATCAACACCTTATATCATTTTTTCCGATGGTGCAAGTCGCTACTCCCGAAATTTAGCCTCGGCAGATTGGGCCATTTTTACCCCTTTGCAGGTGCTTGTTCTTTCAAATGGTGTATGCATTGGTACTGCTACCAATAATCAGGCTGAATATGATGCTGTGCGAGGTTTATTAGCCGATGCCCTTTCACATCACATCCTCCAACTTCATGTTCGTTTAGATTCCCTGCTTCTTGTCATGCAATTGAATGGTGTATATTGTGTACATAATCCTATCATGTTTAGAAGATATTTACAAATGAATATTTTGATGTGTGAATTTGAAATCATTACTTTCAGTCATGTACCTAGAGCACAAAATCACTATGTAGATAGCATTGCAAACCATATTCTGGATTGGAATTTAACATAAGACAATAACACAAAAATATCAAAACAATGCATATCCATAGTATGTGTCGTATAAAATGTTTTAGAGTTCATCAACTCTAATACATATGAAATTCCCATAGCATGTTACAAAAACTCAAAACTGGGGGGAACACCTGCCCCTACACACTAATCACTATCTAGAGGGTCCTGAGCCAATGGCTCTGCCCCCGTAGCTCATAGATCATGCATGCCCTATCCGGCCATCGGGTTGCACCGCATGACCCCTCACCATTCCAAGGGTAAACCAATACATAGCTCTATGTACTGCTCATCTAAGTCTTGCCAACCGCGTTTCGAAACACCAGTCAGAAGCCTCTCACATCTATGACGAATATCCTCCAGAAGGATTCTTGCATCTTCATTGTGTTGCGCCCTTTTGCCACTAGATCCTGCGGCCCCTGATGAGTTGTCCCATATACTCGGCTAGTTTTACCGGTGCTGTATCTGTATACCAAAAGTAAAAGAATCAGTACCATATATAATATTCTAGAAACTTTACATGCACATAAAATATTATCAATTTGTTACTCACCCTCAGGTCCCCATATATGACCAGGCTGCAGTGGCAAATCTGAGTCCCCACAATAGCTCATCCCACTATATGGATAGTCGTCTATATACAGTGGCATCTGATCCCAATGAACAAAGAAATCAGGACAGAACACTCGTCCAACTGCTCCACCTCCTCCTCTACATAGTATTCACCCCCACTGGTGCATCCCAGGTTCTCTCGGACCTCCATCTGGGAGTTGTATGCAAGGTCGAAGTGTCAGGATCCTCTCAAAGAAGAAAGAGCACAAAACTGTACCATATGCACAATCATGGTTCACTTGTTGCTTACATAGTGAAAATTTTCATTTCAAAGATGACAGCATCATTTGGGCCCACCCATAGTAGTTCCCACTCAAAACACTCTCCACGAGCATCATATAACCCCCTCTGATGTGATGGAGCACCTGGTTGCCTAGGATCCGCAACATCGCTGTGACCACAACAAGGGTCTCTAACCTCTCCAAATCCCCAATGGGTATCTGAGTCCCCTTGACTTGGAGACCTGGACGAAAATAGTTCTCTACAAACTCTATGATGTTCTGTCCACGTGATAATACTGGCTGAGTATTCCATACCATCCAAAGTGGTGGAAGACCAGTCAAGAAATATATGTCCTGTACCTTCAACTTGATCTGGTGCCCCTGCACTATAAAGACCTCATGGTCCGGATCCCAATAGCTAGCAATTTGGGCCAATAAGGGCTCCCCAGTGCTCATCAAAGGGTTCTCCACAAACTTTAGAACCCCAAACCTAGCCAAAGCACTGTGGACACCCTAATCCTCTCAGATCTACGACCGTAATGCGCCCAGGTCTCTCCCTCTCCAGTTGATCCATAATTCTTCCATACCTGCACAAAACCATCATATTTATCAGTATACAGATAGGAAATATTGTTTCTCATCAAAAAACCCTAGTACTCAGCCAAAAAACAGCACAGAAGCACCCCTCCCAGACAGGTCGCACTTTTTAGGTCTAAACCTGGGACAGGTTGCACTTTTCTAGCCAAAAACTGCTGCCCAGGTCTCACTTTTTGCCCCAAAAAGTGTGACCCGGTTGTGGAGAGGAGTAGAGAGTTGTTACTCAGCCTTAGGGACCTAATCGAAACTTTTAATCCACTGAAAATAAATAGTAGGGTTACGCCTCTTACCTGCAACTGACGAATCTTGATTCCAATGGTCAGTTTATCCGCTACGATCGCCGCAAGATTTAGGGCCTTATCTCCTCTCTATATTCACCACAACTCCACTTGCAAATGAATTATTTTGGAGGGAAAATGCCTTATTAACAGAGAAACCCCTATTTTTTCTTTCTCCTTCTACGATCCAACCGTAACTCCATTTACGAAACCGTCAGTACCATTGGAAAGCTCTCACCGAGCCCTCAAATGAGTATCTATTATTTTTTATTGATTTGATACTTCACCAAGACACATTTTTCCCATGAAGCGCCACTTCACCCTCCCTCAAAATCGAATTTCCTCACTTGAAACACCCATATCAGGGGCACCATGTTGCCTCCCTACATGTCCACACTCGTGTTGACTTTCATCATGAGTTACCATCTTGTAGTCATGCCTTTATGGTCCCCCTTGGACCCTTTTCCTGTCCAGCAACACCATCGAGTCACCCTTTTTTAGAGCATTCGAGTTGATTCATCATTGCTTTCATGGAGTTTATCTCAAGTTCCTTCGCACCCCACTATAGTCCTCCATCATTCATTTCTTGGATTCAGTCCCACTGCCCCCTATCCCCCATGATATTGTGTCAATCGTTGCCAGGTCATCCATGTTGTTTATGCTCTAATAAGGGAAGTCATCCGTTTGCTACTCATTTCCGCCCATTTCATCATCATCATTGGTGTCAGTCTGTTAGTAGCTCTACTATTTTCCCTCATGCCTTAGGTGAGGATCACTTATTTCCTCACCTATGGCAGACCTCCTTTTGTCGACATCATCTCATTCATTCCAGAAGACAGGTCTTGAGGGCGGTGTACCTTGGTTCCAGCTTCCACTTTTTTTTGGTACCTCGGATTAGCCAAAGGGACTCCTTATTGCCCTTTGAATTGATTGCTTCTTAGCTCCAGCTCCTTTCAGCATGATCGAGATCTATATACTTGATGGTTCAGTGATGTAGCAGCTGACATCGATGATTCCCAGGTGTGTGTGAGATGTCTCAGTCCTCATGAGGGGGTAGCCCTTTAGGTAGCCCCCCACACACTTGGATGACATATTCATTATAGCCTTCGATGCACCTCCATACATTTGATGATGTCAGCCTCAGCCACTTGCAGCACCTTTTTTTTTGCATGTATCAGTCATATTTTTAGAGCCCTTTCCTATTTTCAGGGGGCATTTGGGTTGTATTTATATCTCATGTACTCAGATATTATTGTACAAGTCCTGTCTGTTATCCCAGGTACAATAGGTATGTGGGATTCATTATCATTTTATTTATCTCGCTCATGTTTAGGCTAGCATATGCCTTATTATTGCATTTCGTGGTATTTCGGGCACCTTATTGTTTGTACTATTGCCTCGGCGGGCATAGGTATGCCTCCCTCGCCGCCTATAGCAGGTAGTCACTCATCAAAAAGATTTGTCACACCTGCAAGTCACCTCCTCAGGGTCTAGTTCTTTCAGCACTATGGTTTACCTTATACTTCTCTCTCTTTGACTACCCCTTCGATTTCTAGTGATTGTGTTCTTACAACGTACTTCAGTTATATGATTAGCTCCTAACACTCGCACGCTGGGGGGAAATCTGTTACACCATTTTTTGGTCATCTAACCTATCATTATATGGACCCAAGTACATCATGTAAGACCAATTTTACTCCAAGTAAAATTGCTTTCACTATGAATATAACTTAGTAAATCACCTTTATTAAGTTCTTTATGGTATAAACAGGAAACCCCATAAGGACATATTAAATAAATATATATTTGTTTGATTTTCCTCAAGAAATAATTAGTTAAACAGTAGTTTAATTAATATTTCTGGTTATATTTAACCTAAAACAAAGAAATTAATTAGATAAATCATTATTTATCTTATTATTTTCTAAAGAATAATTGTTTAAATCTTATTTAAATAATATTCTTTGTTAAATATGACTAATTCACCCTTAAATAATTAAATAAATCATTCTTTATTTGATTATTACTCAACCATATCCTTAAAATGATAAATAAATCATTTATTTATTTATTGTTACTTAATCACATTCTTAAAATGATAAATAAATAATTTATTTATTTATTATTTACAAATAAGGGGATTTGACTCAAGTCAAATTCCTTTTCTCTCCAACAGATATAATAAAATATTCCATAAAAGTTGGATCTAGATTTGGTTAATAATATTTTAATTATGCACCAATCTCTAGACTAACTCAATATTTTGTTATAAATAGAAGGGTTTTCCCATTCATTTGTCACCTTTTTTTGCCTAAAGATCACTCTGGATCTCAACACTTGGTCTGGCTATTGATCCACAATCATAGCCATACTTTTCCACTTTTTTCTGGGTTTTCTACACCATCAAGAGAGAGGAATTCTAAATCTGAAGTGTTGAGGACTTACAAGAACCCATCCCGTTGAGGAGAACATGGAACACCCTCTTGTGTTTTCCTCCTAGGTGCCATTAATAAAAATATTCATTGGATATATTCTTGTCTTGTCTATTGGATCTATGGAGTAAATCTTATTTTTCTACTGTTTAATTTCTTCTAATGCATCGATCTATATTTTTGCAGCATTTGTCTTGATCATCTAATTGCAGATATGAAGATATTAGCAGTATTTTCTGCTGTTAGGGCTGTTTTTTATGCGCAGCTAAAATGGTATTTTTTCGTACACCTTGAATTAGGAAGAGGGACCCCTTATTTCCCTTCGACTTGATTTCTTCTCAACTCCATCTCCTTTCAGCATGATCGAGATCCATATATTTGATGGTTATGTGATGCAGCAGCTGACATCGATGATTCCCAGGTGTGTATGAAATGTCTCAGTCCTCATGAGGGGGTAGCCCTACAGGTAGTCCCCCAGACACTCAGATGACATCTTTATTACCGCCTTCAGTGTAGCTCCATACATTTGATGATGCTGACCTTACCCGCTTGCAACGCCTTTATGTTTGCATGTATCAGTCAGATTTTTAGAGCCCTATCCTATTTTCAGGGGGAATTTGGGTTGTATTTATATCTCATGTACTCAGATATTATTTTACAAGTCTTAGCTGTTATAACAGGCACAATATGTATGTGGGATTCATTATTGTGTTATTTATCTGGCTCATGTTTAGGCCAGCATATGCCTTATTATTGCATTCCATGGTTTTTCGGGCACCTTATTGTTTGTACTATTACCTTGGCAGGCATAGGTATGCCTCCCCTGGCACCTATAGCAGGTACTCACTCATCAAAAATACTTGTTGCCATGCAAGTCACCTCCTCAGGGTCTATTTCTTTCAACACTGTGGTTTACCTTATACTTCTCTTTCGTTGACTTCCCCTTCGATGTCTAGTGATTGTGTTCTTAAAACATACTTCGGTCATATGATTAGCTCCTAATGCTCGCACGCTGGGGGGAAATCTGTTACACCATTTTTTGGTCATCTAACCTATTATCATTAGATGGACCCAAGTACATCACGTAAGACCAATTTTACCCCAAGTAAAATTGCTTTCACTATGAAAATAACTTAGTAAATCACCTTTATTAAGTTGTTTATGGTCTAAACAAGAAACTCCATAAGGAAATATTAAATAGATATATATTTTTTTTATTTTCCTCAAGAAATAATCAGTTAAACAATATTTTAATTAATATTTCTGGTTATATTTAACCCAAAACAAAGAAATTAATTAGATAAATCATTATTTATCTTATTATTTTCTAAAGAATAATTGTTTAAATATTATTTAAATAATATTATTTGTTAAATATGACGAATTCAGCCTTAAATAACTAAATAAATCATTATTTATTTGATTCATACTAACACTTCCTCTTCTCCTTCTTCCATCTTCTTGACCTCCTTGGAGAGGCCCTTTCTGGATCTGAAAATTTATGAAAGCAAGCTCATATTCCTCATCATCTTGGTATCTTCTCTTTTCTTGGTCTAAAAATCACAGGCTAATCCAAGAAAGGTGCTTTGATACCATCGTAATATTCCACAATGGGATCTGCTAGCAAGGCATGTCTGGAAAACGCATTTTCCAAGAATGGTTGCTACAGGATTTGAAACCAGTACTTGGATCCCTTAGATCAATGAATCTAAGACTGAAATGCAAGAGATGGATCAAAATAAATCCCTCTAGGTGGGTTAAATAGATCTCCCACACCTAGTTGTCTTCAAAAAATGCCCGATGAAGGGACTACAGCAACACATGAACATATAATGGAGCAACAACGTTATTATTATGAGCTGTGAAATAAGAAGATGTAGATAGCCAAAAAATATGTCATATAGCAGCAAATGTATACAATGTATTGAGGAATCAATTAGTCAAGCTAGGAAATGAGAGCCTCAATAGAACATGTACATGAGAAATGGAGAAATACTGCTACATATGAAAAGCCATGGCTATGAATGCGCAGTATATGGAGTATAAATGCTGCAAAATGATGTCAATACATGAATATAGAAATTTGCAGCTCAAAAATAGATGGGGGAGAAAGGTCTCAACCCCTGGAAACAACAATATACAATCCTTAGAAGGATTGGCTGAAATATACACAAAATGGCAAATCTGCAGAAATGTCGGAGTTGCGGGGTAGCAGATGCAACTCAGAAACTGGAAATGGATAAAGATATCTAAAGATGTTGCATATGATGGCTGAATCTCATCCGATGGATCTCTCAGGTGAAAGGCTGATCCAATCCCTGAAGATCTCACCCTCCAAAATAGTGGAGCAAGTCCCCACTGCAATTTCACTCGGTAATAATGCAGTATAGAGAGGGGAATGCGTTGTTGGTGATGGGAAGTGCTTGGCTTGATGCCAATGAGCTGAAATAAGCTTAGTAATCTCCCTCACTAACCTTCCAGAATAATAGAAGCTCCCTCCTCTGAAAGATGAGTCAAGGAAATGGTGTTGTGGAACCCTCCGCTGCAACACCCTGCAACACAGAATTATCCTGCTTCAAGAATAACGTTGTAGTTGAAAGAGGTGGCTTGGCCTTGAGCCTAAAATGTGGAGAATGAAGTACAATCCTTCAAGAGGCCTCTCAAGAAGGAGAAGGAATCCTAAACAGGAATTTCCCAGCAACTCTGCTAAACAGCGGGAGAATGCACTAAGAGTCTAAGCAGAAAAATTCTATATTCAATAACATATCTTTCTATGGCTGCCTTGTCCTCTCTTTATACAAATGAAAGCCTCCTGGCCTTCGCCCCCACACATTATGATTTCCTCCACCAAATGACCTCTTCCTCATTCACATTGCATTGTTTTCCAAAGTGATCCACTCCTCCTATGGTAGTGTTGTTGACTTGGTCGAACGAGACCTTGTCTTCACGCATTTGCCTCTTTTCACACTAGAGGGTGCAAAATAGAGCTACTTTGATGATCCCTTCCACAATATGAGGGATTTTCTTTCTATTCTTGGGACTCCTTACCCATTTATGCACCTCCTAGCTGATCTAGGAAAAATTAATGTTTAAATTAGCCCTATGCTAATTTTGTGAACATTACAGCCTTGGTGGTGCAATGATGATGACACAAACACGGCGCAAGGGAAAAAGAGACCATCAAAGGCAAGGAGGTGCAGGATAAATGGATTTCAATGTTTTAGAGTCTTTTCTTGGTGGTGGTAGCCAAGCCTTTTTTCGCTTAGGGTGTGTGTGGAAAGTGTGTAAATTTTAATTTTTAAACCCAGACGTTTGTAGAGAAAAAGAAAAAGTGTGTTGTGTAACTGAAAATAAACCTGCAGATAACAGTATATGAAACTGAAATAACAGTACATAAATAGTTAATAATGCAATAATCTAAAGCCAATGAGGCAGGCCTCTCAACAAGTAATCTATAGGCAGGGAAAAAACTAGTCAAAATAGACCAAAAAATCTAATAGATCTAAGGTCTGGAGGGACAGGGATCTAAAGGTAAAAATCTGCTAGAAAGTGGTCCATAAAACAACAACAAATTAGAGGAAAAATTGACGTAAATGAGGTGGTGAAAGGCTATCTCCTGGAGGTAAATAGATTGAACCCTAGAGGAAAACCCAAACAAAGAAAAATGAGGGTGTTTGGATGGATAACAAGCTGATCTGAGGCAGATCTAAAGGTGAGGGATCAGATCTGAAAAATGGTTGAACACTCTGAAAATTTCAAACAACCTACAGTAGCTAAAACTCTTCCACAAAGTGTGGAGGGTACTGAAGCCCTAGGGGGCTAGGTTCCCACTTAGTTGAGTAAAGTAGAACAATTAAAGGTCAAAAATGGGCAGAGACGAAGGTCAGACAACTGTGAACAGAGGCCCAAACAAACCCAGAAAACTTTCAGAAAAAATCCTGCAAAAAATCCAGGTCGCAGTTTCTGACCTGTTTTCAGCAGAGGTCGTAGTTTTTGGGCTGATTCCCCCTTCCCAAAGCTCCAGGTCATAGGTTTTGGGAAAAAATGTGTGACCTGTACTTTCGGCACTTTCAGCGGCAGATTTCAGAAAACAGTGTCGTCTCAACTGCGGCTGATGTCTGTCACCTGCGCAATAGGTCTGAAAACACACAGAAGTTAGAATTTTTATCGTTTTAGGGTTTTATAGGTTAAAAAAAACATCAAGAAAAGAAAAAAAATAAGCTGAAGAGAAATCATAGGGTTTGATGCAGCTAGATATGGAAGGATCAGAAAAACGACAGCGGTTGTAATTGTAAACCCGTGTGGAGTCGCCAGTTGTTAGTATGAATCTTAATTACAAGCATACGAAAAAAGTCTCCTTTAGTTGTGCATAAAAAATAATCCTAACAGCAAATATTGCTTCCAATATCCTCAGATATGCAGTTAGGTGATCAAGATAAATGCTGCAAAAATCTAGATCTATGCATTAGAAGACATTAAGTAGTAGAAAAAATAAGATTTACTCCACGCATCCAATAAACAAGACAAGAATATTTTGAATGAATTTTGTATTAATGTCACTTGGGAGGAAAAAATAGAAGGGTGTTTCCAGTTCTCCTCAATGGGATGGGTTCTTGTAAGTCCTCAGCACTTCATATCTAAAATTTGTCTCTCTTGATGGTGTAGAAAACCCAGACAAAAATGGTATCCAAATATGACTGTGATGGTGGATCAAAGTCAGACCAAAAGTATAGATCCAGAGTGATATTTAGGCAAAAAAAGGTGGTAAATGAATGGGAAAACCCTTCTATTTATAACAAAATATTGAGTTAGTCTAGATATTGGTGCATAATTAAAATATTGTTAACCAAATCAAGATCCAACTTTTATGGAATATTTTATTATATTTGTTGGAGGGAAAAAGAATTTGACTTGAGTCAAATCCCTTTATTTGTAAATAATAAATAAACAAATGATTTATTTATCATTTTAAGGATGTGGTTGAGTAATAATCAAATAAATAATGATTTATTTAGTTATTTATGGGTGATTTAGTCATATTCAACAAAGAATATTATTTAAATAAGGTCTAAATAATTATTCTTAGGAAATAATATGATAAATAATGATTTATCTAATTAATTTCATTGTTTTGGTTTAAATATAACCAATAATATTAATTAAACTATTGTTTAACTAATTATTCCTTGAGGAAAAGCAAACAAATGTAGATTTATTTAATATTTCCTCATGGGGTTTCCTGTTTAGACCATAAACAACTTAATAAAGGTGGTTTACTAAGTTATTTTTCATAGTGAATGCAATTTTACTTAGGGTAAAATTGGTCTTACATGGTGTACATGGTTCCATTTAATAAAAATAGGTTAGATGACCAAAAAATGGTGTAACAACAAGCGTAGAACAATAAAAATAAGGGGGCTACACTAACAACAATAAGGGACTACACTAGTAATATAGGGACCTAACATGCCCCTATCCTTCAAAAAAGTGTTGTCCTCAATGCTTGAGTAGCTCTGGGTGCTTCTGTATAAAACTCTCATCCTCCCATGTAGAATCTTTAGCGGGTAAGTTCTTCCACTTGATGAGATACCCTGAAATTGATCGATTTTGTAGCTGTCGAGTTCTTGTTTCCGTGACTGCTTCAAGTTCCAATATGATTTTTCCTTCCTCATCAAGTTATGGAAATATTGTTTGAACTAGAATTTTTTCACCTCTAACCTTCTTTAAGAATGAAACATATAAAAATGGATGCACTCGCGACGAAGCATGAAGCTCCAATTTGTATGCCATAGTACCAATATTTTGCAACACCTTGTAAGGACAATAGTACTTTGACAATAATTTATTATCCTTCTTATCTTGCTTAAGGGACATTTCTTTCTATGGTTGTAGCAGTAAAAATACCCAGTCTCCTACATCAAAACTTCTCTCGCTATGATGTTGATATGCCTGTTGTTTCATATCAACATAATTGTGATAATTGTGCTCTCGCTCTCAAGGCTCAAAAAAATAAATATGTGTGGTATGTTAACAGCGGTTTCTCAACACATATGAATGGAGATAGAAGGAAATTTGTATCTCTGAAAGAGAAGAAGGATGGAACCATATCCTTTGGAAATGATGGATCTTCAAATGTTATAGGATCAATTACCGTCACTCTCGGAAGAAAATATGTTATAGCCAAGAATTTTCTATTGGTTGAAAACATGAATCAAAATCTGCTCAGTGTTGGACAAATGTGTGATCAAGGACACACAATGCTATTCAACTCCAAAAAATGTGAAATCAGAAAATTAAGGTATGGTAAAATTGTGGCTATAGCAAGTCGAGCTCCAAATGACATATATGTTCTGGATGAAGCAACTAAAGCATGTCTACTAGCTAAAGAAGATGAAAGCTAGTTATGGCACAAACAAATGGGTCACATAAACTTTGACAATCTTGTCAAGATAAGCAAAAAGGAAGCAGTACGAGAAATGCTGAAAATCTCAAAACCTTCCAACACACTATGTGAGGCATGTCGGCATGGAAAGCAGACAAAAGTCCAATTTAAAACAAAAGAACACTTTGCATCACATCCATTGGAATTGATACATACTGATCTATGTGGTCCCGTGAGAACAAAAGGCTTAGACGGAGAATTATATTGCATGTTCATCATAGATGACTATACCAGGATGACAACCATCAGTTTCCTAAAGAAAAAATATGAAGCATTTGAGTGCTTTAAGATCTACAAGGAGTTGGTTGAAAATGAAACATATTTGAAAATAAAGTGTTTAAGATCAGAAAATGGTGGAATATTCACTTCCAAATTATTTCAGCAATATTGTGATGAAAATGGAATAAAAAGGTAATTTTCAATAGCACGAACACCTCAGCAAAATGGAGTTGGTGAAAGAAAGAACAGAACTGTACAGAAAATTGGTAGAACAATGTTGAAGGACTCAAAATTGGATGAAAAAATTTGGGTTCAAGCAATTGATACGACAGTCTTCATTATCAACCAAATTATTCTCAGAAATAATTTAAACAAGACTCCATATGAATTATGGAAAGGAAAACCAGCTAATGTAAAATATATCAGAATCTTCGAAAGAAAATGTTATGTCAAAAGAGAAGATCAAAATTTGGGTAAGTTTGAATCATGTGTTGATGAAGGTATCTTTGTTGAATACTCACACAAAAGAAAGGTCTATAAATGCTATAATCTAAGACGAAAACAGATAGTGAAGAGCATAAATGTTACATTTGATGAAGATGGTGTTCTAGCGAGTAATGATGAGGATCTAGAATTTTTGAAACTTGAGACAGAGGCTGAAAAAGATACAGATAAAATTGTAGAACAAGAAGCAACTATCAACGAGGAAGAAGTAAAGAATGATCATCAAGATATACCAGAACAACATCAAGAAGCTCCTCCAAGGAGAACAAAAGAGTGGATTCAAAAGAACCATCCATCAAATCAAATCATTGGTGACATAAATGAAGGTCAACAGCTTCGTTCATCACAACAAGCTCACGTTGCTTTTCTAGCAACCTTTGAGCCTAGTATTTTTGAGGAAGCCAGCCAGAATGAACATTGGGTAGCAGCTATTAATGAAGAATTGGATCAAATTGAGAAGAATAACACCTGGGAATTAGTTTCATGACCAAAAGATAAAAAATTCGTTGGGACTAAATGGGTGTTCAAGAACAAATTGAATGAAGATGGGCATGTTACCATAAACAAAGCAAGATTGGTTTCCAAAGGCTATGCCCAAGTGGAAGGAATTGATTTCGACGAAACATTTGCACCAGTTTCCAGAATGGAAGCCATCCGAATGTTTCTCACCTATGCATGTTCAAGAAAAATCAAAGTCTACCAAATGGATGTTAAGTCAACATTTCTGAATGGAGAATTAGAAGAAGAAGTTTACATAGAACAACCTGAAGGTTTTCTACTATCACAAAAATAAGACTATGTCTGCAGGTTAAAGAAGGCTCTATATGGTCTCAAGTAGGCTCCCAGAGCATGGTATGCTCATCTTTATGGATATCTATGTCAAAAAGGGTTCAAGAAAGGTACTGTTGATAGAAATCTTTATGTACAAATAGATAAAGATAATTTAACAATTATTGAGGTATATGTGGATGATATAATATTTGGTAGCAATGATGATCGACTAAGTAAGAAATTTTCTACAAAGATGCAAAGTGAGTTTGAGATGTCTTTACTTGGTGAGTTGAAATACTTCTTAGGGCTTCAAATATATCAGCAAGAGAAAAGAATATTTATATGTCAAGCTAAGTACATCAAGTAAATTCTCAAAAAATTCAAAATGGAAGATTGCAAACCTGTCCTTACTCCGATGATAATAGGTTGCAAATTGAGCATAGACGACTCCTCCAAGGATGTGGATCAGAGGTTTTACAGATCTATGATTAGTAGTCTTCTATATGTAACAGCCTCTCGAACAGATGTTATGCAAGCAGTTGGACAAGTAGCAAGATTCCAAGCAGCACCAAAAGTATCACATATTATTGTCGTCAAAATAATTCTTCGATATCTAAAAGGCATAGAAGAATATCGCTTGTGGTATCCCAAGGGTAACAATATCATTATTCAAGCCCTTACAGATGTATATTGGGCAGGAAGCATTGATGATCGCAAGAGTACTAATGGAGTAGCATTCTATCTATGTGGTTGTCTCATATCATGGTTGAGCAAAAATAAAACTTCAATCTCGTTATCTATAGCGGAAGTAGAATACATTGCAATAGCATCATGTTGTACTCAATTCCTTTGGATGAAACAAAGTTTGCAAGATCTTCAAGTACAATTTAGTGAGCCTATTCCCATATTTTGTGACAACACTAGTGCCATCAGCATCTCCAAGAATCCTATCATGCATTCAAAAACAAAACACATTTCGATCAAATATCATTTTGTTAGAGAACAAGTCACTGAAAATAATATCAAACTTGAGTATGTTTGTACAAAAGAAAAAATTGTTGATATCTTCACTAAACCTTTACCTCATGAAGCATTTGAATATCTTCGTCAAAATCTTGGGATTCTCCCAAGTTCTCATTAGATTACAGGTCTACAGGACGATTGTGTGTCAGCGAGAGTGGAAGTGTGTATAGTTCCATAGGATGGTTGTGTTTCAGGGGGAGTTACCCTTTGCCATTGATGTCAAAGGGGGAGAGAATTTTGTAGGAAGAGGTGTCATGATCACAAGGGAGTACTTGTGTTTCCATCAATTCCAAAGGGGGATATTGTTGATCAGCGGTTGTCATTGATGTCAACCCAAGCAGCACCAGGGGATAACCCAATATTGCATGGGAATTATGACCTACCAAATTAATATATTATGGGTCAATAATGATTTTTATGGTTTCTACTTTTCGAGATGTTTCCGTTGATATATGGCACGCCATGTAATTCTTCACGGTTTGAGAGATATTCATGTTTGAAGTTTGTACCCCCAGTTAATGGGCTAAAACCCCATGGGGTTGGGGCATGGGTCATTGAAAAGTCATAACTAATATTTTTTAATCTCCTAAAATCCATCCCACTTTCACTTGTTGAAGCCCCTCTCAACCTAATAATTTATATAAATTGTGATCCTCATTTCCTCCTTATGCAAGGGATTTCACCATCGGAAATAGGTCATCGTGGAATTTGAGCGCTAAATTTTTTTCTACAAAGGTTCAAAAGCTGAAATTGTTATGAGGCAAATCAAAAATCCTAAGGAAGCTACTGTTAAAATTTCAGATCAAGGTGCACAATATTTTGGGAGATATGATCTATGGAAGTCACGGTTTTTGCAGGCTCCTGAAATTCATCTCAAAGAAGTGACCTTAGTAATTTAATCATAGCTCTCTCTCTGAGTATCGGATTGGATTTCCGTAAGATTTCAAAGATAGTGTACAATATTTAATTTTCTCTCTATCAATTTCAGATAAAAATGAAGAAACAGTCACATGTGGCATGCCGTACAAGTGCGCTCTACTGAAACAGTCCATAATTAGGGCATTGTGAGAGATTGGGTATAAATCTCTCTTGAAGAATCAAAATTGGGTCAAACCTGTGGCATTTGAAACAAGACTCATAGGAATACTACAGGACCAAAAATAAGATATTGAGGATCTGAAATAATAGAGATACACCAGATTCAATATCGAGCTCCTAGAAGGCAAGAAAAAGCTAGATCATGTGTTGTCAAGGGTTGAAAAGAACCATAATTTCTACGGCAGCAAAGAAAATCAAGGTGCAGAAAAGGGTAGCGTGACAAGAACAACAACCAAGGTGCATAACAGCAGCAAGAAGTTCATCATATGAAGTCTTCAAGTGGGCAGCATTGCATACAATCATTGTAAAGGTATCATTGTACTTAGTCATTGTAAATACATTATTGTACAAATTGTACTAGTGTCTATCTGCCAAGGGTTGAAGAGGTAGTGTTGGGAGGTCTAGGATCATCATTAGGTGGTTGTGTCAAAGTTGGGGTTATGGTCTAGTATATCTTCTTCTTATGCATCATTCTATATCATTGTAAAGTGGACCATTTTCCCTGGTTCGGGAGTCCATTCTTCTTTTATTCTTCTATAAGGTGGTAGGGTGGTGCTAGGGTGAGTTGTAAATCATTGGGTGTTGGGGCATCCATTCATTTGACTACTAAAGAATCTCAGGCGTTGGAGCATCCATCCAGTGGGAGCTGGAGAAGAATGCTTTTCTAGATTCTAGGAAGTTGGAGCTTTATTTTCAATTGGAGTTGACTATTAAAGAATTATTAGAAAAGCATTAGGTGGTTTTTGTCCGGGAGTGGGTTTCCACCTTAAAAAATATGTTCATTTTTGTTCCTCTTGTTTGCTGCTATCATTGTACAAACACTGATAATAATTGAAGATTAAATAATTCTCTAATTGAAATTAATACTGATTCACCCCCCCCCCCCCCCAAGTATTTCCAACAGTATGATCTCTCAATCATGAGTTTTTGGAACTTGTTGTAGTGGATTTATAGTTTCCACTATCTTATGGGACTGTTTAGGTGTTTAAAAACTAGTTACTTGATCAGAATTGGGACTGGCTTTAGGATTTTTAATTGCTTCAAAAAATTGATCCCATTCACTGCTCAAATTATTCGTTTGGTAATTTTCTAACTGATCAAGTGTGTCATGATTATGTTGAAATTCTTGCGAAGTTGACTCTGTTACATTAATTTCTATTTTTTCCTGCATCTCTATCTCTTGGATTACCTGATCAATTATCTTCTATGGGCTATCCTTTCTGGATTTGGATTCATTTTCAGAATTATCTGAAATTTGATATTGATGCTTTGATTGACCTTATTCATCCTCAGGCATGTCTTTAATTTCATTATCCAAGTTGATACTTGGAGTAGGTCTATTGATATCTTCAATAGTATACAAATTTAGAGGAACTCTCTCCAATATCTTATTTTTGTATATTTGGAATACTTCCAAATCATCTTGGTTAAATTGACCAGCTGCAAACATAATCATATTTGAAAACATTTCCATGCTTTTGAAGAGATCATCAAATTTTTCTATTTCCTTTACAAAATGCTTCATTTTGAGCTCTGTGATGTAGTTTTTAATTACATCATTTGGATCATATAGCCTCTTTGGAATTACTGCCAAATTAAATAGATTACTCTTCGAAACCTCCTTTTAGGTATGGCCAATATCAAAAAGTGCAAAAGTACTGCATTGTAAATGGAAATTAGGCCAAACAACCTTCTTGGTATCTTTCAGCTATTTAGTAATACCATTAAAACGCTGGTACGTTATCTCTCTTGCAATTAACTTATCAGGAACATAATATGGTAGGATGTGGGGAGAAGAATAACTCCAAAAAATTATAACATATGTAAAATTATCCTCTACAAACCATCTAGCCATAGAAATAATATCTACACTAGCCTCTTTGGAAACCCTAGGGGCTTTCTTATTGAATATCATCTGGTGCATAGGCACCAGGCCTCCATGAAATTTTTTATCTAAATGCAGATGGAATTCTAAATCCCAAAGGGCTCTGCGATAAATGTGGATTGGAGTAGGGTCTTAGTAGTGCATTTCCATCCCATGGTAGGAAAACTAGAAGAAAAGAAAATTGCATCCATGACATAGGCAGACATATAAAAGGGAGGTATTTATCTAGATGAAACACTCCTTTTATTCCTATATTCCCTGATGTTTTTGCCTAAACTCTCAGATAGTATATTTTCCTAATTCATAATTACGTAATTGATGATTGCGTCAATAAATAGGACCCAATCTACTGAAAACCTAGTGGTATCAGGTTTTGAAAACCATCTACACAATATATTGGTAGCATAGCAATAAGGGGAAGGAATTTGGGAAATTGGATAAGTACCGAATTTATCTTGCTTCAGCTTTCCCTGGTCTTTCTTCCATCGTTTTATGACTTTCATGAGGTTTGGATGCTCTTCTCTAAAGCTTTGTAGAAAAGACTTGTAGTATTTCTGTTGCGGGGAGGGCAGATGGTACATTGCTTGTAAATATTCTGCCTGAAAGAACCAATATTTTCTCCCTTCGAATCTTTGAATTTTCTATCTTCTATTCTTAAGTGGTCAATTACACATTTACCATGTCTGTGTAATAGGGAATTTTTGGCCTTGCAGCTACCTCTTGGATGAATGAACATGCAGCATCGAAGTAAGTCACGTCTGAAGTAGATTTCTTGCCTATTGTAGTGACTTTGGTTTTTACCCTTGGATTTTCATCTTCGAAAAGCTTATGCATTGCCTCCCATGATGAACTGTCGCAATCCTTGTTGCAGGTGGTGTCTGAAAATAAGGGAGATGTGTCCGAGTCTTTAGTAGACAGTGTTTAAGAAATTCCTTTTCCTTTCTTGTTCATTTCAATCTTCCTCACTTCGTTAAATGGTTTCCTTATTTAAAGTAAACAACACAATGATTACAAGTATAGAGAACAGAGAGACAAATCTGTTGTTTATATCAAACATGCGAAAATAGATATGAATCTACTAAATATGATATTAATCATCAATAAACATTTCAAATCAAATCTTTTACACCTTTATACGAAATAGTTATCAATCAACTTAAGACGTTTGATCTTGGATTTCTGTTTGATATGACATAATTCATTTCAATGCTTGAGTATTTAAATTCCATTTAGTTTGCATATCGCAACTTATAACTTTTACCATTTACAATGTTTACCCATAAACTCTGTGAAATGTGATCTGCGCAAATCGCACATCGCAAGTCTTATGTGGTAAATAAATTTTCTTTTGGTTAAGTTGTGCGAAATGCGAATTGCACATTCAAGAAGTCAAGCGGCTATGATTAATGGGACTTTAGAGCTTTATATTTATTTCTTTGTTGGCTCGTCGGGTCCGCATAATCACAAATTATGATGAATTAATTTATAAGTATGATTGTTTAAATGAGGTGCGATGTGATATCAAATTATAACGGTCATTGAGGTGTTTGAAAGTTTTAAACATAACTTCAAAAAAATTCTTAGCACATTTTGCAGCCCACATGACTTAATGGATTTTAAGTATTTTTGGTTGTAAGTTATGCAGTTTGCGATGCGCACTAAGGAATAAAGCAGAAAAACTCAAAGAAAACTTTATTTCCTGATTTTTTTGTTTTAAAGCTAGAAATAAATGAAATGAATTTTCTAATTATTTCTAAACGGTCCCCATTTATTAAAATAAATGGGGGGTGTTGTATAGCCCAACAACTTCTTCATCCTTCCTCCATCTGTCCCTTGCTTTGGTTACTCAATCTAGTTGGATAATAGAAATGGCACAAAGAAATGCTTCCACCTATTCATTCTTTCTAGAGAGTGCATCTACAACAACATTTAGCTTCCCTTTTTTGTAGATGATTCCAAAGCCATAACCCAACATATTTCTGAACCATTTTTGTTGCTCTTCTTGTAGTATCCGAAAGGGGAGAATGAAGTAATAATTAAACACAATATAAGAAATACAACTAAGTAAACAATAAATCTCAAGAAAACATCATAATTTAAAGAGGAGCTAAACCATTTTATTATATGGAGATGAATAAGTTACACAATGTATAGAAAATGAGTAGATCTAGCCCAAGAGAAGGCCTAGAATCACCCTACAATGGTGTTGCAACTACCACTGCGTAACTGGTGAGCTTACAGAAGAAATACTGCGCTTTCCCTACTACTCCTGATATACATGAAAGTCTGCAAAGGAAAATGCAGATCTAGGGAGCTTACAAGCTCTTATGATGCCAAGATTCAAAATCTAGCCAATGTGATGGGTTCCCAGGATAAGCCAGAAAGGATTTTCCAGATCTACAACTTTGGAAAATCACCCTCCTAGGGTTTGATACTTTATCTACTGGGATTACAGATATGAAGGTAGATATGAAAAATATATGGCTGAAATATGTCACAATATCATATATAAGCTTGAAGGTCTGATCCCTTCTCCAGATATACAAGCTAGAAGCTCTAGATCTAGCTTCTCAATCCTCCAATGATGATTACAGTTGTTTCTACACAACTTCTCATAAAGCTATGATGTAAGGGAAAGAGAGGCTCTATGCCTGCTAAGATATGCTTCAATAGACTCCAGGTTGACGGAAATGTTGATGGAAAGGTGAGGGGATGATCCCTCATAGGATTACTAGCTGAAATGCTAGCAACTTCCTTCCTCCTTCGTATCTACAATATGGACAGCGTAATTCTGGATGGAACTACTACTGCTAGGAGGCCAATAAATTTTTTCCTGATGCCAGAACTGATATGAAGCTCTGGGAATGCTTATCTTTAAGCCCAAGGTGATAGGAATAAACCTTCACTAGTTCTCTAGTTGAAATACTGAAGACAACCTCCACCTTCCAAACTGATATTCAAAAATCTGCAATTTCTGAATATGAATGTTCTGCAGAAAGTAGGGCAAGATAAGTGGCACCAATGCCTCATGTAGAATGAAGTAAAATACTCTTTAAAGAGCTATTAAATGAAATAGGTGGGATTCCCAACCAGGAACACCCTATTCTAAACAACACTTGCAATATTTGATAAACATCCCAAGAAAGCAATGGAAGATCACATGAAAATTCCATATCTAAGCAGACCTCAAAATCAATAATCAATAGAATCAAGCATGTCTTTATTCTTTTCTTCATCTTATTTATATAGTGTTTGATCCTTCCCATGCCTTGCCCCTCATCTAAACTGTGTTGTGCATGAGGACAAGATCCTCCATGTTTGACTGTGCTATCTATCCAAGTCATCCATCATGTCTAGGTGCAATGTACACCCTCTCCATGATGTGTGCATTAATTGCACAAATTCCTCCATCATGTCATCATGAATGCTCCATGATATTTTGTTTGATCTCTTCCAAGATCTTAGTTGACTGTATCAACCTCCATGATGTATCTCATTAATGGGACATGATCTCCAATTCCATTCACATTAGTAGTGGCTCCACCACCTCATTATGTATATCTAGGCTTAAATAATCCACATTCACACATAAAAATTGGATATTTATTCATCTTGAGGATTATTTGTCCCTCCACCATTTTATTTACTTAATTAATTAAGAAAATTAAGAACTCTAATATTCCAAATATCAAGTGAAAATTTGGGAATATTATAGTCCTCCCCGGAAAAATGTTATTTTTCCTCAAGCAACTGCAAAATTAGATGCTACAACAAACATCCTCCCTCCAAATGGCATCCTCATGTGGAAGGCCTTCCCATTTATCACAATGTGTCATGTATGTCGAGCTCCAAAGTTGCCTCTCTAGAATGTCTAGAATGGCCTCCAACTGAAAAGTTAGACACCCTTCCTTATCAAGGAATCTCCAAGTGGCAACCATATAATGACCAAAGTTCTCCTCTATACATAAGATACATAAGATAAATTGGTTCATCCCTAAAGTGGAAAGTCCCAATTCATGAACTATCTCTCCAACCCATGATACATAGAGTATATTACACATATCAATGCCCTCATCATTAGCCATGTTGGCCATGTAGGAATCAAACATCACATCATCATATGAAAACAAGAAGTAGATACATATGGGAAAACATAAACAATGTCAAACCATATTCTCCTAATAACAACCAATGCAACAAAGCCTTCTGTTGCCATGCTAGATCATCATGAAAACAAGTAAGAGAGCCATACTCTCTCAAAAAAAGCCACCGCAACAATGCTTCTTCTTGTCATGCCAAATAATCAATGATAATATGAGAGCCATATTCTCTCAAAAGAAGCCAATGCAACAATGCCTCTTGCTTCCATACCACATCATCATTGTACCAAATGTAGTGGCCATATTCTCTCAAGAGAAGCCACCTTAACAAAGCATCTTGTTGCCCCATCACATCATCGTCATACCATGTACAATGACCATAATCACCCAACAGAAGCCAACGTTGTAAGGCCTCATGTTGCCATCCTCCAATAGTGTCATGCAATGTATGGAAATAATTCAGCCCATGCTCTCCCAATAGTAACCATAGCAATAAGGATTATTTCTGCCTCCTGGAATTATCATGATGCAAGTCATGGAGCAACAATAAATTAATAGACATGTGAAATGTCTCATAAAAAAAATACAAACAAGATTTTTCCCAACCCCAAGTATATACATTAACATGAGATACATCCCAAATAGAAATACATGTAAATACATGAGACATATCCCAAACAAGAGTAAATACATGGACATAAGATATAACATGTGATGTCTAAAATCTATTCTCAACAACCATAGTAACCATGCCTTTTTCTTATGCATTATACCATTGAGACATAAGGCATGAGAAAATAAAATATGAACCTTTGGGTACTAACCATACTCACCCAAGAGCAACCAGCGCATCCATGCTTCTTACTGGCCTATGTCATATTTTGCAAGTGGTTTGGCAACCCCTTACTACATACTATTAACCATTCATCCCAATGTGGATGATGGATCTCATTCTACAAATACTTGGTGTTGGAGACGTAAATCCCCTCTGCGGGTAGAGGTGATCCCTACTAGCCCAGATCTGGTCTGGCAACAATCAGTCACGCAGGTCTCTAGTTACAAAATGACAAAACATAACAAGTTTCCTACCTCAGGTCCTACACAATGGTCATCAAAGAAAGGATGACGCTTACTGTCCTCGGCTTTGGCAGATCACGATCCTTCCACTTAATACGTCTGAACACATGCACACATCCGAAGAAACACAATGATACACAACATAGAATCTAAATCTTGTAACCATACATCAGTCAGAGAGGATGTAATTCATTGCATCAAAGATAAAGACACATGAATGAAACCATAATCAAAGTCGCTTATCATTAACAATAATAAAGGAAAGATACAACCCAAAGCTCTGACGCTAGATCTTCCTTCGGTAGAGCTAACAGCGGAGCACGTCTCAATGAAGCTCGTCGGAAATGGGACACAATTCTTTCTCTTCGGCTTGGCTCTCAAAGGTTGTCTAGCAATAGTCTCCTTGCTACATATTCATCTATTTCTTCTATGACCACTAGGACTAGCTTGCTAAGGGAAAATGGCAAGCTTATATAAATGGTGGAAGGGGAGTTGGGATCCCTACAATTGTGGGATTGGCCCTATCCTCAAGGAAGCTTCCACGATAGGTGGAAAACCACCTTCCCTACATGGAGATCCTGAGCCAAATATCCCAACTCATTTTAGAGACTCGTTTAGGAGTTTTTTGGAATAAAACTTCCGCCATTTATTTTTAAAAAACAATCCTTATTAAGCTTGGTGTGAGAAATACACTGGGATAGAGCGCTAGTTGGCCTGCGCCCTCTTTGGTGGATTTTCCCCATTGGCGTGAGGGCTGAACTGGCTAGTCACGCCAAGGCCAAAAGATCAGTTTTTAGGGTTTTTTAAAGGAAAATTTCTTCAGAGGAATGATTTTCCTTGTCAAGGGGGATGCCATGAAAGTGGTTTCAGGTTATGTCACTACTCACAGGTCATTGAAAAGGCCCTCTAATGTGCAGGATGGGGAATTGCAGGGACGGTGACAAATTACTGTGTAACACTTGGTATCCTCCCATTGTAAGACACCAACCTCCTCAAACTGATGAAGAACTTTTTACTCCATGAAATGTTGAAGTGCACCTCCAATAATATCTCTTAATGAGAAATTCTTCTCATGCATGGCCTTCCAAAACCAATGAGGTTTTGGATATGCTGCAGGTAGAAGTATCTCTTTGAGCTGTGAGATTCTCATTGAGAAAGTGTCAAGAAAGGAGAAAATATTTCTCACCTCAAGATGTCTACCATTCATCCTCTTATCCTCCATTTCTTCATGAGTGAAGCTACCTTCAAAATGCTCCAAGAATAATGGGGCCTCTTCATTATCAGTGCTATTAAGTGACAACATTGTAGATCTGCAAGGAAATACACATGATGTCTCAAAGTAAGGTACAATACTGATCTCATAACCAGTCACTGTACTTACTATCATGCTCATCCCATTTTTTGAAAATCAAAAATTCAACTCAAAGGGTTTAATGTAGTCCATCCATGACAAACTAGGATAGTTTTTCATCTCCTCCTTGATTAGATCAAGGGTCCTCTATGATCCATGTGACTAAACCACAAAACATTGGCTTCAACTAAGAGATGAAGTGCTACAATTTGGACAGCCTCTTTTTCAGCCACAAGATGTAGCATGAAAAATGAATCTAACTCTTTCCTCCAAGCCTTAACATTGAATGAGGAAGACCCATAAAATGTAGGCATATGGAATCTATTTTTCCTCTTCCTTCTATTGCTGCTATAGGATCTTCTTTCTTCTTTGAGTTCAAAGAATTCTTGGAGAGTTAGACTCTCTTTGAATGCTCTAGAATGTTCCTTGTACTTTTCAAGATACAAAATGAGAGTATTATGAGTCTCGGCTTCTCTTTTTTCTTCATTTCTATACCTCTCACCTCTTTCAAAGAAAGTGGGCATAGTAGATCTATGAGGAGATCTATGATTCTTTGGTTTTATTTTCTTCTCATAGGAAGTGATTGGACCTTCCTCTTCAAATATTCTTCTTGGATCATTCCTTTGCCTTTCCTTCTTCATTTGATAGAACTCCTTGGAGAGATATTGCATGGATATAAAGAGAGGAGTGTAAAAAATATAATCCTCCTTCATGATAGATCTCATCTATCTGCTTCTTCTTTTTATGCAAAATATGAAGTGTCCACAAGCTGAGTCAAAGATCACGCTCTGATACCACTGTAGTATCCCAAAGAGGAGAATGCAGCAATACTTAAACACAATATAAGAACTGAAAATAAGTAAACAATAAATCTCAAGAAAACATCAAAATTTATGGAGAAGCTGAGCCATTTTATTATATGGAGATGAATCAGTTACACAATGTACAGAAAATGAGTAGATCTAGCTCGAGAGAAGGCCTAGAATCACCCTATAATGGTGTTGCAACTAGCACTGCGTAACTGGTGAGATTACAAAAGAAATATTGTGTTTTCCTTGATGCTACTGATATACATGTAAAGGATGCAAAGGAAAATGTAGATCTAGGGATCTTATGAGCTCTGATGATGCCAAGATTCAAGATCTGGCTAAGGTGATGGGTTCCCAAGATAACCCAGAAAGGATTTTCCAAATCTACAACTTTGGAAGATAACCTTCCTAGGGTTTGATCCTTTATCTATTGGGATTACATATATGAAGCTAAATCTGACAAATAAATGGCTGAAATATGTCACAATATCATATCTAAGCTTGAAGGGTTGATCCCTTCTCTAGATCTACAAGCTAGAAGCTCTAGATCTAGCTTCTCAATCCTCCAATGATGATTACAGTTGCTACTACACAACTGCTCATAAAATTGTGTTGTAAGGGAAAGAGAGGCTCTATTCCTACTAAAATATGCTACAATATACTCCAGGCTGATGGAAATGATGATGGAAATGTGGGATGATCCCTCATAGGATTACTAGCTGAAATGCTAGCAGCTTCCTTCCTCCTTTAGATCTGTAATATGGACAGCATAATTCTAGATGGAGCTATTGTTTCTAGGAGGTAAATAAATTTGGTCCTAATGCTAGATCCGATATGAAGCTCTAGGAATAATTATCTTTAAGCCCAAGTTGATAGGAATAAACCTTCATCAGTTCTCCAGCTGAAATACTGAAGACAACCTCCACCTTCGAAACTGGTCTTCAGAAATCTACAATTTCTGAATATGAATGTTCTGCATAACTTAGGATAAGATAAGTGGCACCAATTCCTAATGTAGAATTAATTACAATACCATTTCAAGAGAAACTCAATGAAAGAGGTGGGATTCCTGACTAGGAACACCCTGTGCTAAACAACACTTGCAATCTTTGCTAAACAACCCAAGAAAGGAATGGAATATCACATGGCAATTCTAGATCTAAAAAAACCTCAAAATAAATAATCAATAGTCTCAAGCATGTCTTCATTCGCTTTTTCATATTCTTTATATAGTGTTTGAGCCTTCCCATGCCTTGGCCCTCATCTAAATTGCATTGTGCATGTGGACAAGATCCTCCATGTTTGGCTGTGTTGTCTATCCAATCCATCCATCATGTCTATGTGAAATTTACACCCTATCCATCATGTGTAGTAATTGCACAACTTCCTCCATCATCTCATCATGAATTCTCCATGATCTTCTGTTTGATCTCTTCCAATATCTTAGTTGACTGTATAAACCTCCATGATCTATCTCATTAATGAGACATGATCTCCAATTCCATTCATAGTAGTAGTGGCTCCACCACCTCATTATCTAGATCTAGGCTTAATTAATCCACATTCACACATAAAAAGTGGATATTTATTCATCTTGAGGATTATGGGTCCCTCCACCCTTTTATTTTCTTAATTCATTAAGAAAATTGAGAAATCTAATATTCCAAATATCAGGTGAAAATTTGGGAATATTACACTTCTGAAGATAGTCTTTGTTCCAAAAATGGTTTAATACTATCATGATCAATTTTTACCTTGAAGTGTCTTCCCATTAGGTAAGGTTTCCACTTCTTTAGTGTATATAGTATTGCTAACATTTCCTTCTTATAAATAGCATTCTATAAATACTTTCCTTTTATTGGACTACTTTTAAAAGAAATGGGTCTTCCTTCTTGCATTAAAACAACATCAATTCCATTTCCTGAGGCATCGCATTCCAAAATAAATGTTTTTATGAAGTCTGGCATAGCTAAGACTGGTGCTTGCCTCTTTAAGATGTTACAAGGACTTAGTTTCTTCAGGATTCCATGAAAATGCATCTTTCTTTTATAATTTTCTTAGATTTGCTGCTATTCTCCACAATTCTTAACAAACTTGCGATAATACCCTATTAACCCGAGAAATCCTCGCAACTGCTTTATGGTTGTGGGGACTTTCCATTCCTTAATGGCTTTATTTTTTTTAGATTCTACATTAACACCCCCATGAGATACAATATGACCCAGATATTCCACCTTTAGTACTCAAAATAAAAATTTGGATGTTTTTGCTTATAATTTTTTCTCCTCCAATAGTTTGAGCACCATGTCAACATGTTGAACATGATCCTTCCAAGACTTGTTGTAGATTATTATATCATCAAAAAATACTAGCACAAATTTTCTAAGGAAGAGTTTGAAAATGGAATTCATCAACCCTTGAAATGTATAAGGTGCATTGGTAAGGCCAAAAGGCATGAACAAAAATTCATAATGACCCTCATAAGTTCGAAATGTTTTTTTTGGAATATCTTCAGTCTTAATTCTAATTTGATGATATCCTAAACGAAGATCCAACTTGGTAAAATAAATTTCTCCATGTAATTCATCCAATAATTCATCAATCACAAGAATGGGAAGTTTATATTTAATAGTGAGCTTATTGAGCTCCCTATAATCCGGACACATGTGCCATGATCCATCCTTTTTATGCACCAATACTACTAGAGTAAAGAAAGAACTTTGACTAGGTTTAATTATACCAGCCTCTAACATTTCTGTAATCATACGTTCAATTTTTCTCTTTTGGACATAAGGATATCTATAAGGCATGATGTTTGGAGGAACACTTCCTATAATCAAATTAATAGAATGTTCATGGTCACGAATAGGTGGGATTCCTTTCTGATTTGGAAACATCTTGGAAGGATTGTCCAAGAATTTTTGGAGATCTAGAGAAATATATGATTTTTATGTTAGAACTTCTAGTGAGCATAATTTTGAAATTATGCGTCGTTGTTATTTCTTCAAAATCTTTTTCATGACATTAGAGCTTATTATCTTTCTTGGTTTCCCTATGATACCCCTTAATTCGAATTTCTTTCCTTCCAAAAAAAATTTCAAGAAAAGTTCTTGAAAATTACAAGCTACCGTCCCCAAAGATTGTAACCATTGTTCTCCTAGTACAACATCATCACCTCCCATTGGAATGGAAAGCATTGGACTATTCAATATGTATTCCCCCATGGTTATCTTGATATTATGATATTTTCCAAAGAAATTTATATTTCCTCCATTTGCAACCATCACTTGACATTCTAGTGCTGGGTATAGGAAACAATTCAATTCCTTGGCTACCTTACACTGAATGAAATTATGGTACTGAATCAATAAACACTTTTACCTTTTTCTTCTTGACATATCCTTCTATCTTGAGAGTTTGAGGAGTGGTAACTCCTTCCAATGCATAACATGATATGGTCAGACTCATTTCTTCTTCTTCTAGGGTTGGTTCCTGGTGTATATACTCTTCTTTTGAAGTTTATTTTTCATTCTTGTCCTCCTCTTCACAATCTATGTAAAATAATTTCTTCTCAGCACACTTATGACCTTTAGTGTATTTTATGTCACAACTGTAGAAAAGCCCTTTTTCTCTTTTTTCTTCCAATTGTTGTGGTGTTAGCCTTGTAGTTTTTGGAAGTCTAGGAGTAGCAACACTTCCATATTTATAGATGTGAGTGGTAGGCTTCCTTGTCACCATAATTTTACATTCAATTTCTCTTGCCAACCTAAATTCCTTCTTGTAATATTCCAAATTAGGGAAAGCAGTAATATTGAAAACAATAATGGAAAATAGAAATTAATAGCAATACATCAAACATGAGCCAAGGATATATCCATGGTATTAAGTATAACAACAATTAATGAGTACAATATCTTAGAGAACAAGCCCCTCAATCTAGGAAAGAGAAGCCTCCAACAAAAAAAAGCACTAAAACATGAACTATAGCTACTACACTAAATACTGAAGACTACAACAACCCAATTTTCATGAGTAACATTGCTACTAGAAAATATGGATATATGGATCTGATAATATAATTCTCATACAATAATGTGAATGGAGATCTATACTTCCAAACACCTTTCCTAGATAACCCAGAAAGGGTTTCTGGAAATACAATATAAAAAAATGCTAGAGTGCAGCCTAGGGCTGAAATGTAGCTACAACTGAATAGCTAGGAAGAGATGGCTAAACTGATGTAGAAGAGAATGAAGCCTCCTCCCAATAGACTCTCCAAGTGAAAGGTTGATCCCTTCGCCGGAAATCTAACTCCCCAAATGGTATACTAAAACCTCCCCTGCAACTTCCCTCTGAAACAACACAATATAAGACTAAAACTGAACTATAGAGGATGGTGATGGCTTGGCCTAGTGCCAAAATATGAAATTAAGCCCAAGGATCTCCCTTTTTGGCCTCCCAATGGAAATAATGATCCCTCCACTGAAAAAAATCTCAGAAATGGTCTTGTGAAACCCTCCACAACTTCTTCCCTACAACACAGTGCAACCCTGGAAGAAACAATGTTGTCTATGAAGACTGAAGTTTTTTCCTAATGCTAGAATGTGGAAATACAACGCATAAACCTCTCCTAAGTCGACACCTGAAGTCCCCCAAGGATGAGGGTGGGATTCCCGCTCGGGAACACCCTTGTTCTAAATAGCACAGTAGTCTCCGCTAAACAACTGAAGAGAGAAAAAAGTCATAATAGACCATAAACAAAATAATAATCAACATCCTTTCTATGGTTGCCATTCCCTTCCTTATATGCTTTGTGAGCCTTCTCACCTTGGGCCCCACTCATTAAGGCCACTACTTCCATGCAAATATTCTCCCTCCAAAACTAGGTTGTCTCTCATTGATTATCCACTCCCTCCATACCAGCGTTGTTGATTTGGTAAAAATTGACCCTATCCACATGCTTCATCCCCTATTCACACATAAGGGTGATTTATCCAGCTGCTTTGATGCTCCTTATTCATACTAGGAGTGATTTTATTCCTTCTAACTAAGAAGAAAAACAAAAGTTTAATATTTCAACTAGATGAAAGCTAATTGGGAATATTATAGTTCTCCCCTCCAAAATGTTTCTTTTCCTCAAGCAACTGTAAAGGCGAGTGCTGCAAAACTTCTCCTCCTTCCCTTGTGACACCTTTATGTGATAATCTCTCCTCATGAACCAAGTTTCCCCCAATCAATAGATCCCTTAAATTCTCCTCCCAAGTGCTCATGAGATGCATCTACCGAGTGCTCAAGTTAACCAAATGGCTCATCCCATAAGAAAACAAGAGGTCTAATGTAGCAATCATGTATTTCCCAATGTTCTCCCTATTGCATGAAGCATAAGAAATGTGGATAATATCATCCCCCATGGGCACATCTAATCCATGTGTCATCCCTCCAATCATGCACACAACAATGATAAGAACATCAAGAAGATATAGGATTAAAATAAAAGTTATACTAGATGCCATATGTAATACCAGAGAAGGATCATAGTCCCACAAGTGGAACCAGCACAATTTTACTCCTAAATGCTTCATAATATGATATGATGAGTGGTTACACAACCACTTTCTTGCTACCACAATCCTCTCACATACCTGGAGAAGGTGAATGATGTGGGGTGTCAATTGAGCACTTCCGGAATAAGATATCATCTCCCCAAAATCTCCTAGGGAGTGGCCATGCTCATCACTGATTGTGGCTCCAAGTAGATCATGCAGTCTAAAGAAAAGAGTGTCCCATTTTGGAGCAATGAACTGTACATGAATGGAAAAGGAATACATGCACTCAGTTAGTGAATCATTATGCACAAAATCACAAT
Organism: Pinus albicaulis; assembly: GCA_034641835.2. NCBI lineage: Eukaryota > Viridiplantae > Streptophyta > Pinopsida > Pinales > Pinaceae > Pinus > Pinus albicaulis. The sequence goes on from CM076578.1 coordinate 1,072,596,390, forward strand.
CCTTACCATGTACCTCGAGAAAGCTGGTGAAGTGGCTCATAGATGGGCCTCCTCTCATTCCCAATGAGAAAGGAAGTGGTTGTGATAACTATAACAAAGAATTATGTCTCCCCTCAATCTCAAAATAGCCCATGCATCTACTGATATGCTGGTGCATCTCCTCTTTTAAGCCTTCCCAAGTGAATCCCTCCATGATAGTATGATATTCCCTCATGAATCAGTGTGGTTGGAGAGAAAATTTTCATAGGTTGCATGTAGTAGCCTCTCCTTGATCTTAGAATATCTAGTCAAGAAGATCCTAATATGATAATAGATGACCCCATCTCTCACTGTATATCTCCCTCTGACAACTAGCCATCAAGTATCTTGCATGAGAAGAGATCCTTGGGGTATTCCACCAATAGCTAGGATCTCCAATAAGGATCTATACTCCATAATGACAGCGCTGATGCTCTGCAATTTAAAGAACCTGTCATGTTGTTTCCCTCTCCTTTAACATCTCCCATGCCAAAGTCATATGTTGGGATGTTTCTATCCTACCTCTACTACTCCTCCTACTCAAGTAAAGGTTGAAGTTTTTAGAGGTTAGCCTTCCATGGGAAGCTATCACCCATCTAAAACCTTATGAGTTTGGCCAATGTATTCATGAGTGGCCACCATATTCTACCATAAGTGGAAGATTCCTCCCTATGTAGAAGTATATTCTGATTCTCAAAAGACATGGAGTGGTCTCCTTGCACAATGATGGTGCCATCCTCCATCCCTGAAACATCTTCTCTCAGTGCAAGATGTTTGGTGAGAGTGGGTAATACTGATATTGGGAGAATTTCTCCCTCCTCCTTGAGCCTACCCAAGACTCTTTGCATTGTACCAAGTCCTCCCAAGCTCCTCACCCCTCTTGGATCTATGAGTGGTGCAACATGTTATGAGACATCTCTCATCAACTCCTAATCTAGTGGCCTCCTTGGTGGAATCCCTCTAGACAGTAATGTGCCATGGGCCAAATTCATCTACATAACTGAATGGAATTTCAGGTCCTTGCATCCACTGTGAAAATATGGCTTTTTTTTCTTTTCTGTGTGGAATCTATCTGAGAGGGACAAGTGTGCATGCCCCTAATCATCTGATGCTTACCACTCCTTTTACCTATCCACTCCATCTGTAAAGTCTCCCAATCTGTGGTGACCTTCCCCAAAGTAATCAACCACTACACACCCAATATCACATTGGTGTCAGGGATTTCAACCAGAAAGAAGTGATCAGTCAAGGTATATGTCCCCATGGTGACATACAATGATGGAACATAATGAATGCACTGCATGGTTCTAGCTTCTGGGACCAAAATTGAAAACCCCTCAAAGTCATTAGTGGGTATTTCCCTCCTCTACACTAATTTGAAATCAATAAATTTGTGGGTATCCCCACTTTAAATCAACACTAATACCCTCTGATCTGGAATGGAACCTCGAACCCTTAAGGTCAAGTAATTGGGTACTCTCTACAATGATGCAAGGGCCCCTCCAATGGGAGAAAATGCTCCATTCCCACCTCCTGGTGGTGGTGGATCCTCTCCTATTATCCCACCGCTGTGACCTCCTTCTAGTTCCTCTTCTTCCTCCTCTTCATCATTAGAAAATACCTCTATATAGTGTGCCTTCCCTACTCCACATCTATGCCTGGGTGCCCATGATCCTTGGCATGTGAAGCAACGCTTCCTTATCCTCAATTCTCTTCATACATCATCAATAAAATGTACTTTGTTTTTTCTCTCCTTTTAAGGAGGAACCTTCACATCTTTTCCCTTTGATGGAAAAGTGGGATTTTACTGAAATGGTGCCTTTTCCCTTGGCAAATCATCTTGTATATCTCTAGCCCTTTCAACGGCATATTGAAGGGTATTTGGTTTGGTTGACTTAATCAACCCATGTAGAGGTTCTTCTAGTCCATAAATAAAGATATAGACCCTCCTAGTTGTAGATAAATCAGGAACCATAACAAAAAGTTTTTAGTAATTCAGAAATGTAAGTTTCTAGATTACCTGACTATTTGAGCTTAGCTATCTCAATTAAAGGTACCTCTGGGTCTCTTCAATAAAACCTCTCCATGAACCTCCTGGTGAACTGTAAATATGCAGTCACATTGGCATGCCCCACTGTAGAAATACCATGAAACCACCAATCATGTGCCTCACCCTCGAGGTGCAGTGCTGCTATTTTGATGGCTTCCATCTCTGGTAATTGGTTCAAATAGAAGTAGATGTATATCTTTTCTACCCAATATTTGGCTGTGCATTTGGATGACCTATCAAAAGTGGGTAAGAAGAATCTACCCATAGTCTGGTGAGGATCATTGTTCTGTATGAATCCTCCACCTCTATTGTGGTGTGGGGTCTCTTATTGTTCTTGATCTGAAAAAACTCCTGAAATCTCAAATGATATTTGAATCTCTGAGATTGAGACTCATACTCAAGAAAATAATCTTCAAGAGTTTCTTGTTCTTGAAGCCCTCTATTTCCCACTTTTAAGAATGTAAGCATAATGGAGCGTTGGGAAACCTGTTGCTTCACTAGTTGATCATTCCAGTGATGTAAAATTTCAGAGCCTTCTCCATGTAAAAATCCTTTAGGGGATTCTTTGTGTCTATCCATCCTCAACTCCTTGATTTCTCTTGTAATATCTTGCATTGGTTTAAGAAGAAGCTTGGGAAAATCCTTCTCCTCATCTCCTCCTGATAAGGGAGTTTTTTCCTTGTCTCCTCTATCATCTGTATAATCATATCTCTAGTTTATTTTGAGATACCTCTTATCTCTATCTGTGAAAGGATCTCCCTCTTCTGATGACATATTGGCTGAATGCACAGGCTGAGCCAAGGTTATGCTCTGATACCATTGTAATATTCCAATTTAGGAAAAACAGTAATATTGAACATAATAATGGAAAATATCAATGAATATAAATACATCAAACATGAGCCAAAGATATATCCATAATATTAAGTATAACAGAAATGAATGAGTACAATATCTTGGATAAAAATCCCCTCAAGCTAGGCAAGAGAAGCCTCCAACACGAAAAAGCACTAAAACATGAAATGTAGCTACTACAAAAAATACTGAAGACTAACACAGTGCAGTTTTAATGAGTAGCACTATTGCTGGAAAATATGGATATATGTATCTGATAATGTGATGCTCATACAATAATGGGAATGGATATATATGCTCCCAAACACCTTTCCTAGACAACCCAGAAAGGGTTTCCAGAAATACACAATATACAAAAATGTCGGAGTGCAACCTAGGGTTGAAATGCAGCTACAACTAAATAGCTGGGAAGAGATGGTTGAACTGATGTAGAAGAGAATTAATCCTCCTCCCAATAGAATCTACAAGTGAAAGGTTGATCCCTTCACCAAAAATATAACTCCCCAAATGGTATACTGAAACCTCCCCTACAACTGCCCTCTCAAATAACAAAGTGTAAGACTGAAACTGTGCTATAGGGGATGTTGATAGCTTGGATTGGTGCCAAAATATGAAATTAATCCCAAGGACCTCCCTTGTTGGCCTCCTAATGGAAATAATTCTTCCTCCACTGAAACCAAGCTCAGAAATGGTCCTGTCAAACCCTCCACAACTTCTTCCCTGCAACACAACACAACCCTGGAAGAAATTGCGATGTCTAAGAAGACTCAAGCTTTGGCCTAATGTCAGAATGTGGAAATTCATTTTAAAAACATCCCCTGAGTGGGCACTCGAATTCCCCTGAGGATGAGGGTGGGATTCCCTCTCAGAAACACCCTTGTTCTAAACAGCATTGCAGTCTCCGCTAAACACATGAAGAGAGAAAAAAGTCATAACAAACCATAAAATAAATAATAATCAACATCCTTTCCATGGTTGCCATACCCTTCCTTATGTGCTTTGTGAACCTTCACACCTTGGGCGCCACTCATTAAGGCCACTACTTCCATGAAAATATCCTCCCTAAAAAATTGTGTTGTCTCTCATTGATTATCCACTCCCTCCATACTAGCACTGTTGATTGGGTCAAACTTGACCCTATCCACATGCTTCATCCCCTATTCACACATAAGGGTGCTTTATCCATCTTCTTTGATGCTCCTTATTCATAGTAGTAGTGATTTTATTCCTACTAATGATATTTATGGGTCTCCCTACCCTCTTATTCTTCTAACTAAGAAGCAAAAACAAAATTTAATATTCCAACTAGCTGAAAGCTAATTGGGAATATTACACTTCTCCAATGAATCAGGTTCCCAAGCACGAAACTCATGTTGGATGTTATCCTTTAAAGTCCCTATGAATACATCAATCATGTCTTCCTCTAGAATATAAGTTACCCTTATATTCAATTTTTGTAAGTCCTCAATGTGCTCCACCACTGAACCCTTTTGTTTGACATTTATCAATTGGCTAAAAAAGGTGTTGTTCTTTGTATCCTCATAATGTGCTATCATCTCCTCCGTAAAAATTGACCAAGCGACAATTTTTTTACGGGAGCAAAGCCTTCGATACCATACCAATGTATTTTGTTATAAATATAAAGTTTCAATGCGTACCTTTTGTGTGTTTTGCACATTATTGAGATCAAAATATTGCTCCATCTATAGTATCCATGTTATGGGATCCTTGCCATCAAACTTCCTCGTATCGACATTTGTAATATGATGGGTATTCCATCCAACGTTAGAGTTTATGAAATCACAATTAACATTTATTTTTTTCTCATCATGAATTTCCTCTACTATCTTTTCAACATTAGGCAACATTTCTTGCATCAACTTTGTCAAACCTGCCATGTTTGCTTTTAGATCATTCTTCATGTTTTCCATTTTTTTATCGATCTTAGCTTCCATGCTAGATTCCATGCTAGATTCCATGCCATCCATCTTAGCTTCCATTTTTCCATCTTAGCTTCCACGCCTTTCTTCAAACCATCCATCTTAGCTTCCACGCCTTTCTTCAAAACTTCCATTTCATTTTTTTTCTCCTTGGGAGAGCGAAATTTGGTGCACTTGCTAGTGTAATTTTGATATGTCATGTTGCACTTCTTCGTCTTCATGAGCCATATTAGAGCCTTCTAAAGGCTTAATGGGTGTTGAAGTATTTTTAGGGGGTATTTTAGAACCCAATATTGATATCTATTCTACAATATGCCCTTGGAATCAATTCAAATCGATTCTTCAAACAAGGTTTATGCAATTCGAAAAAAAAGCACATAGATTTTTCTTACTTTTGAGGAGTTCGATATTGAAACTAACTTATCTCTGTGATTTTGGATCTTCAATATCTGAAATTTGGTCCTTTAGTAGCCCTCTAAATCTTCTTTCGAATTCCACAGGTCTGGCCCCGATTTGGGTTCTTCAAGGCAAAGTTATTCCCAATCTCCCACAATGACCTAATTATGGACTATTTCAGTAGACCAAACTTGTACGACATGCCACGTCTCATGATTTCCTCCTTTGGCTTTGAATGTGATAAACAGGAACCTACAGTCAGTTTACTTGTGGCCACTTTTTACAGAATTCCAATATGATGCTTAGAGAGAGAGTTATGACAATTTTTCCACGGTCGCCTCTCTAAGATGAAATTCGAGAGCCTAAAAAATCCCTAACTTCCACAAATCATATCTCTGAAAATATTGTGAACCAAGATCTAAAATTTTTACATGACATTCCTCAGGATTTTGGCATCATGTGATAACAATTTCAGCTTCTGAACCTTCGTAGAAAATAATTTATAGCGAAAATTCCATGATGACCTGTTTGGATCAGCGAAACCCTAGAATCCCAAAGCTCTGATACCAAATTTTATGAAACTAGCTCCAAAAATAGAAGAAAAGAGAGAAGAGAGATCAATGTGTTATAAATAAGCTACTTCGATGGGAAAACCTCCTTTACATTACACAAATTAACAATTCTTGGATGATACAAATGACAAAACCTCGTTCTATATATAGGAGTGCATGGGGTCACAATATAATCCTAGCCAACCTAACAACAATATTTTAAGGACACAATAATAAAAATATTGGGGTTATAGGGGTATAAAAATAACAATAAGGGGGCTACACTAACAACAATAAGGGACTACACTAGTAATATAGGCAGCTAACAAAATCAAAAGGATCAAGTTCTTTTAGTTGTTCTATAGGCTCTTGTTCTAATGATATTTTTGATGTGAAAGTTTTCCAAAACCCTTTTTTATATTCTTTTGAAACAACATATGTGTTGTCAATTCCTAAAATTTGTAGATATAAAAACATTTCAGTTAATTCATTTTCTGATTTATACCTAAAAAGAGTTTCTTCAAACTTGTATTCAATCTCTATGTCTTCAAAATTTTGAACACCTCTAGAGGGTAAAGATGAAGCTTTAAAATATATGGAATACTTGATTTTGATGAGCTACCAACACCTCTGAGAATTTTATCTGGATCATCAACTATCTCTGGTGGGTCAGGGTTGGATTTCACCTCGTTTGTATATTCTTGGAAGCCACCTTCAAGTTGAATATGACAGTGGAGTCACCATGGTAGAAGTACAACCTTAAAATTGTCTTATCTCCTGCTACCTTCAAGAGCTCAGTTACTTTTAACAAGAATCACCCAGGATGATATGACCTTCAAACTCTCAATAGACATGCCAAAATTTTAACACCAGGTGGGAGAAATTTGGGTTGCATTAATTATCAACCTAGCACAACTATTTCAACCAATTTCTGACTAGAAGTTGGCCCTTCCAATCAGAGAGGGGTCTCTCAATGAAAACAATGAAGTGTTCTAGATGAAATCAATTTGTAGATGGCTAACTCTGTATGATTTTTATGTTATTTTGGGCAGGTGAAAGAATGTAATGACAACCACCATTGGGTATGGAGTCAGCTAAATAAATTCAATTACAAACAAACTCTATCCATGGAAACTGAGGCAAATTGGATTAAAAAATAAACTCGTACAGAAAAACACAGAAAATGAAGTAATTTGGAGCATTTAATAATGAACTCCAAGTGATAATATTGCCATGAAAATGATAACAATATGTAAAATAAGGAGATAAAAAAACACATATAATCCAAGGAGAATCTCAGGTTTTAAGACAATCTTCTCCAAATTATATATTGGCTCATAAATAAAATTTAAATGGTAGCTCTCTTTTCACATTCATCAACCCATTCAAAGTAAAAAAATTCGTCATTTATAGAGTGATACATATTTACAATAGTCTACCACCTAGGCTATACTTTATGCCTTAGCTAAGAGACCTATTTATAGTAGAATTATAAAACATGGAGATTTTCTAGGGATATTTTCTGCTTGGCAGAGTTTGTACACAAAAAGGACTCTTTCAAAATTTATGAACTTCAAAAAAACTCCAATAAATTCTTCCAATGATCCTTATCGACTATAAATAACTGTTGAGGTGTTGGATTGTTGATGGACTAGAATTAGGAACTCGAATGTTTGAGTTGGAATGAGGAGTTGGCATGATAAGTATTAGTGTGAATTCTAATCGCAAACGTATGAAAAAATATCACTTTAGCTGTACATAAAAAACAACCCTAACATTAAATGTGGCTGTCAATTTCCTTAGATCTATAATAAGTTATTAGAATAAGTTCTATAAAAATCAAGATCTATGCAGTTAAACACGTTAAACAAAAAAATAAGCAAGAGTTTCTCCATGCATCCAATGAACAAGAAAATCTTTTTCAAATAATTTTGTGTATTATGACACCTGGGAAGGGAACACATAAATATGTTACTAGTCCCCCTCAAAGGGATGGGTTCTTGTATTTCCTCAGTGCTTTAGATCTAAGATCTCTCTCTCTTGATGGTGCAAAAAAACCAGACAAAAATGGAACTCAAAGGGAGCTCACAAGCAAAAAGTAGAAAAAATATGACAATGATGGAGGATCAAAGTTAGACCAAAAGTATAGATCAAAGGGTGATCTCTAGGCAACAAAAGCTAGTGAATGAACGGGAAAACCCTTCTACTTATAACAAAATATTGAGTTAGTCTAGATATTGGTGCATAACTAAAATATTATTAACCAAATCTAGATCCAACATTTATGGAATATTTTATTGTTTTTGTTGGAGGGAACAAGAACTTGAATTTGGTCAAATCCCTTTATTTAGAAATAATAAATAAATAAATTATTTATTTATTATTTTTAAAATGTGGTTAAGTAATAATTAAATAAATAATTATTTATTCAATTATTTATAAATGATTTCTTCAAATTTAACAAGGAATATTATTTAAATAATGTTTTAAATCAATTTTCCTAGAAAATAATAAGATAAATAATGATTTATCTAATTAATTTTCTTGTTTTGGGTTAAATATGACGAAGAATATAAATTAAACATTGGTTTAATTAATTATCCCTTGAGGAAAATCAAACAAATAGGGATTTATTCAATTATTCCTCATGGGGTTTCCTGTTTAGACCATAAACAACTTAATAAATTATGGGTTATTAAGTTATTTTTCATAGTGAAAGAAATTTTACTATGGTAAAATTGGTCGTACATGGTGTACTTTAGTCCATCTAATAGTAACAGGTTATATGACCAAAAATTGGTGTAACAATAAGTTATCATGATGAATTGGCTTGATAAGATGGCAACCACATGGAGGTTGACTTGCTGAGTTGTCCCCCTGAAAAATGGAATGATGATGTAAATACCTTTGACTTGTGGTTTATCCATTTCTTCACTTTTTGTTTGCCCAAAATCATCAAAACTTCATTACGCTAGAAAAACAAGGTACGGGAAATTTGGTAGCAAAATTCAGTAGAAAATGCTAAAATAACCCTCGTGTAAAATATTTGATTTTCTGACTGTTTCAGGGTCTTCTCTGAGGTTTATAGGTTAAATTCACGCATTGAGCCCTCTTATTTCTGAATTTTAGACTGGTGTTTTCCTCCATGGAAAGCTACAACAATTTTGTAGAAATTGTCTGCCTTTAAGATGAAGAGTTGCTACTCTTAGATGGATAGATTGTTATTGCAGACAAGACAAATCTCCCTAGTATCCTACGGATAACTAGAAAAAAATAGAAAAATGTAAACTACTTTCTCTAGATTATATTTGATCTAGAATTATCTATAATGAAGGATTTAGGACTTACCTATAGTCAAGTGCTGATCGTAGTCTTCTTTCGGGATATGTAATCAAAGACATGAAAGAATCAAAAGCACCTGCATAATATAGACTAATTCATAAACCATAAACCTATCCCGATGATCAAGGAATTCAAGAAATAAGTCATTTAAATAAACAACTCATTGAGAAAACAGGATCCATTTGTATTATCTTTAATGAAAAAAGGAGCCTTACAACCGTGTTCGCCTTGATGTCATACAGGTCCTTCCGAGGTCCAGAACAAGTGTTTCCTCTACTTTGACAAGCCTTTTCACTCTCTCGGCTAACATATACATGAGTGTGTAATCATTCCCATATGATGATCAGTTAAGAGAGTCTAAGTTTCTCCAACAATTCTCCTCAAAAACTCTCAAAGCCTAACTCCCTTTGATGCTAAACTATGGCCTCAATTTATGGCAAAAGAGAAGAGGTTGCAACTCCAAATAAGAGGGGATAGAATCCTATTTCAAAGGGATTAAGTTCCACATACCAAGGGGTAGGCTCCTTTAATGGAGGGATGAATGTACATGAAAGGAGCGAACTCTCCACCGGATAATTGCTTCCAGAAGCTTCCATATTCAACCAGCTGGGCTTCCAAATTTTACTTCCACCTTCACTTTACCTTTTACAGGAATCCGCACCTTTAATGAGTAAAAAGTGCAATCGGTTCTGCATGTTCTAGAAAAAACATATGCAACACCGTAGGTCATACTAGGAGAAAGTGTGGTACAAGTATTTTTATGACTTTTATAAGCTTTTCTCTCAATTTCAAGACTTGGTTTTAGGAACTTGATGTTGTGGAATTCTAAAGGAGTAATATATTAGTAATTATCAACCCATATAAACAGTAAAGCGTCATGGTGAAAAATTTTAGTGTAACACATTTCCCCCTAAAGTGCGAAGTCTGAGACCATTCGAAGAGCGATGTGCTTTATCATTTTGATGATTAACTTGTGGACACCCCAGTCGGAGTCCTGTAAAAAAATTCAATGCAAAACATATATATATATATATATATATATATATATATATATATATATATATATATATATGTCATCGCTGAGGTGGCATTCCCATACTCAAATAAAATACTAACTAAAACTTGTTCTGATGTAGAAATGATCTTACTATCACATCAATAATGTAGACATAGTATCGACATAGCCATTTGTTATGAATAGTCTACAACGTAATGAATAATAAAACTCCTCACAGCCTGGATGGTGGAAACTAGATCCAGGGTCTTTATTTCCGCTACCTGAACTAGTATGATTCTATCCATGCGATTGATTGTGTCAAAGTTGAACATGGTTGAAACCACTTGATTACCAGTCAATGATGTGAACTGTTAACAAGTGTGAGATAAACCACCAAAAATGACAATGGCTCTCAAAGTACTCAGTACAATCCATGAAATGTGAATAAATGATCTGAAGTCGAACATTTCATGGAATCGTTCGATCGAAGGTCAATGATGCAACCTATCGTCGAAGGCGAGAAACCTATCATTAAGGCATGCATATTCCAAGGTACTGAAGGATTCTAGATCAACTTCCTAGATAATGAGCTGTCATCGATATAAAGTGATCCGTTGTAGGAAATCCCACGACATGAAACCATTAGATCAATTTTTGTAGAAATTTTTTGCAAGGACTGACTCAGGGATGGTCAACGAGAATGGAGACACATTTTCGCAAATGAATGGTTTATTTGAACTATCCTTTTGAACACATAATGACATTGCAGATGGTTTGGTGACAATTGACCTGAAGCTAATACCTAGAAACCGGCTGAAGACTTTCAATATGGTTTGATTAACTAATAGGCAAATGATTTTCCCAACCTAGGTAGAAGTGTGACAAAAAGTATCGTGTTCAAGAGTGGTATACTTCTTTTTAAAAAAAGTGTGACAAATGGATTCGTTTTCTCTCTTTTCCCCCCACCATTTCTGGCAAATACGTATTTATTTTTGACAAGCTTGAGGATAACATTTGCTTGTTATATAAGCTCATCCTTCGGATGAGTCCAAATTAGTTTAAAATCGAACCCTAAGAAGAAGTGGTTCATTCCTATTTGTAATCGACAGGTCCTTTACTATTAAAGTTTAACGAGTCTAGTCTAGGAGAAACTCGGTGTTTTTCAATTTTATGGAGTCAAAAGAAAACTTAAGGAAACTCCATGGGTGTACTTTTTCGTAAATTTATTCTCTCAAGCCCAAAAAAAGATAAAATAATAGAGGAGAGAAATCTATTGACCATGATTAGTCAACTTATACCTTTTTCATAAATAGTCCATTTCAGTCCATAAAAGGGGTAAACTTATACGGAAGGGACGACAGTTCATTTCCTTTAACGAGTTCGAATAGTCAAGTACTTGACAATATTTTCATGTTTAGAGAGTCTGAAAAGGGCTTAAAAGAGAACTTCAACATTTTGTTTTTTCTAATTTTCAAGAGCTTGAAAAAGTGATAAAAATAATTTTCATCATTTTCGCTTTTTCGTAAGTTTTCATGAGTTCTAAAAAGGGATAAAAATTTACTCATTGGTTTCGGTTTTTCATAAGTTTTAACGAGTTCGAAAAAGCGATGAAAATTGTACTCATATGGCCGTCTTTCAATTTAATTTACGAGCAGGAAAATACGGAAAGAACTCAGCATTTTCATGTGTTTTACGAGAATGAAAGATAGAAAATAATCTCGGGATTTTCAAGAGTTTAATGAGTCTTGAAAATAATAACCGAAATGGACTCGAGATAGGTTTCATTTTTATACAAGCTTGAAACAAAGTAAAAATCATGCTTAAGATAGGTTTCATTTTTACACAAGCTTGAAACAAAGGAAAAATCATGCTTGAAAGTCATTTGAATACCCCCCAAGCATAAATTTCTAGAGCACATGCCCCCCAAGCTTCATTTCATTCAACTAAGTAGACTACTAGTTACTAATATCTGGATGGAATGAAGGTGCATTTACGAGATCAGATGAAAAACTCAACTTTGACTAGGAGAGGATTTGTTTCATTTTTTAATGAGCTTGACATAGGAAAATAACTATGCTCATGAGGGACTAGTTTCATTTTTTAACGAGGTTGACACAATAAAGGGAACTTTCCTCTTGGTATCTGTTTCATTTTTTAATGAGGTTGACATAGGAGAAGAACCATCCTCATGGAATCTATCAATCTACTCTCTACAATCAACCTACATAACCTACTGATTCATTTTTTAATGAGGTTGACACAGGAAAAGAACTGTCCTCATGGGTCTGTTTCATTTTTAACGAGGTTGACACAGTAAAAGGAACTACCCTCATACCTAATTAATTTTTTAATGAGGTTGACTTAGAAACATGAAATATCCTCTGACCAACTGATTGATTTTTTTAATGAGGTTGACACAGTAAAAGGAACTACCCTCATACCTAATTCATTTTTTAAAAAGGTTGACTTAGTAACATGAACTATCCTCTGACCAACTGATTCATTTTTTAACGAGGTTGACACAGTAAAAGGAACTATCCTCATACATGATTCATTTTTTCATGAGGTTGACTCAGGAAAAGGAACCATCCTCATAAACTACTATATCTAATCTATCAATCTACTCTCCTCATCTAAGACATGTTTCATTTTTTAATGAGGTTGACACAATAACAGGAACGATCCTCAACTACATGTTTCATTTTTTAACGAGGTTGACACAGTAAAAGGAATTATCCTCATTGTGACCTTGTCATGGCTTCCAACTATAAGAAAGATAGGTCAAGGGACACTCCTCGATCGTGGATTCCAAAAGGTCTACATCAGATGGAAGAAAAATTTTCTGGAAGGAGAACATGTCAAGGGACTCAAAAGGGATAGGAAAATCGCGTTCAAATAATGCCATAGAGTTTTCCATGTCAATTACCAGATCTAAGTCAAAGGAAGTCGAGCAAACAGTGAGAGGCTCGCTTGCATTGGTAACTGAAAACATGGGACTAGTTGCCACATAATTAACCCATGGTAGGGTAGATACCACCTCCATATAAGGAACATTTAAGGGTGTCAGACTATTGGTAGTCGAATCAAGACTAGCGAATAAAAGTTGGTCAACAGTCACAATGTTTCCAGTCTGAGGGAAAGACGTCACGTGAAAGAGTTTCGATATGACAGATTTCATTTCATAGACAAAGTCTCTCCCAAGGAGTAAATTGAAATCCAAGGGGCCTCGAACTACCATAAGATCAATACAAACAATTTTACCTTCCAAGGTAACAGGAAACTTAAGAAGGATCCCTAAAGGTTCACTAATGGTTCTGTTAAAAGTTGACAGATTCTACGTAACAGGCACAAGCTGAGGGGAACCCAAAGCTTTTCAAGTAGTTGAGGATAAAATACTAACATAAGAACCTTCATATACATGTGTACAGCGTACATTCTTACCACAATACTTCACAATGATTTGGAAAGGGATGGAGGAAGGAAGACGAGGTTCTGTCACTCTATTCCAATCAAAGGAAAAGACCTCTGTACTTAGAGGGGGTGTTGTAGGAATAGGTGAAATGCCCCCTGGTGTAGAACGATCTGATGTAACAAGAAGAACTTGAGCAATATGAATTTCATTCTCTATAGGGAGAGTGGGATTGACCAAATGTGAAATTGACTCGACCACTTGATCAACAAATGGATCATCAACATGAGTGATATCGGTTTCACTCTCCAATGGAAGAGTGAGATTGACTGTACTTTCAATTAGATCAATCACTTCGTCAGTTGATGGTAGGTTGGGAGAAAGTTTACAGTAACTAGTTGGAAGTTCTTACTGTGGAACAGTAAGGTTTTCCAACAATTTTGAGGCTTCATCCATGTGAGGGAAAATGTGAGTTTGATGACTCCCTTTGCATAACCTACAAGGAAACCTAACTTTACCCTTTTTCCCAGGAACCTGACTATCACTGGTTGATGGATCAACATTAAGTTTATGGGATTTTTCTGACCATACTTCCAAGACCTTTGGAATACTAAGACAATTAATTAGGAAGTGGTCACCCTTACAAGGTTTGCAAGGGTATTTGGGTTTACGATGCAAGCTGGAGGTTTCCTCAACACTACTAACACTTGCAGTCATGGTTGGTTGGTTGACTTCTTTCTTATTTTTCTTCTTCTTCTTATTCCCTTTCTTCTTCTTATTAGCCACCTGGTTACTAGTGTCAAGGCTTTTACCAAGAGAAGACAAAGAAAGGGAGGAAGAAATATTAGGCGAAGAAGGTAAAGGGTCAACATGAGGTTGGTGATGTTGAGATGGTGAACTCTGTTTAGGTGAAGCATCTGGTTGAGGTGGAACAATTGGAGTATTCGGGGCCAACGAAGTTGAAAATAACCGTATTTGTAAACCTATTTTAAATCCAGGTAATGACAATGTAGCCATATAAGGAGGACCAACATTTCCAAAGAAAGGAAAATTACTAGGATTCTCATTAAGAGGGGTTCCTTGGTTGGTAAATTCCAGAACAGTTGCCATTAGATTCAACTTCAGTGAATTTTATTAACAATTTAAAACTAAAATTAACAATTCAAAATTCACACCTAACAATTAAAATTCACAATTCACACCTATGGTCTCTAAAAATTAAAAACAAACAAACGAACGTGCGCTATCAAATCTAGGAGTCAAACAACACACAAACAGTAGATTCCCACACTAAAAACACTAGTTGGTGATGAAATCTAACATCATAGAATTTTAATGTAGAAATTGTAGTTGGAACAGTTACCTCGACAACCTTCTTAATGAAATAGACCGGTGCAAGTTTCTCCACTTAAACCATCTCGAGTGAAGATAACCCTCCGGAGAGTCTAAGTGAGTCTAGCCGACGTCTACTCTAGGTACAGTGAGATCTGCCCTCCACCGTCACCTTCGGAAAGAATCCTAAATTTTATGGCCACTAAGGTCACCAACAAGAACAAATATACCTAGGGGAACAGTATACGATCCGATACACATGCAAGGGAAAAGTAACAAAGCTTAATCCCCTTGAAGGCTCCTTGACATAATCCAAGGTTTACCAAAAAGTGACCCCAGGCTCCTCGATAATGGTCAATCTGAGGTTTACCTTTGATAATACATGTATATCATCTATTGTTCCCAATGAGGAAGGAATGATTACCTCACTGGTTCGGATATGATCTCGTGCTTTACTCCTTTAGGAGGAGCTTCCGAGAGCATACATGCTACTATTGGAATTTTCCTACAGCAATATCGACAAATTGTTTGTTTAACTATCTTGAAGAGTTAACTAAAACCTATTCCAAGACACTAGACTGAGCTACGTTGGAGGAAAGAGCCCAAAAAATGTAAAAAATTCCAAATGAATTTTAATTAAGCGTTGTGTTATTTGGGTTGTTATTACTCAAAGGTTAAATGGATATGAAACCAATGGTGTTATGACCTGACCCAAAACTGAATGCAATAGAATATGATAATGTAATATTTTCAATTCGATGAATCCTGACTAAATTAAGGAGAGAGTTCCCATTCACTTCCAACAATGCAAAAATTGAGAAATAAGAGAAAATATAACAAATTCTCTAATGCACTAATTTCGTCAAGAAAACTAATTCTTATCAATTCTTATCAATTTTTTTATTTTTATGTTTTGAAACAAGCATAAAAACATGTAAATTCAAATCAAAGAAAACAAACTAAATTTATTTTTCCAGAATGTAAACTATGCAGTTGTAATATATGCACCATTCACATGAAAACTATGCAAATGTAATCTATGCACATTTTTCATTCATATTGTGAACATGAGAATTCTAATTATGCAAATGTAATATATGCGAGATAATTCTCAAACACAAGATGATTCTAATGTAATATAAGAACCAATCAATTGTAAGTAAAGAAAATGGGGTGAGAGTTCCAAAGATCAAAAACTAAAAACACTCAAAGGCAATTAACACTCAGACACAATTTAGCCCCAATTTGTTTTGCAAGAACAAAATAAAAAGGATGAAAAATAATTAAGATATTGAGACAAACCCTGAAGTAATGACCAAAGGAAATCAAATTAATAATTTCTCCAAAGAAGAAACTCAAAACACCCAATTAACTTAACAGAGGCTGATGAGACTGTAAAATTGCTGAAAAGAAATTCACACAAGGCTTTTGACAGTCAAAACAAGTTTGGGAAAATACTTAGAATTATGTAATCTGGTTCCAGAAAAGAGAATCTTAAATTTTTCAAAAAATTTCTTAAGTCTACAGGTTTCAGTATAAAAAGGTGTGGTACTGCACTGTTTACACAGAGAAACTGCGGAGGTTACCACACTATTTTCAAAGAAAAAGTGTGGAGACCAAAAAAAATAAAGAAAAATAAAAAATTATAATCCACTTTTCAAGGATTCTAAAAGCTAACTTACCCAACCCAGTGCAGACTAATAAAACTAGAAAATTTCTTTCAAAAGTCAAACTCAAAAAGAAAAACAAAACTAAGTTCAATATGTCCCCAATGGAGTCGCCATTTTTTTAGACAGATAAATCATTCTTGCAGACAAGACAGATCTCCCTAGTATCCTATGGATAACTAGAAAAAAATAGACAAATGTAAAATACTTTCTCTATATTATAATTGATCTATAATTATCTATAATGAAGGATTTAGGGCTTACCTGTAGTCCAGCACTGATCGTAGTATTATTTCCTGTCGCTTTGAATAAGTCTCCTTTCGGGATCTGTAATCAAAGATATGAAAGAATCAGAAGCACCTGCATAATATAGACTAATTCATAAACCATAAATCTATCTTGATGATCAAGGAATTCAATAAATAAGGAATTTAAATAAAAAAACTCATTGAGAAAACATGATCCATTTCTATTATCTTTAATGAAAAAAGAAGCCTTACTACTGTGTTCGCCTTGATGTCGTACAAGTCCTTCCAGGGTCCGGAACAAACGTTTCCTCTACTTTGACAAGCCTTTTCACTCTCTTGACTAACATATACACGAGTGTGTAATCATTGCCATATGATGATCAGTTAAGAGAGTCTGAGTTTCTCCAGCAATTCTCCTCAAAAAATCTCAAATTCTAAACTCCCTTTGAGGCTAAAATATGGCCTCAATTTATAGCAAAAGAGAAGAGGTTGCAGCTCCAAATAAGAGGGGATAGAATCCTCTTTCAAAGGGATTAAGTTCCACATACGAAGGGGTAGGCTCCTTTAATGGAGGGATGAATGTACATGAAAGGAGCGAACTTTCCATCGAATAATTTCTTCCAGAAGCTTCCAGATTCAACCAATTGGGCTTCCAAATTTTACTTCTGCCTTCACTTTACCTTTTATATGAATCCGCACCTTTAATGAGGAAAAAGTGCGGCCGATTCCGCATGTTCTAGAACAAATAGATGCGGCACCGCAGGTAATACTAAGAGAAAGTGCGGTACACGTATTTTTATGACTTTTATAAGCTTTTCTCTCAATTTCAAGGCTTGGTTTTAGGAAATTGATGTTTTAGACTTCTAAAGGAGTAATATATGAGTAATGATGAACCCATATAGACAGAAAAATGTCATGGTGACAAATTTTAGTGTAACAGCTACAAAAGTACCTAGTTTCTGAGATTTTGCATTTTCAATATTTGTTCGGCTCCAAAACACTTCTAAACCCCTATATAAGCCTGGATATTACCTAAATTGTTTATTAGCCATATTATAAGCAAAAAATTATGGTCTTACCGTACTCATGGTGTATCATCTATAGTAATGAATTTGAGACCCCTCTTCAAAAGTTCAACTTGGACCATTTCCATTTGTGTTTCTAAATTTTTGACTTGTTCCTATAACCTCCTCCTATCAGCTTGCAACCATTTTTTCCTCATTATTAGGTGTTTCATAATCCCGTGTAAAGGAAATTTCCATTTTAATATCCTTCCAGATTTATCTGTAACCTCATTGTAAATTCCAGTTGCTTTGATATATCTTCCTTAAATTCATCAAAAATAAATTTTGATTCTATTACCTGATTTCAAGCATCTATCAATTGTTCTTCCAGCATCTCGACTTCACCTTTCTCTTGTGCATGCTCCTTATGTTTCCTCTTTTTCATAGGTTCTACTTTTTTTGGAGGTACCTCTTCTTCTAATGGCAGCTAAGGCATATTTTTCTTTAGTTGTTGTGATATTGTGATAGGTTTTATGGGCTTGAAAATAAAACCTGAATATTCTTGAGTAAAATCCAAATTTGTGGCTGCTTTGCTCTTCTTTTTGGCTTTTGCCTCTTTTATCTCTATAGGATGCACAAAGGGGCTTTCTTCAATTTCAACCCTTCCCTTTTCTTTGGCTTCTATTCCTCCTTCTTGTATAATTTTTTGTCTTGGTACTTTTAGAAACCTTTTCTACTACCACAGGCTCTATTATATGTTCAACTTCAAGTTCCATAAGTTCTATTATAGGCTTTATCTATGTTTTAGGCTCATCTATAAACTCTGTCTTAGATTTCTTATCCTCCCCTTGGGTTATAGGTTTGGACTTTGGAGTTCTCTTAGGCATGTCAGCATCCAATTCATAGCCACATAAAAATAAAAAAGTGGGCCAATCTCTCTTCATCCTATTCAAATTTTCAACCAACAGAAACTTAATAAGAGTATGATGTAAAATTGAATTTTCATTGTCATCAGGTTTAGCCTGAACCTTTTCATGCATTTTTCCTAGGCTTCTAAACAAATAGAAAGGTATATCTAAGGGTTGTTTACCTGCAAAGTGCAACAACAACTTGAAATGGTATTTATATACCATGTGGAATATACCCTCACAAGTCAATTATTTATGGATCACCATTAGAAACTTAGAAAAATACTCTTTAAGACAAGTTCTGGGAATACCTATATCCATATCAATGCTTCTATGTTCTTTCTTTAGGAACTCATCACAATTTTCCAACTTGAACTTTTGCATCTTGAAACATAATTCTCCGAATGTAGGGATATTTGTGGCTTGATAAACAGTGTTAGGTGACACTAAAAAATTTAATATCCCTACTTTAGATATTTTCCCTATAAAGTTAATGGAAAAATCCTTTTAAATTTTCCCATGATAAGCCTGCAATTTTTTACAGAACCGAAGACACCCACTGTTGGAAAATTCTTTGGTGAATATGGGGTATTATTCAAAAAATTCCATGTGCATGGGCTCGTATCTTACCATAGACCCTCCTTTATACTACTTCCTACGAGCTTCCATGGCTCCAAAATAGAATGAGAAGCATCTTGACACCTGCAAAAGATCCTAAACACAACTAACTAGCTTTGACACTAATTGGGTTGACCTAAAAATGGCTAGAATACCCACAAGACAATAGGACTAATACTTAGACATCAAGAGTAGCTCGTAAGGATATGAGAATAGTTTTGTGACAGAAAATTTATGAAAAATTTCAAAGGGAACGAAATGAATGAGCAGTTACATGGTGCATGCATTTTGGGAATGGTGGATTAAGACAAAAAATGTGTAACAATGACCCAATAACCTCTGACCATAACGCTTTTCAAATTTCCAAACCGGTTCCCTATCGTTACCAGAAAAAACATACTTTCATAGCGAAATTAATGTTTGGGAAGGAAAATTTTCTATGGAATTGTTAGGAACTTCCGTAGATAACCCTTACCTGTTTGAACTGTAGTTGTTGCAAAAGTTCGATAAATTATCAGTTTAATAATCATTACTAGATAAGCTCGAGGGAAATAAAAAAATTTTATTTTCCATTTATGATGACACGCACTAGAACTCATAATGACCTTGCAAAACGACTGAAAGACCTGTATACATGTGATTATTTTAAGAATAAAAACTTAAATACCCTATTAAACCCTAACTAACCTTTCCATCTTGACTTTAAAAAAAACCTAATGGTTATCTTGGATAACATTTCCTTCGTTACATATATATGAATTATGTTGACATATTGTGTTTACCCTGCTAAACGTATGGTGTTCATAGTCATTAGTCTTACTTATATGTGTGACATAGGGATGTATTACATTCATTAAAGAACTTGTTGAAATCATTATTTCCTTAATGATGTGAAAATAACAATATTCAATGTACCGAGATAGCAGAGTGTAGAAACCTAGTTACCTTTCTAACCACACTGGAATCCCCATTAGAAATCGTGATAATTATTAATAGAATATGAATTATAAATGGTCCATTCTGTATGAAATTTTGGAAGCTAATCCTTGTTGGCAGAATTCCATACACTATTATAGTCTCTATATGATTATACATCTAAATATTATAGTTCACATGAAGCTTAATGTACACTATGTATCTCGCACATATACAATATATTGAATAAGAAGAATATGATATTACTTATTTATAAGGTGAAAAGGATAAAGTTATATGTATGAGGAAATGTTTCTTAGGAAAATGGTATTGGAAGGAGTTCTTCAGCTCTGAGAAAATATTTCATAAACTCGTTTTTCTTAATTCATTCCAAGCTTTATCATTGCCATATTATGGCATAAATCATACTTCAGATGTTTCATTAGTTGAAAGTGAGTTTGGTTTCTTTCCCTTCAAATCATCATTTTTTTATTAAAAAATAGGAAATAACCTCTAGAAAGTAAATAAATTCATATAGTGGCTATGCAACAACTTACAACTATTATTAATAGTTATGTTTGTTTGATTCTCCTTGTTGTAAAGTGTTTTTCAGAATTTCAAATTAGAAATTATCATGTACTTCACCCACATGTTGTTTATGAAGAGAATGTGGGTGATTTTTTATGGTTCACCCACAAGCAGTTGCATTGGATCTTATTTTATAAAAATTATGTCACTTTTCTTCTCCTTAACATTAATCTTTTATGTTGAATGAAACTCCACTATTGAAGTATAATATTTCTATGGAAAATTATATGGGATTGATGAGTAAATGGTATTTTTTATATATATGGACCAAAAAAAATGTGATATATGAAATATTAAGAAAACTATCATATTTTATATCATGGTATTTTTTTTGTAGGTCGTGTTATTTTCAAAGATCTATTTCTCCCAAAGCTTCCAAAAATGCCAACTCAAAGTTTGAGGAAATATTTTCTAGATTTTTATTTAAGTATAGTTGAGATTCAGATCCTCATTTATAGAAATGATTTTGGATATTGTGAATCCTAGCAGATGTGAAGTGGTTCCAATGGTATGTATAATTTCCTTAGAAGGCCTTAAATATTTTCTTGATAAAGAGAAATTTCCAAACTTTAAACTATGAAATCCCATTCTCATGATATAACATTGGGAATCAATTTTTCATGGTAGCTACCTCTCCTTATTGGGATAAAATAAGGGGGTGTTGTTGCACTGAAAATTATCATCCTGAAATTTTGCTATTTGTATGAGCTCATTATCACTCATACTTCCTCCTTTGCAAGTCTAACATATCAGTTCTTCATGTCAAGCCTTGAAAATAAGAGAAAAGTTCTTAAAAATCTCCTTAACTCTGGTATCGCACTTTCTCTTCATCTTGCCTACAGTCCCGCACCTAATGTTCATGACTCTTGCGTACCTGAATGCACTTTCTCTGTGTTATGGGTGCGGACCGCTGTAAAACATTAAAGAGGCGCAAGTAAACTCAAAAAGCTCACTTTCAGTAAATTCTAGAAGCCTCTAGAAAGAATCTTGCGGTGGCAGAACCGCTCTTTTGAGGTTCATGTATCCCTTACCTTAAGGAGCTAACCCCTTGATGTGAGGAGCTTATCCCTTTGAAGGAGGATTCTATCTCTTCATAGTTGGAACTAAAACCTTCTCTTTTCCACTATAAAAAGAGGCATTGGGTAGCCTCAAGGGGAGTTCAAGCTTTAGAATTATTTGAGGTTAAGTGTTGTTGGGATTCAGACTCATTTAACTGAGATTTTGTGAGGAAAGATCACATACCTCTATCTATCTCGGTTGGAAAAGTGAAAGGTTTGTTAGAGTAGATGAGATTCCTGCTTCGAACCCCGGGAAGGCCTGTTCAACATCAAGGCTATGTTTGTAAGGTTTTCCTTCTTTCAAATTTAATACAAATGAATTCATTTTTCTCAATAAGTTGTTAATTAACTGTTTATTTCATGGATTCCTTGATCACCATGATAGGCATGATTTATAATATTTACTATACAGGTGCTATTTAATGTTTTATTGTTTGTGACTGCATGTCTATAAAGATAGCTCCTTCAACTGATCGAGGGGCAACTACTTCGAACAAGCATTGGATCTACGGTAGGACCTTAACACCTTTATAGTATTCTTTTTTAAATTGCATATGTCTAAAGAAAGATAGGTTTATTTGGTTGTTTTTTGCTAGATATGTATGTTTTTTTGGTTGATGATCGATTATTTGATCAAGTGGTCGATTCGATTTCACATTCGATCGATCCCATTCTCCTTGTAGAGAGTGAATTTCATACCACTCAGGTTCTTCTTGTTACATCAGATTCTTCTACGCCAGGGGGCATTTCACCTATTTCTACAGAACCCCCTCCAAGTACTGAGGTCTTTTCCTTTGATTGGAATAGACTAACAGAACCTCGTCTTCCTTCCTCCATCCCTTTCCAAATCATTATGAATTTTTGTGGTAAGGACATACACCGCACACAGGTAGATGAAGGTGCTTCTGTTAGTATTTTATCCTGAACTGCTTGGAAAGCTTTGGGTTCCCCTCAGCTTGTGCCTATTACGCAGAATATGAAAGCTTTTAACAGAACCATTAGTGAACCTTTAGGTATCCTTCCTAAGTTTTCTATTACTTTGGAAGGTAAAACTATCTATATTGATCTTATGGTAGTTTGAGGCCCCTTGGATTTCAATTTACTCCTTGGGCGAGACTATGTCTATGCAATGAAAGCTGTAGTATCGACACTCTTTCACGTGATGTCTTTCCCTCACAATGGAAATATTGTGACTGTAGACCAGCTTTCATTCCCTAGTCTTGATTCAACTACCAATAATCTAACACCCCTAAATGTTCCTGATTTTAAAGTGGTATCTACCTTGCCATGGGTTAATTATGTGGCAACTAGTCCCATGTTTTCAGTTACCGATGTAAGCGAGCCTCTCACTGTTTGCTCGACTTCCTATGACTTAGATCTGATAATTGACATGGAAAACTCTATGGGATTATTTGAATGCGATGTTGTTATCCCTTTTGAGTCCCTTGACATGTGTTCCTTCCAGAGAACTATACTTCCTTCTGATGAAGACCTCTTGGAAGCCATGATCAAGGTGTGTCCATTGACATGTGTTTCTTCCAGTTGGAATCCATGATCAAGTTTTCAAGGATAGTTCCTTTTACTGTGTCAACCTCATTAAAAAATGAATCAATGAGTATGAGGAGAGTTCCTGTTACTGTGTCAACCTTGTTAAAAAATGAAACATGTTGTGCCGAGGATAGTTCCTGTTATTGAGTCAACCTCATTAAAAAATGAATCAGGTATGAGGATAATTCTTTTTCTGTGTCAACCTCATTAAAAAATGAATCAGTAGGTAGATTGTAGAGAGTAGATTAATAGATTAAAATAAGTAGTTTATGAGGATGGTTCCTGTTACTGAGTTAACCTCGTAAAAAATGAATCAGGTATGAGGAAATTTCTTTTTACTGTGTCAACCTCATTAAAAATGAATCAGTGTATCAAGAGGAAAGTTCCTTTTACTATGTCAACCTTGTTAAAAAATGAAACATGTTTCCATGATTATAGTTCTTTTCCTGTGTCAAGCTCATTAAAAAATGAAAAAAATCCTCCCCTAATTGAGTTGAGTCTTTGACTAGATCTCGTAAATGTTAAGTCATATATTTAGGTTAGTTATTTCAATTTTTTGCATAATTTTCTTACAGTTTTAGGTCAGGTCTTTCATATGATCTCGTAGATGAACCTTCATTCCATCCAGCTATTAATTACCAGCAATGTACTTAGTTGAATGAAATGAAGCTAGGGGGGCATGCGCTCTAGAAGTTACACTTAGGGGCATCAAGCACAGTTTTCTCTCTATTTCAAGCTTGTGTAAAAATGAAACCACTCTGAAGCATAGTTTTTCTCTGTTTCAAGCTTTTGTAAAAATGAAACCTATCTTGAGTCAATTTCGGTTATTTTCAAGACTCGTTAAACTCATGAAAATTCAGAGATTATTTTGCTATCTTTCATTCTCGTCAAACACATGAAAATGCCGAGTTCTTTCCGTCTTTTCTTGCTCGTATATTAAATTGAAATTCGACCACAGGAGTACATTTTTATCCCTTTTTCGAACTCATTAAAACTTAAGAAAAAGAGAAAACCATGAGTACATTTTTGTCCCTTTTTTCAAACTCGTTAAAACTTACAAAAAATCGAAATCTTGAGTTCTCTTTTAAGCCCTTTTCAAACTCTTTAAAAACGAAAATATTACCAAGTACTTGATTATTCGAACTCGTTAAAATAAATGAATGATCGTCCCTTCAGTATAATTTTACCCCTTTTACGGACTGAAATGGACTATTTACGAAAAAGGTATACATTGACTAATTATGGTCAATAGAGTTCTCTCCTGCATTATTTTATCATTTTTCGAGCTCGAGAGACTAAATTTATGCAAAATTACACCCATGGAGTTTTCTTAAGATTTTTCTTCTGACTCCCTAAAATTGCAAAACACCGAGTTTCTCCTATACTGGGCTCGTTAAAATGTAACAGTAAAGGACCTGTTCAATTTTAAACAGGAACGAACCACTCCTTCTTAGGGTTCAAATCTTAAACTAAGTTGGACTCATCCGAAGGATAAGCTTATAAACAAGCAAATGTTATCCTCCTCAAGATTTTCAAAAATAAAGAGGTACTTGCCAAAAATGGTGGGGTAAAAGAGAGAAAAATGAACTTGTTTTTTGTATTTTGATTATTCAAAAAGTCGTTAACCACTCTTGAACATGACACTTTTGTTCACCTGGGTAGGGAAAATCCTTTGCCTAATAGTTAATCAAACCATATTGAAAGTCTTCAACCAGTTTCTGGGTATTATCTTTGGGTCAACTATCACCAAACCATCTGCAATGTCATTATGTGTTCAAGGTGACAGTTCAAACAAACCATTCATTTGCGAAATATTTGTCTTCCATTTTGACCATCCTTGAGTCAGTCTTTGCCAATATATTTCTTCAAAACTTGATCTATGATTTCATATTGTGGGCTTGCCTACGATGAATCACTTTCTATCGACGACAGCTCATTATCTAGGAAGTTGATCTAGAAATCGTCAGTACTTTGAAATCTACATGCCTTAATGGCAGGTTTCTTTCCTTCGACGACAGGTTACATCATTGACCTTCGATCGAAAGACTCTATGACATGTTCGACTTCAGCTCATTTATTCACATTTCATGGATTGTACTGAGTACTTTGATAGCCATTAACATTACTGGTGGTTACTCTCACACTTGTTAATAGTTTCCATTATTGACTAGTAATCAAGTGGTTTCTACCATGTTCGACTTCAACACATTCATTCACATGGATAGAATCATACTAGTTCGAGAAGCGGAAATCAAGACCCTGGATCTAGTTTCTACCATCTAGGCTACGAGGAATTTTGTTATCATTTATACAGTATACTATTCATAAATAGATGGCTGCATCCATACTGTGGCTACACATGTCTATACTATTGATGTATTGAAAATCATTCATGTATCAGAACGGTTTAAATCAGTTTCTAGTTAGTTTTGATCTCAGTATGGGAATGCCTACCTCAACGATGATATGTTTACATATATATATTTTGCATTGAATGTTTTTACAGGTTCTGAATGGGGTTTCCATCGGATGATCCTTGAAATGATAAATTACTGCACTCTTCATATATGACAGACTTCAGCTTCATCTGTTCCAGAATTTGCACTTAGGGGGCAATCTATTACATTGAAAATTGTCATCCTGATATTCTGCTGTTTGTATGAGCTCATTATCACTCATACTTCCTCCTTTGAAAGTCTAACATATCAGTTCTTCATGTAAAGCCTTGAAAATAAGAGAAAAGCTCTTAAAAATCTCATTAACTCTGGTATCGCACTTTCTCTTCATCTTGCCTACGGTCCCGCACCTAATGTTCATGACTCTTGCGTACCATAACTCAGTTTCTCTGTGTTATGGGTGCAGACCCCTGTAAAAGATTAAAAAGGCGCAAGTAAACTCAAAAATATCACTTTCAGTAAATTCTAGAAGCCTCTAGAAAGAATCTTGCGGTGGCAGAACCACTCTTTTGAGGCTCATGTATCCCTTACCTTCAGGATCTAACCCCTTGATGTGAGGAGCTTATCCCTTTGAAGGAGGATTCTATCCCTTCATAGTTGGAACTGAAACCTCCTCTTTTCCACTATAAAAAGGTGCATTGGGTAGCCTCAAGGGGAGTTCAAGCTTTAGAATTATTTGAGGTTAAGTGCTGTTGGGATTCAGACTCATTTAACTGAGATTTTGTGAGGAAATATCACATACCTCTATCTGTCTCGGTTGGAAGAGTGAAAGGCTTGTCAGAGTAGAGAAGATTCCTGCTTCGGACCCCGGGAAGGCATGTTCAACATCAAGGCTAAGGTTGTAAGGTTTTCCTTCTTTCAAAGTTAATACAAATGAATTCATTTTTCTCAATAAGTTGTTAATTAATTGTTTATTTCATGGATTCCTTGATCACCATGATAGGCACGATTTATAATATTTACTATACAGGTGCTATTTAATGTTTGCTTGTTTGTGACTGTAGGTCTATAAAGATAGCTCCTTCAAGTGATCAAGGGGCAACTACTTCGAACAAGCATTGGATCTACGGTAGGACCTTAACACCTTTATAGTATTATTTTGTAAATCACATATGTCTAGAGAAAGATAGGTTTATTTGGCTGTTTGTTGCTATATTACCTTTTTGTACTAGGGAAATCGATCTTGTCTGCAAGATTGATTTATCCGGTCAACAGGTGTGTTACAACATACTTTTGTAACTTGGCCATTATCATCCCTACACCAAAGTTACCTACAACCTTAGAGGGGTGAGCTTCTCTAATAAACTATAATCACTTACCTTTAGGAACACATAACTTATCCATCCTGTAGAGAAACCCATCCTGGAGATGGTAGTCAATGGTGTTATCACTATTCTGCACATGACATGGAATATACAATTGATAAAACATCTCCCTGAAGTCCTCATCCTATAAATTTGCCTCTCTATATGCATCATGGGTGAATGGCTCCAGGGGACTCAGAGTTCTAAAAGTTGTGATCTTTGACCAATTTTTTTGTGCTCCCCTTATTATACTTAATCACTAAATGGAACTGTTGTAGAAACCCCATCTAGTTGTAATTTCTAGTCTTTGTAGCTTACTCTGGGCCTCTAGGTATTGTAGTAGATGGTGATATGTGTGGAATATTGTCTCCTTTCCTGTTAGGTAGTGCTTCCACTTCTTCATATATTTCACTAGGGCATAGAGCTCCTTTTCATAGGTGGGGTAGTTAATAATGACCGCATAAAATATTTTATAATGGTAGCATATAGGCCTTCCTTTGTACATCAATACCACTCCCATAACATACCACTCGCATGTGTCTCCACTTTATAGGGTTTCTGAAAGTTTGGTAATTTCATAATTGGTGCTTGAATGGTAATCTTCTTTAGCTCCTTGAATGTCCTCTACGACCCTTTCTCCACTCGAAACTATTGCAACTTTATTTTTTGGCATGGAGAATTGACGCTACCACTAAAAACAAGGCTATGAATTTCCTGAAGAATTGTGTTTCGCCAATGACAATCCTAATCTAAGAAGCATTATTAGGCATCATCTATTTCATGATGACCTCCATCTTGGCAGGATCTATCTTTAGCTCTCCTCCACCTATCACATACCCTAAATACACCAAAGACTACTGTGAAAACTCACACTTCTTGAGATTTGCTAGTAGTTGGCACTTATTTAGTGTCTCCATGACCTGTGTCAAATGTGATATGTTATCCTACCAGGTGGCACTATATACTAGTATATCATCAGAATATATAATAAAAAATCAATCTATAAAAGGGTGTGGTACATCATTCATTAATCTCATAAATGTAGGTGACCTTCTAGTTATCATCTTATTTAACTTGAACTTGGTGATATCTAGACTTCAATTCTGGCTTAGTGAATTATTTTTCATGTTGTAACTATTGAAAAAGATCATCTATCCTGGGTATCGGGTACGTGTTCTTATCCAACGCTTTGTAATCTATACACATTCGCCAAGTCCCATCATTATTTAGCTCAATGATGATGTGTGATCCACATGGTGATGTACTCAGTCAAATGACAGCTTGTTCTAGTAGTTGCTACAAATATTTTTTTCACCTCATTTCATTCTATATAAACTTCCTGTAAAACTCAATGTTTGGAAATGGGGAATCCAGCAATAGTTTGATCTCATGATACACTTCCTTCTTCGTGGTAAACCATTAGGCTCTTAGACACATCCCTATATGTATCTAGAAACTCTTCTAGTTGTTTTTTGTGTTTCTAATTACACCCCTCCATGGATGCATTGCCTCTTATTGACTCTTCTATTGACTATTTTTCTCTTAAAAAAAATAGAACATACTTCTTTATATAACTCATCACTTTCTTGGCTTAGTTGGCACTTACCAACGAAATTTTGGACTTGCCTTTGTGTGCGTTGATGGTGAATGACTTTCCATCCTTGACATCCAATATTTATTGGCTCTCCACATGAATATTGCATCTCTCGTGTACATGTAGGGACTCCCAAACAGGACTCCACATACATCAAGGGGATCCACATCTAGTTCTACTTCATCAATAAAATCAACGCTTATGGCAAATATAATTTTGCACTTATTTTGTTACCTTTAGCTATGCGTCCTTATTTATCCATCCCAATGGATATGGTCTTATATGATCATGAAATTCCAACCACAACTTCTTGACCATTTGTGTTTTAACGATATTCTCCTACAATCGTGAGTCAAACAAAGCATCATATTGGTCTGCTTGACCTATATCTTTATATGGAAGAGTTTGGTCATTTCTTTCTCTTCCTCTTGTTGAAGGCTACACATATTCTTCTCCTTATTCACTATTGTATAGACGATATTCTCTTCCACATATGACCTTATTTCAATTTGGTTGCTCCAATTAGTGTCCATGAGATTCTTCTTATTGTATTTCTTTTTTTTCTTTGGGTTAAGCTTTGGATGCAACTTCCAATACTTATCCTTTGTATGGTTATCAATGTTGAAGTGGTTGCAGTGGTTGTAGTGGTTGCTAAGATCTTTTCACTAATGTTTTTTGTTTGCTGTCTTTTTATCTTTTCCTTATTTCTTCTTCTTCTACCCCTCCTTAGAAGTATTTTTTTTTCTCCTTTTGCTTCGATCCACTTGATTTCCCTTTCTTCAGGCTCATTTTTTCTAGGTATTGTGAATGTACACAAACACCAATATAGTATTGGAAAAAAATATTTTACCCCATAGATGGTAGCTTAGAACCCTAAAATATTTTATTACATCTGGATTGTTTTGGGAGATACACAACATTATGGCCATATTTCTAAACTATGTGGCGTACTCCTCAATGCTTTTGCCTGAAGTAGTGCCACTAGATCTGTTGGCCCATTTTATACTTAATAATGTTAAAATGTGACTTTATGATGGTTTGGAAGTCCTACCACTTAATCATTAGAGATTATCCCTCCAACCTCAAGGTCTTTACGTGGCTTTCCCACTAAGTCAAATAATGACCTTATAATTTCAATCGCACAAATGAAATCTTATATTCTTTCTTAATTTGATGGACTAAATACACCTTCGGTTGTTGCAACCAATGATTTAGCTTCAGAGTGTCAATCTCACCATGATATGACTTGATATCGACCTTCCATTCAATTTTGAATAGTGACAGTGAATGATTCATGGCACTCAAACTGGGTTGATATTTTTTGGGTCCTTTATTTGATTGGTTCTTTGTTTCTTCATGATTTCTTGATCTCCCTTATGATATTTCCTCTGCATTAGAACCCCCATGTTCTCTAAATATCCCAAGCTTATTTCTTAGGGTTGTATCAAGGATATTTACATTACGATTTATATCTATGATTTCTTGTTCCAATCGCAAAAATCTATCCTCTACTGGATAACGAGGGTTATTCACAAATTCGTCGCCCATGATTACGGCGTTACGACTCTCTATCCAACCGATATATATACCTTGAAAATATCCACAATATAACCAAAGAAACTTGTTATGATACCAATACAATCCATTAACTATCGTGGATATTCCACTGGACAGTTTGTCACAACATGTCTAATAAATTTCGACTTAAAAATCAAAGATCTACATTATTACAATTTTATATCTCTTTAGATTTGTAGATATGTATATTATTTTTAATAGTGTATGCATGCAAATTAAAATTATGTAGAAAATAGAGAATGATGAAATAAAATATCACAAACACATTTGACGCATGATATGACTTCAGAAACCCTTTTGGGAGAAAACCCCGACTCGAAGGTGAGCCCACTGTGCTCTCTTTATCTGAATGTAAATATGGTTGCGAGTACAAAGAAGTATGGTATATTGATTGTGGAATAATAAAGTGAAAAAATCATCTCTCTTTGTGTTATCTCCTATAACTCTTGGCTACATTTTCTCATTTATGAAACAAATTCACTTGAAATAATGAAACCCATTTTCCTCCTAGTGACTCAGTTATAACATAACCTGATAGCCTACAAGTGGTTAGGTTTGACTACCTCAACTCTTAACCAAAGTGACAATATATAATATTGTAGATTATTCTTCATAATAATGACATGGCTGTCACTCTTTTCATGAATAATGGGGACTGACGTGACATGCTCTCGAATTATGGTGGTGAAAATAGGAAGGTAAACTTTTGACTAGCATAACTTTCACATACGGATTCTGATTGGCATGATTCTTGTGTCACTGGAAATGTATCTATGAGTAGAATATTAAAAAATGTTTTTTGATAAACCAACATAGTTTTACCCCAAAAAAATGTTGTTTGATGCCTCAAAATGATCCCAAAATGTTTCAAACCATAATTTTCCAACAGGGAAAATTTTAGGGGCTAATATTCGCAGTCGGGATAATTTTCGATGTTTTTTCTAAAAACAATATTTGCTAATTTCCATGTTTACTACAAATGATTCACCCAAATTTTATAGTATAAAATTATTTCACCTTATAAATCGCCAAAAATTTATATAGAGACTGTATAAAATTATTATAAATTTGAAAATTTTTACAAAAATATTGTCAAACATTTTATAGATTGCATATGATGGACTACACGATTCGCCAAGGTTTCTAAAATTCAAGATAAATTAACATCCTTACAATTTTCCCTGTTTTCCAAACTGGGTCACATTAGTAAAAAGGGTCTTGTGAGTTGATTCCTTTCAAATAATTGAGATGGATGAAAAAAAATATACTAATCTTATCCCGATCATCCAAATGCTTCTTCATTATGATGTTTGTAGATCAGAAGAATACCCAAAATTTTTATCTAAGGATCTTGGTTCCAGGGCGATGATGGATTTTTCCTAACCCCTTGGTTTATAGAATTTGACCCTTATACAAAAATCATTACCAAGTTTCCAATATGGGCCTGACTTCCTAATATACCTACTCACTTGTGGCACCACATGGTATTTCAAGGAATTGTAAACTCCTTGGGTCATTTCCCTTCAATTGATGCTTCTCACGGGCAGCTTGGAGTTTACACCTGTGGAAAAATCTATGTTGAAATTTATGTCAATAAAGGGATAATTGACAAAATAAATTTAAATATAGGGGAATTTCATTGGACCTAGTCTCGAGGCTATGATAATTCAGATTTTTTCCACCACTCATGTCATCAAACAACAATTTTACAGAATTCCCACCCTCTGCTCAAATATCATCGGAAGTGAAACATTCATAATTCCATAGCTAAAAGTAGAAAGTTGTAACAACCTCGGGTTAAGAGTTCATGTCATAAATTCAATAAAGGAAAAATAATACCACAGCTAAGGGAAACTTATTCCAAGATGAATGTTGGGAAAAATATCCTATTGGGCATCACTTCATGTGTTTATGGTTAAGGGGAAATGGGAAAAGGAAATCGATAAGGATTTGAAAATGAAAAAAGGTATTTCTGGCATTTATTTTAGGAAAATAAAGGAAATTAGGAGAATGGGAATTTGAAAGGTCATAGGTTTCATGTGAGGAGGAAATTTAAGGAAAATTAATGAAAAATGAACAAATTATAGGCATCTATAATAAAAATCCCTCAAATCATCAGTTGGTAGCCTTTGTTAGGTTAGTTTTGGAATTGGCTCATAGAGGAGAAGAGCACCAAGAGGAGAAGGAAACCAAGTAATAAAAGGAAGTACAAGGAAGGACAAGGAAATCAAGGATCAAGTAGGAAAAGTTGGATCAAGCAACTTCAACGGGAATACTTGTAGGTAATAGGTTGCATGTATGATTTCCTATCTAGTTTTAACATGCATGGTATGTGCATGTTGGTATTTTGTTAGTTTGTTTTTGGCATGGATTTTTTCAGGGTTTGATAGTGGTTTTAGCCTTGCCTTTCCATTTCTGGATAGGCATGGTGTGATGTGATTCTTTCTCAGTTTATATTTTGATTTTCGGAAGGTTTTTGATCTAGGTGAGGTAGTATGAGGAAAATCCCAAGGGCTAAGGGTAGATATTGGTTTCTCCAGAAATCCCTCAACAGGTGGGTGGAGTTATTTTTCTCCGGTAATCCCTAAACATGTGGGTGGAGATAGGAAAATTCCTCATGGGATGATGAAGGAATTCTAAGGCATTCAATCTTGGTTTGGTTTTGTGATCTCAGCATTGGTTTAGGTGAGATCACGATATGGTGAGGGTGGATGTGGTTTAACCTTTGGATTCCCTTGGTTGTTATGGATTGGTTTATCCCACAAGATCCCACATTCATTCTTGGAATATGGTACAAGGGTGATTGGCTGAAATAAATATTGGTTAAGCCCAACCTATGGTTGGGTGGTATGTGGAAGTCTCAGAATCGGTTGGATTTTTACTATGTTTAATAAGAGCTAAGTTTCTCTTGATTTTGATGAGTAAATGTACTTGTTAGTATATGGATTTAATGGTTTTTCTCTTATTTTTATTTATTTGGTTATATGCTAGCTATAAGCATAGTTATATGATAGATATTTGTCATGGCTCTCTTCATCTTGTTACTTGTAACTAAATGGATAAGGAATGCAAGACCTAATTGGTGTTATGGAAGTTATTGTGAGAAGGAATTGGCCCTTCTTGTTAAACATTAGATAATTTTTCAAATCCTTATGTTCAGATATACATTCATGACCTGTAGGTTGCATGTTTTCAAAGTGTTTGATAGAATCTCAATTTTGGTTGGGAAAGAACAAGTCAAGTCCTAGTTGAAGTTTTAACTTATAAGCTTTGTTTCTATTTCATTCATCATTTTTTGAAGTTTCACTAAGCTATGGGCAAAGGCCTAATTCTAGCCTTGAAAAAGTGGCTCAAAATTCGGGGTTAATAGCATAGAACTGGATGGAAAAATCCACATTCTCTGGAAGGAAGGCCTATAGGAGCCACTGGAGGGCTATAGTTGCTTGCATGCATTGGAAAGGGAGCGACTCAGGATATAGTTTGGTGAAAAGAGATTTATCTCATGGGTTGGACACCTGGAGGGGTTGGGTTGCTTCTAGATATCCTGTAACACCTAAGGGGAGTCATTAAGTTCTCAAGTTGTCAACTCCATTTCCTTAAGGTCATATATGAGTTTGAGTCTTATCATAGTGACCCTAAACTCATGTTTACCCCAAGAAATCTAGTGAAAGTGGCTAAATGTGGGACGAGGCAGTTATAAGGTGGTATCAGAGTGGGTTGTGCTCTCTTTGGATAAAGTGTGGTGTTTTCAAAGTTATATTTTTCATGCATGGGGTCATGGTATATAGTTGGTATGGTCATGCATGATATTTATATGTTAATATGTGGTTATGTCGTTATACGAACTTATGATTATACGTGTACATGATAATGTGGACTGATTTTTCAGATGAGATAAGCCTCCCCTAAAAATCAATGAGGTATGGATTTTATTTTGGTATCTATTTGTTTTATCCGACATGGTATACTTTCAGGAAGAAGGGAATCAAAGATGATAAGAAAAATTGTAGACTACAGTTCCCATGACTCTCCCTACAGATCAGTTGGGTAGAAAGGAGAAGAGTATTCTCTTGCTATCGTAGATACATTGAGGATCTTGAGGGAAGAGATCAGAAGTTGAAAATAGTACAATGATAGGTTGTTTGAGGCTTAAGAAATACTTATAAGGGCTCCAGAGAAGTAGGAAGAAGTCAATGCAGTGATTCTTTATAGCTCGTCAGATTTGTAGAAACAGGGACAATTAAGGATCATTCAAGAGAGGGAAGAGGAAAATAATGGATGGAGGGGACACAATTAGAGGTGGAAGATCATTGGATACATTTGAAAGGATGACTAGTATATATGGGCATCATTCTAGCTCCTCATCTAGGAGGCATCATCACAATCATCACCATCATCATCCTTATAGGAGGAGGGAGCAGTTTCCTGAGGAGTTCAAAAAAGTGAAGCCTTCTACATTTGATGGAGAGAGGAAGAAGTTAGAATATACAGAGGAATGATTTCTTGGGATGAATAAATTATTGAGATTGAATATCTATTAAGAGAACATAATACAAGATAGCCACAATCAGTCTCAAAGGGAAAGAAGATATTTGGTGGGACGATGTGAAAAATGTTAAGGGAATTCAGGAAGAAGACTTTATTTGGGATGAGTTCGAGAGGCTCTTCAAGAAGAGGTACTTATCATAGGGGTACTATGATGATAGAGATAAGGATTTTTATGAGTTGCATATTATTTCTATGAAAGATAATGAGTATATTATAAGATTCTTGGAGTTGTTGAGGTATGTGCCTTATCTCAGGGATGAGAAGGATAAGATTCATAGTTTCATCAGTGGATTTCCAGCAACATGTAGATACCATATTGAGTTTGATGAGCCTATATAATTTGAATATTCTATCCAGCAGTTGAAGCATTTTTATGAGCATTCAAAGTGAAAAGTTGAGCCTAACCATGATTTTAAAGGAAATGAGAAACTTAAAGGGAAATAGTTACGAAAGTGGGGAAGAGCTCAAGATGTCGGTAAGAAAGCAAATGGTGTTTCTTACAATAATTTCAATGCAATTAAGAAGGGACATGGGTCACATCCTCGAGAGAATTAGACTAGAGGTGATGGTAACGAACTGTTGTAGTGTTTGATATGTGGAAAAGATCAATGCAAGAAGGATTTTCCATTGTACTAGGGTGGTAGGCCTTAGATATATAGTGCTCAAGAGGAGTAGAAATTTAGGGTTGTTGGTCATAACATTCCTCATATGAATGTAGATTTGGACAACAAGAAGGAAGATCATTAGGCATCCATTATTGAGATGGAAGGTAATATTTTTGTTCAAGTTGTTTCTATTTTGATTGATCCTAGATATAATTATAGTTAGATTAATCCAAACTTGATGGATAAGTGTGGCTTGAGAAAAGAAGTGCATGTAGATTCTTGGTTGGTGCAATTGGATACATGTATTATGAAGAGAGTTCACCATTGGGTAAGAGCTTGTGCATTGTAGTTGAATGGTATGCCTACAACAACACATTTGAATGTACTTCCATTGGAATCATATAGTATGCTTTTTGGTATGGATTGGCTATATCTTCACAAGACCAAAGTAGATTTCTATGAAATTCTATTGAGTGCTTGGATAATAATGGGGACAGGAGAATATTTCATGGAAAGAAGAATCCTACATCTTTTAGTATGGTCAAATCTATACAAGCTAAGAGTAGTAGCAGGAACGGGTGTGTGATTTTTGTAGCTCATATTTATAGTGATAAGGGTAAGGATGTTGAGGATGCATAAATCCTCAAGAGGTTCCCTGTATTGTAGCAGTTTCAGGATGTATTTTCCATAGATATTCCATAGTTTCCTCCTCATAGGGAAGTATAATCTTTTATTGATTTGCTACTAGGGGCAACACCAACATCATAGGAACATTACAGGATGAGCACTCCATATTTAGTATATTTGAAGTTATAGTTGAAGGAAATTATTGATAAATGATACATTAGACCACGCGTATCGCCTTCGGGTGCACTAGGTAGTTGAACAAGGTGATGATAAAAAAAAGGTACCCATTCCTGAGTGCATGCAAAGTCTTGTTTGGTGCAGTTGGATACGAGTACAAAGAAGAGAGTTCACCATTGGGTAAGGGCTTGTGCATTTGAGTTTAATGGTATGACTACAACAAAACATTTCAATGTACTTACATTGGGATCATATAGTATGATTTTGGGTATGGATTGGCTATATCTTCACAAGACCAATGTAGATTTCTATGAAAATTCTATTGAGTGCTTGGATGATAATGGGGAAAGGATAATTTTTCAAGGAAAGAAGAAGCCTACACCATTTAGTATGGTCAAAGCTATGCAAGCTAAGTATAGTTGTAGGAAGGGGTGTGTGATGTTTTCAACTAATATTTCTAGTGATAAGGGTAAGTATGTTGAGAATGCATAAATCCTCAATAGGTGCCATGTATTGAAGCAGTTTCAGGATGTATTTTCCGCAGATATTCCATATTTTCCTCCTCATAGGTAATTATAATTTTTTATTGAGTTTCTACAAGGGGAAGCACCAGAATTAAAGGCACTTTACAGTATGAGCACTCTAGATTTATTAATTTGAAGTTGCAGTTGAAGGAAATGCTTAATAAGGGACAGATTAGGCCTAGTGTATATCCTTAGGGTGCACCAGTATTTTTCTTGAAGAATAACGATGGTACTCTTAGGTTGTGCATTAATTATAGGAAGCTAAACAAGATGACTTTCAACAACAGGTACCCATTCCCGAGGATTAATGACTTGTTTGATAATTTGAAGGGAGCATCAGTGTTATAAAAGATTTATTTGAGATGAAGATACCATCAGGTACACATTAAAGAAGAGTACATATACAAGACTTCTTTTAGGACCAAGTATGGGAATTATGAATTTGTTGTAGTTCCTTTTGGTTTGAATAATGTGTTGGCTACTTTGATGTGTTTTTTTATTAATGTATTGTGTCCTTATTTGGACAAATTTTTATTGTGTTCATTGATGATATTTAGATATATTCTAAGAATGAGGAAGATCATGTTGAGAATTTATAAATAGTCTTGAGATTGATAATATAGTATTAGTTGTATGCCAAGCTTAGCAAGTGAAATTTCTTACAAACAAAGGTACACTATTTAGGACATTTTGTTTCCAAGGAAGACATAGCATTAGATCCAGAAAAGATAAGAGTGATCATGGAATGGGAAGCTCCTAGAAATGTGGATGAAGTCATATCATTCATGGGATTAGCATGTTACTACAATATTTTCACCAGGAACTTCTCACACATTGCATATCCTATTACATCATTGCAGAGAAAAGGTAATAAGTTTGAATGGATGGATGAATGTCTAGCAAGTTTTGAGCAGTTGAATCAGTTGTTGACAAATTATCTAGTTCTTAATATTTCAGATCTGGATAAAGAGTTCGTAGTGTGTACATATGCTTTCAAGAGAGGGCTTGGTGGAGTCCTTACACAAGAGGGACAAGTGGTCTGTTATGAGTCTAGGTAACTGAATAAGCACAAGTAGAACTATGTGGTTCATGATCTTGAGTTGGAAGCTATTATTCATGCATTAAATATGTGTAGACATTATCTTCTTGGTAGGAATTTTTATTGATGAGTGATCACAGTGGGTTGAGATAGCTATTAACCAAATACATTTTAATTCCATGAAAGCTAGATGGTTGGCTACCCTTAGTGAGTTTGAATTTGAGATCATATACATCAAGGGTAAGGAGAACAGGGTTGCAGATGCTCTCAGCAGGAAAGTGTAGTTGAACCATGTTGCAGTAGTGAGCTCATATGGGACAGATTTACAAGATCAGATTTACAGGAAGGATAGCTATATGACAAGTGAAGGGAGCTTAGGCATAGGTTACAAGAGGGTATAGGTGATCAATATGTGGACTATCATATTACAACAGTTGACTTGGTGAGACTTAGGGACATGAGATATATGTTGGATGACAATGAAATCGAGAATATTATATTAAGGGATGTCATATCAAACCATATTCGGGTCACCCAGTATATCAGAAGATTTTGACCGTAGTGAAGAAGTTCTACTATTGGACGAATATGAAGAAGGAAATGGCAGATTTTATGGTTAGGTGTTTGGATTGTTAGCATTTGAAAGAAGAGTGTAAGAATAAACGTGGGTTGATTCAGCCTATTCTGAATCCATAATTGAAATGGGAGGTCATTTCCATGGAATTCATTACAGTTCTTATGAGGACATCAAGGAAGCATGATTCTATCATGATTGTGGTAGATAAGTCGAGCAAGGTATCTCACTTCATTTCAGTGAATTCTACTTATTCAGCTAGTGAGGTAGCACAGGTCTTCATCATGAATATCATGATATTTCATGGTGTTATGAAGAATATTGTGTCGAATAGGGATGCTAAGTTCACTTCCAAGTTTTGGAAGGAGTTATTTGCAAGGTATATATTTGGTCTTCATCACAACTTATCATCCACAGACAGATTGATAGATAGAGAGGGTCAATAGGATATTGGAGAACATGTTGAGGATGTATGTTATGCATCATCAGAAGAAATGGGAGGAGTACCCTCCATTGGTCAAGTTTTATTACAACAATGGTTATCAGGAGCCACTAAGGATGAGTCTATTTGAGGCACTGTATGAGCGGAGTTGTAACACTCCCGTTAGCTTGACTGATTTAGTGAATAGGGTACTGATAGGACTAGACATATTGGAATACGTGGAACCCAAAATGAAGTTTATAAATAAGAATCTAAAGGTAGCACGAGATTGGAAAAGAGTTATGCAGACCAACACATGGAATTTAATGGGTTTCAGGTTGGGGAGCATGTGTATTTGTGCATCAAGCCGAAGAATATCTCCTTAAGGATCATATCATGTGCTAAGTTGGCACCACCACAGTATTGTGGGAATTTTCATATCCTTGGGAGGATTGAAATAGTGGCCTACAGATTTGCACTCCCTCCAACAATGAAATTCCATGGTTTTTTCCATGTATCATTACTTAAAATATATGTAAAGGATGTTAATCATGTTATTGATTGGTCTCTCCACATGTGGAACCAGAAGGAGAATTCCAGTCGCAACCTTAGTGAATATTATAGCGGAAACATCTCATGCGTAGGAATTGATCCATCGGGCAAGATAAAGTGCACTGGAAGCACTTTGGGCCCAATGAAGCTACATGGAAGATTGTTGATCATATGTGGGCTATGTATCCATCATTCTTTACGAGTGGAGGAAAATGAGTTTTGGTATTTGTACATATTTATGAATGGATGATATTGTAAATACCACAATGAGTTGTGTTATAAAACCCCAATAACCGATATGGCTGCCATGTTGTCATGTTTTTCATGATGGTTTTTCTTTGATCAGGTTGTTATTGTAAATATTGCAACTAGATGGCTTATAAGGATCTATAAGCACTATATTTTTCATTTTAGTATTTTTTGTTGGGTTTTAGGTGTCATAGAACACCAACGAAGGTGTTCCCCTTATTGCGTTGGATATTTTTTAACACCCCTAAAGGGGAGGGGCTTGTACCATCCCAGGTTAAAAGTTCATGTAATAAAGTTAATAAATGAAAATAAAACCACAGTCACGGGACACTTATTCCAAGTTGAATGTTGGGAAACATATCCTAGTGGGTGTCACGTGATAGGTTTATAGATCAGGGGAAATTGACAAAGGCAATGGAACATGCTTTGAAAAGGAAAAAGGTAACTTTGGAATTTATTTTATGAAAATAAAGGAAAAGGAAGGTGAAAGGTCACAGTCTGCATGTGGGATTAAATTGAAGGAAAATTAATGCAAAATTAATAAATTAGAGGCATAAATAATAAAAATACCTCATAACATCAGTTGGTAGCATTTTGTCAGTTTATTTTTGGAATTGGTTTCAAAGAGGAGAAGAGCACCAAGAGGAGAAGGACAGAAATCAAGCAATGAATGATAAGGAAAGCAAGGATCAAGAAAGGAAAATTTGGATTAAGAAGCTTCAGTGGGTATACTTGCAGGTAACAGGTTGCATGTAGGATTTCCTAGGTATTTTTTACATGCGTGGTATTTTCATGTTGGTAATTGTTTCTTTTGTTGTCGGTGGCATGGATTTTTCCAGTTTTTGAAAATGGTTTTTTCCTTTCCTTTCCATTTCCATATAGCCCTGGTGTGATAGGATTATTTGTTAGTTGAGCTTTGGATTTCCATAACGCTTTTGATCTAGGTGAGGTGCTCTTATGAAAATCCCAAGGGTTGGGGGTGGAGATGGTTTTTTCTGAGAAGCCCTCGACAGGTGGGTGGAAAGAGGAAAATTCCGCAAGGGATGATGAAACAATTCAGAGGCATCCAATCCCAGTTTGGTTTTCTAATCTCGGCACCGGTTTAGGTGAGATCGTGGTGTGGTAAGGGTGGAGGTGGTTGAACCTATGCATTCCCTTTGTTGTTATTGTAATATTCCAAAATTTTCATGCAGCAAATTGGAATATTAAATTTTGTTGATTTCACTTAGGAGATGAATAAATGGGTAAGGAGGCCCATGCACAATAAAAATCTGAATAAAATCCCTCTTAATGTGAAAAGGGATCAACATAAAAGCTTGATTTGACACCATCATGTGTGAACAGGGAATTTTTTCAGGTGGACAAGGTCAAGTTTGATCGAGTCAACAGCGTTGGGATAAGAGGTGGATATCATCTTGTGAAACAGCGCAGAGATAGTGGGAGGAATATTTCTTGGTGGAGGAAACCCTAATGAGTGGGGGCCAAGGAAAGAAGGCTCACACATGTATAAAATTAGGGCAAGGCAGGAATAGCAAGACATCTTATGAATGATAGTTTATTTGTCTGCTTAGACTATTATGTATTCTCTTGCTGTTTAGCAGAGTTTTTGTGCTTCTTAGCACAAGGATTTTCTGTTTAGGAATCCTTCTCCTTTCTTGAGAGGCCTCTTGAATGAGTTTATATTGATTTTCCTCACATCCAGGCTTGAGCCCAAGCATCCTCCTTCATCTACAATGTTATTTCTGTAGGAGTATAACGTTTTTTTGCAAGTTGTTGCAGTGAGGGTTCACAACACCACTTCTTGCACTCATTTTGCAAAGGACAGAGCCTCCATTCCTTTGGGAGATCAGTAAAGAAGATATTGGAGTATATTTTCATATATTGGCACTTGGCCAAAGTACTCCCATCACCTACAACGTATTCCCTTGCAGGAACTGCATCCTTTCTTGTAGATTTGCAGTGTGAGGGTCAATCCCCTCAACCTTGAGTTGCTTTCTTAGGGAAAAGGCCAACCTTTCTCCCAGAAAGTTTGTAAGAACCACCCCCCTTAAATTCTTGTATCATTCAGCTGTATGTATAAAAGGATTCATTTATATTATGTTTTCAGATATAGATATGTAGATCTAACATTTTGTACATTGTGCTTTCATGAAACCCTTACCGGGTTATCTTTCTGATGTGTAAAAGGCGATAGATCTCCATTTTTATTCATGTTATGAGAAATAAAACTCCATATCTGATGTTTGAATCATATTGTATCAGAACCCTCTTTAAAAGACGTTGTGCATGCTTCAGAAAACTTTTTTTTAGTCAAGCCATGGGATTTCCGTATTTTTAAGCCATACCGGGACCAGGAGATCTATTTAAATACGCAAAAGAGATTTTTTTCTGAATATTTTCTGGGTGTGAGTCCCAAATTACATATTCTAATGGAAACCATCATTATTTTCTCCTATTATAACACAAATTTCTGAATATAACTTTTTTAGGGCATAAATTGTTGCATTTTCCCCACTTGGAATTGTGTAAAGGAGCTCCTTTTTGCTGCTATTAAATTAATTTGATGGCCATGTGTTTCTCAAAACATTTTATGAAATAATTTCTCACTTCTACTCTAGTATTGTGCTTATGCATTGTTGCATTCCCATTTTGGGATATTATAGTGGTATCAGAGCATAGTCTTGGCTCAGCCTGGGAAACTATTGGTACTTTCCTGCACCACATGAAACCTTCAGTATTTCCCTCATTTTTATGTTGATCATGATTTCATTTGCTGATATTGATATTATTTGTATTGGAAGCATGATTGGGAGAGAGACACATGGGTTGGATGTGTCCTTTGGGGAAGAATATTCCCACACTTTTTGCATTGCATGTTCTAATGGGAGCATGAGAGGAGATATGGCCACCACAGCGAAACACTTGTCTCCTTTTGAGGTGGGCCATGTGATTGATAGGATTCCATATGGTGATGATTTCCTATCCATCACATATGGAATGATTTGGGCCAGCTTCATTCACAACATTGGAGAGGAGATCTTTGGGGATCTAGTCTTCATCTTGCCACTTGAGGGAAATTATATTCGAGCCCAAG
This sequence comes from Pinus albicaulis, assembly GCA_034641835.2. Lineage (NCBI taxonomy): Eukaryota > Viridiplantae > Streptophyta > Pinopsida > Pinales > Pinaceae > Pinus > Pinus albicaulis. The sequence continues at coordinate 1,072,639,176 of CM076578.1, forward strand.
ATCAGCATATTCTCTACACTTATCATAAGTGGAGAGGGAGACAGTGTGGATTAGGCTACTTTGTCTACCATGCTCACACTTTTAGGCCACCTACTTTGCAGGAGCTCAAGGTGGAGGAACATTTTCAGGAGTTGCAATGTTGGGAGGTGACTCATTTTGTATGGATGACTTCTTGGGGATGGAGGATCCACATGGGAATGATTTTTCCCAATAAATTTTAGAGTCCATGCCTTGAGATGACTTCTAGACAACACCTTATTTCCTTCTTGACTACTTTACTTATTCATGATGATAGCCATTTGGCTAGCTTGCATGCTTGGGAGGGGTAATATGGAGATTCATTGATGAGACAACATCTCATTCCTTGGAGGAGTTCACCATATATGGATGCTACAGTAGGAGGAGAGGGGACTCTTCAGTTCTATCCTTGCATTTTCTTGAGGACAAGTAGCATTTGGGAGGGGAGGACTGTAATAATCCAAAATTTGCATGCAGCAAATTGGAATATTAAATTTTGCTGATTTCACTTAGGAGATTAATAAATGGGTAAGGAGGCCCATGCACAATAAAAATATGAATAAAATACCTCTTAATGTGAAAATGGATCAAAAAAAAAGTTGGATTTCACACCATCATGTTTGAACAGGGACTTTTTGCATGTGGACAAGGTCAAGTTTGACCAAGTCAACAGCATTGGGATAGGAGGTGGAGATCATCTTGTGAGACATCACAAAGATAGTGGGAGGAATATTCCTTGGTGGAGGAAACCCTAATGAGTGGGGCCAAAGGACAGAAGGCTCACACATGTATAAAAGGAGAGCAAGGCAGCCATAACAATACATCTTATGAATGATATTTGATTTGTCAACTTAGACTATTCTGCATTCTCTTGATGTTTAGCAGAGTTTTTGTGCTGCTTAGCACAAGGATTTCCTGTTTAGGAATCCTTCTCCTTTCTTGAGAGGAATCTTGAAGGAGTTTTTACTAATTTTCCTCACATCCAGGCTTGAGGCCAATTATCCTCCTTCACCTACAATGTTATTTCTATAGCAGTATACTGTTGTGTTGCAGGGTGTTGCAGTGAGGGTTCACAACACCACTTCCTGCACTCATTTTTCAAAGGAGGGAGCCTCCATTACTTTGGGAGATCAGCAAGGAAGATCTTGGAGAATATTTTCATATCTTGGCACTTGGAAAAATTACTCCCATCACCTACAGCACAGTCCCTTGCAGGAATTGTGTCTTTCCTTGCAGAGTTGGAATGTGAGGGTCAATCCCCTCAATCTTGAGTTGCTTTCTCAGGGAAAAGGCCAACCTTTCTCCTAGAAATTTTGTAAGAAGGATCTTCCTTCAATTCTTGTATCATTCATTTGTATGTATAAAAAGCTTCAGTTAGAATGTGTTTTCAGATCCATGTATGTAGATATAACATTTTTTACATTGTGCTTTCATGAAACCCTTGCCGGGTTATCTTTCTCATGCGTAAAAGGAGCTAGATCTCCATTTTTCTTCATGTTCTGAGAAATAAAACTCCAAATATGATGTTTTCATCATATTTTATCATAAAACCTCTTTAAAATACATTTTGCATGCTTCAGAAAGCTTTTTTTTAGTCAAGTCATGGGATTTCAGTGTTTTTGAGCCATACTGGGACCAGGAGATATGTTTAAATAATGAAAAGAGATTTGTTTCTGAATAATTTCTAGGTGAGAGTTCCAAATTACATATGATAAGGGATCCCAAATTTATTTTCCCCTATTATAATGCAATGTTCTGAAAATAACATTTTTAGGGCAGAAATTGTTGCATTTTCCCCACTTGGAATGATGTAAAGGAGCTCCTTTTTGCTGTTGTTACATTAATTTTATGGCCATGTGTTTCTAAAAAAATTTAATGAGATAATTTCTCATTTATACTCTAATATTGTGCTTATGCATTGTTGCAATCCCAATTTGGGATATTATAGTGGTATCGAAGCATAGTCTTGGCTCGGCCTATGGGTTTCAGCCATTATGCTATAAGAATACAAAGAAAAGAATAAAGATTAGAATTATGGAGAGAATGAGCTTTGTCTCATCACTTTTAAAATCTAGGAATAAATTCTCCAAGGAGGTTAAGCAGATGAAGAAATGAAAGGAAACTCCTAAAGGGTTTCAAGAAGAGGAAGGGCCATGCACTTCCTATTCTCAAAGAGGAGAAGACATGAAGCATGAAGAACACTTGGAATCTGAAATTATAATTGAATACCTTGGTGAATACAAAGATAAACCTAGAGACTTCAATAAGACTCTAGCTTTACCACAATTCATTCAGCTGGAGGAAGAAAGAAGACCCTACAACTATGGCATGATGAGAGGAAATAGAGTCCTATTGTCCACTTTTGATGGATCACTCACATGTGTAGAAAAATATTGGGTGATGAAGCTAGAGAATTTCTTCCTACTACATCCAGTAGTAGAGAGAGAGGCTATAGAAATTGCAGCATTGCACCTTGAAGGTGAAGCAAATGCTAAGTGGTTCAGCCATTTGAACCATGCAAGAGTGTCTACTCTTGCTAAGTTTTCTCAAAAGCTGATTAGGAAATTTGGCAATGAAAAATCAGAGGAAGAGAAGCCCTCACCACCAGTAGAAGAAGCATGTACCAGCGTTGTTATAACCATGGAGGATCAACCTTCATCTTTAGCAATTTTGGAAGCCAACACATATGAGGAAGAAACTCTTGCGGCCCTGCAAGAAGCTTCCAAATTTCACCAAGGTATGCTTAAGTTTCCATCTCTTGTAATTTCATAAAATATTATGGAGGGATCTACATCATTGTATATTTATTACTTAGAGCAACCGAGTTACACTGCATTGTACAAGAGCAATGATGAAGAAAAGAGGACCCATTCCTTATGGGAGCATTCAAATGGCAACTTCATTCATGAAGCAATGGAGGAAGAAGAGATAGATGGTAGACATATTGAAGTGAGAAACACTTTCTCCTTTCTAGATGACACTTTCTCAATGAGCACTCCCCAGCTCAAAGATAAACTTCTACCTGCAGCAGATCCAGAACCTTATTAGTTTTGGAAGGCCATGGATGAAGAGAAGGTTTCATGGAGAGATCTCATTGAAGGTGCACTTCAACACATCGTGTAGTGAAAATTTCTTCAACAGTTTGAGGAGGTTTTTTCCTCATAACACTTGGATCCTTATGGATTCAAGAAGGAAATTAATGAGAGGTCTTCTCTAGAATATATCCAAGGAGTTTCATTTCAACATCCCATGAAATTCAAGGGGAGAAATCTAATTTGGGAGGATGGTTGTCTTCCTTGGGAGAGTGCTAACGAAGAACATGATGGGAGGCACCTACATGTGGATGGATGGGTGTGGATGATGATCAAGAAGCTGGAAAGCTACTTGAAAATATATGATACTGGGCAGCAGGAGGTTTGGCTTTGTTGGCTACTCTTAAAAGAGTTTGGCCATCATCCTCTTTCTAAGGGTGTGTGGCAGGATACTTGCATCATTGGGAAGCAAGGAGTATCGACACATTGTGTTGATATGACATTCTTCATATCAATCACCATGTTTTCACCTCATGATTTGTATGGTGGAGGTATGGGGAGGCAGCAAAAACTTTTGTTGCTTTGGTTGTTCTTGGGAGAGCAAGGGCATATTTTATTTCACACTTTGCATAATGTTGCAAGACTAGGAGATGGCACTATCATGGTGCAAAGGGGCTACTCCTTGGCCTTAGATGATCAAGAAATACTTCCACTTTGGGAGGAACTTCTTATGTGTAGTAGCATTATGGGAGATGTCTTTGACAAGGAACGTGCCAAATAATGGAGCTATGAGTTGGCAGGAGCTTATTTGCATGGACCAACAACGATGTCACTTGGGAGCTTGGGGTTATTGACGGAGTGTCCCCATGATCACTTCACACTTGATGCACTTGGTGGAAAAGGAGGAGGTGAGAATGATGAAGTAATGGATGGAAACATATATTACAAAGATGTGATCTTCTTAACTTGGAATTCCAAGCATAAGAAGGGTGATCGTCATGCAACACATGGTTCATTCCTCTTCATGGGAGTGTGTCATGCCACTATGGAGGAATTATTCACATACATATGCATCATCTTACTCTCAACACATGGTAAGAATATTTTTTTTGCATCCATGGATTGTTTAACATAGTATTTGGATAATTTTACCATTCATATTCAGTGCATTGCTCCACAAGAGGGCAAGCTTTTCATCGAGCTCCATGGTCAACATTGGGCCAAATTGTATGATGGAGACACCCATATTTTATATGGCCTTGGGCAAGTGTTTTATTTCATGTAAGTTGAGTTGATATACCCAAACATTTTCTATTTATCAGTAGATGTCATGAAATATATAATTATCCATGTATTAAAAAACAACTTGCCATACTATTTTCCGAAGCAGCAGTTTGGAAAACTGCACTGTGACTACTTGGGAAACTGTTGGTACTTTCCTACACCACATGAAACCTTCAGTATTTCCCTCATTTTGATGTTGAAAATGATTTCATTTTTTTATATTGAGATTATTTTTATTGGAAGCATGATTGGGAGAGAGACACATGGGTTGGATGTGTCCTTTGGGGAAGAAGATTCCCACACTTCTTGCATTGCATGTTCTAATGGGAGCATGAGAGGAGATTTGGACACCACAGCCAAACACTTGTTTCCTTTTGAGGTGGTCCATGTGATTGATAGGATGCCATATGGTGATGATTTTCTATTGATCACATATGGAATGATTTGGGCCAACTTGATTCACAGCATTGGAGAGGAGACCTTTGGGGATCTAGTCTTCATCTTGCCACTTGAGGGAATGGTATTGCAGCCCAAGATCAGCATATGATCTACACTTATCATAATTTGAGAGGGATAAAGTGTGGGGTAGGCTACCTTTTCTACCATGTTCATATTTTTAGCCCACCTACTTTGCAGGAGCTCAAGGTGGAGGAACATTTTTAGGAGTTGCCATGTTGGGAGGTGACTCATTTTGTATGGATGATTGCTTGGGGATGGAGGATTCACATGGGAATTATGTTTCCAAATAAATTTCAAATTCCATGCCTTGAGAGGACCTCTAGATAGCACCTTATTGCCTTCTTGATTACTTTACTTATTCATGATGATGGCCATTTGGCTAGTTTGCATGCTTGTGAGGGGCAATATGGAGATTCATTGATGAGACAAAATCTCATTCCTTGGAGGAGTTCATCATATGTGGATGATACAGTAGTAGGAGAGGATAATATTTAGTTCTATCCTTGCAGTTTCTTGAGGACAAGCAATATTTGGGAGGGGAGGACTGAAATATTACAAAATTTGATTGCAACAAATTAGAATATTATTTTTTGTTGATTTCACTTAGGAGATGAATAAATGGATGCACAATAAAAATATGAATAAAATACCTCTTAATGTGAAAAGGGATCAACATAAAAGTTTCATTTCAAACCATCATGTGTGAACATGGACTGTTTGCATGTGGACAAGGTCAAGTTTGACCAAGTCAACAGCGTTGGGATAGGAGGTGGAGATCATCTTGTGAGACAGCACAGAGATAGTGGGAGGAATATTCCTTGGTGGAGGAAACCCTAATGAGTGGGGCCCAAGGCAAGAAGGCTCACACATGTATAAAATGAGGGCAATGCACCCATAGCAAGACATCTTATGAATAATATTTGATTTGTCTGCTTAGACTATTCTGCATTCGCTTGTTGTTTAGTGTAGTTTTTGTACTGCTTAGCACAAGGATTTCTTGTTTAGGAATCCTTCTCCTTTCTTGAGAGACCTCTTGAAGGTGTACTGATTTTCCTCACATCCAGGCTTGAGGCCAAGTATCCTGTTAGGTATCTGTAATCAGCAATATTGGCAAAGTCTGATCACAGAAACAACACAGTTTCAACCAACTTTGGGATTCTAGGATCTAGCCCTCCTGAATCCAGAGAGGGATCTCTCCAATATGTGCAAAGATGGATTTGTCTTTGAAGTTCGGGTAATGATATTAGGCTAGTTATGAGGGCCAAGGGTTTTGTTTGTTTTTGGATTGTTGATCATGAATACTGTTTGAGGATAAAGTCCTAAGTGCAAAGAGTTTCAAAGGTGAGAAGTTGCAAGCGAGTTGAAAAACTTTGGCTAAAAAGATAGATATAACGCTGGTTTTTAATCCATTGGGCTATGGAGTCATAATAGAGCTTTAATTGAACAACAACATCAAGAATGATCTAAGGGGCAAGTCATCAACACCACAAGATTATTCAGATTTAAATGATGGAATTGGAACAATAAAGTGTTGGAGGGGTGGAAGCTGATAATAATTTCACAAGGGATTTATAGTCAGTCAAAAAAAGAAAAAGCCTTTTAAGTAACTGTTTAAAACCAACCAAGTGCAGGGCTAACCATTGAATTCTTGGGCAAGTTTGTATTAAAACAACTTAATTGATGAAAAATCCAGTAATCCGCATAACTACCTTCAGAAAGTATGAAAAAATATAAGAAGAAACAAAGTGTAACTTAAGATCAGATAAAGTACTTTTAAACCTAGTCTGCTTTCAGCCAACACCAAGGGAAATTTTCAGACTCTGCCTTTGGAGAATAGAAGCTAGAAACAGGGAAAACCATCACTTTCTAGTCTAACTTTAAAAAGAAAATAAGGAAAATAACTTTCAAGAACAATGTTTAAAGCCAACAGTAGGATGAGGGAACTCCAACATTCCTAACTGCTTAAACTGTATTGAATCATTCTTAAATAAACAATTTGGAGGAAAACATTGAGATAAATATTTTCAGTTAGAGAAGGGAACTGATAAATAGTAGATCCTAACTCTGTAAATGCTGTTCTTTATAAGAGAATCATGAACAATATGGCATACATAGAAGGAAAACAATAACAAAGAAAGGGCACTTCACCAGTAATATACACCAGGATCCCAAGAAACAACTTGTTATTGATGTCAAACCAGTTACAGTCATCAAGTCCAAAGTTTCATTTCAGCAATCATCTTCACTATTCAACCTAACTTATCTAACACAAACAGAGCTTCAAGGGCCAGTGAATAGTATTTACAATCAGAAGTTTCAAGCTCAATTACATAACAATGCTCAGCAACCTAATCAACCAACCTTGCTCCTCTTCTATAGAAGTATTTATAGAAGGATGAAGAGGTGAGATCTAAAAAAGATCTCTCAAGGAAATTAATACAGATTCAAGACTTCTTGGCCCTTTGAGGGGCTCGATGAGGAATTTTACAGGTGGTTCACTGTATTAACTGTTTTACAATTAATATCAAAGCTCGATGGGAGCTTTATTTGACTTTTAGGCTTAGTGTTCTGTCTGGAGTAACTATGCAGATATTTTCTATTAAACCCTTTTGGCAGAATTAACTTCTGGGCAGCGCTGGAGGCAGATATTTCTTTAATCAATAACTTTGGCCTCTGTTTTGAATGGTTTGAGGCAAAAGGTGGCTCTTGTAGTAGCTGAGGAATCAATTCACCTCAAATGCAGCGGTGGAGGTCCTTTCTTCCTGTCAAACATTTATAATTTCTTCTTTTGTGTTTTAATTTATGGTTTTGATAAGCATTTTTAGTTGAAATTCCTATATCTTTCCTCAATCTTCTTCTCTTCTGCGCTCTGTTATTCAAACTTATACTCTTTAAAACCGTGTTAAAAACATAGTGTCTTGTCGATGTGCAGAGCTGCGCAGGGCCTTTATAGGCATCAATGCCCGTGGAGCGTTGATAAAATGTAGAACGTAACCCTGTGAATGGTTCTCTTCATGGACTAAAGGCACGAGAATTTTCATTCCTGGCCCCTGGCCTTTCTTCAATATAACGGCAAAAACCATTTAAGACCTGCATAAAACATAAAATAATTAAGAAATCCTGCAAAATGGGTTAAAATGCTTCAGAAGGCGGGAGAGGAGTGTAGCCGTTGGATCTGGACACATGGACGGTCTAGATCTAATCGGGGGATGGCAATCAGCGGGAGGAGGAAAAGGGTGCGATAAAACACTCCAATGCGATTGCGCGATCGGAAGGGCTGAGGCGATCAAGTGGTGGTCGTTGATCTAAGAACGAGATCAACGGTGGAGACTGAATCGGGGGAGTTGCAATCGGAGGTCAGGAATAAGGCGATGTGATTAAACATTGCGATGCGATTTGAAATCGCCGATGCGATGGAGCGATGGCCGTTTGATCAGCGTTCGATCAACGGCGGGGATTAGTTCTAAGAATGAACTAGCAGAAAATGCTTTTAATATATCAAAACCCAAAAAATGAAATAAAACAAAGGCTTTTTATACTTTGGGGGTGGAATAATATGTATAAAGTGGATAGGCGCCAGACTATGGGGCCTTTGGTCTTTATGGAAAGTTTTATGCCTCGGGGCGTATATAATACAAAGGGGCCAATCGCAATCGGGCCATCGGGCCCAGTCTTTTTAATCTACCCATTGGAAAATTGCGATGCGATTCAGCACTTGGGACTTTGACACTTGGTCCTGGGCATATGTCATATGAAACGGAGGCGGGGGGAAATTTTAACACGCAAGACCCAATCGCATCAAAACTTTGATGCGGGTCTTTCAATTTAACCATTGTGGAAACTCCGATTGCGATTGCGCGATTGGTCTTTTTAATCTACCCATTTTTATATTAAAGCACATGCTTTGGGTTTTTGAAAGTTAAAACTTTGGAAAAGTGGGTTTCAAGATTTTTACAAAAGAAAAGATGGACCGGGACCAAAATATCACAAGGTTTAAGCGCTAATGCAGGCTTTATGTTTTAATCGCATCAGAACTTTTGATGCGGTTCTTTCGATCAACATCATTTGATTTCTCCGATTGCGATTCCACGATCAATTTTTCTATCTACCCATTTAAAATATTCGACACGTGGTTTTCACCTTTTAGACCAAACTTTGGGAAAGTGGGTTTTTGGTATTTACAAAGGAAAAATGGATCGGGAAGGAAATTTTACAGGTTTTAAGTACGGAAGGAGGGCTCATGGTATATATATATACAAAAGTTTTAATCGCATCGGGTTTTATACGATGCAAAGCTAATTGCATCGGAACTTTTGGTCTATGGAAAAATACTTGCACTGTTTGAAATTGTGCGATGCGATAAGCACCAAGAGGGGCTTAGCACCGGGTTCTTATGGCAAGGGCATGTGGGGGAAGTGATTAGGGGGCTTAGCCAAAAGGGGATAAAGTCCATAATAAAGACTTGTCTTTTTTATGAATTTTTCATGGTTTTCAAAGGAATAGGGGGTTTCGAAATAGTTAAAAAATGAGTTTTCAACTACGGAAGGGTGATTTTCATGAAGGGAAGAAAGGAAAACATGAAAAATAGAGGAAATTTATGGGGAAAAATGGAAGCAAATGAAGGTTTGAGAAGGGGGAAAATGATGGTTTATCAGCAGTCTTTTCTCATGTTTTTTTTAGAAATTCAGTGTATAAAATGGAAACAGCAATGAAGATTATGGGATAGAGGCATGAGGCCTAGAAGAGTCTTCAAGAACCAACAATTTTTAGAAATGAAATTTGTTCTTTGAAGGCTCAAAAAGTCTTAGGCACCTTTTGCTATATCGAATATTATAGGTGGCTAACAGTGGCTCCACTTGGGGATGGTGCCTTCTTGAAGGCATCAAGAACTTCAGACTTGCATAATCTGGGAGGCTGATCAGTTTGCCTCATCCATTATTTTTTGTAGGAGGCTGACCTGTGCCTGATCCATTGGGCTGCTCTTCCTTTTCTAGGATGATCGTGCTCTGAAAACATATTAGCAGCTATAATAACAATGGACTTTCATCTACAAGCTTTCTACCTACCCAATCCTACAGATCTAACATTTTTTCTGATTAGAGTGCACTTGGATTGGCAAACTCTCTTGTTGGCAATATGTGCAGAGTGTTGTCCTTGATGGCAACCCACTTGATGAAGATGATGGAAACCTACTTAATGAAGTTGTTCTTGATGCATTAATGATGTAAATCTGATGTTCTACAAGAAGCGCAGAAGTACCAGAAAAATAATTATCAGCATGTGCAAGAATAATGATGAAAATTGTGTGTCTTAAGGCATACGCGGGTTTGTCTAGGAAAATTCGCGTATGCACGTGGAAAAATACGTGCCAGGTCGCGTATGCTAAATTGCGCTCTAAATTTGTAAAACCAAGGGTTACTACCATGGTATGGACCCATTGTATTGAACGTTGGGTTTTCTATTTGATCCCGTCCAGGAATACCATCGGATGCGATGTGGTTTTAGCTCATGGTATTGAAAAAGGGTAAACCTATATAAGGAGAAGAAAATCATTGTGCAAGTGGTGTGCATGAGTCTGGGCTTTGATGAATACTTCACTCTGAAGTATATCTGTATGGGTGAACCTTGTTCCTAATTGATATATTTGAATCTATGATGCTCCTATGAACATGATGAAGGCTTAAAATCTCTATATCTAGAAATGGTGAATGTCAAGGATGATCTGAAAAGAATTGAAGAAGACCTGGCGCAATCCTGTTGAATAAATTGAAGAAATCTGGGGTAAGTTTATAGATCTGGTCTGTACTGCAAATTTTATCTTTTATAGATCTATACGTAGGTTCGTTTCATGAAAACCGTGTGTATATGCGGGTCTGTGGAAAGAAAAGCGCGTATGCGCAGTTAGGGTTTTCTTTGGAGAATGTACTGAAGTATATGCAGGTTTGTCTTCTGGAAATCGTGTATATATGCGGGTCTAGTTAAATAAAAGCGCGTATGATTTCTGATCTAATGGTTGCTGAAGGTTGAATGTGTTTTTGCATATCTATTCTGAAGTCTGGGTTATATCTGATATTCTGGTTACAGTGGTTTCACTGTTCTGTTTGATGCTTTGGGCAAAGGTTGTTTATTGACAAGTAAAGGGTTGTGTTGGAGCTATTTGATCCAGTTTGAAAATTGATGAAACGTGATCTGCAGTGGATCTGAGAGTTGAAGCCTTCAATATGAAAGTGGAAGCTTTCTGCCAGTAGAAGCTGGTACTCATATCAAGGGGTAGTAACTCCCTTCCAGGAGAGGCTGGTAAACGAGTGCAGGGGGTTGTAGCTCCCTTCCAGGAGAGGCTGGTAAACGAGTGCAGGGGGTTGTAGCTCCCTTCCAGGAGAGGCTGGTAAACGAGATAAGGTTGTAGCCTTTTGCAGGTGGGTGCATGCGTGCTGGTTTGAGTCTGCACCAGTACATGATTGTAAGAAGTTTTCTTAATAATAAATTTTGAAGGCTGAAACAACGACAATGGTGGTTTTCTCCCGAATTGGGTTTCCACCTAAAAATCCTGGTGTTCATGTGTGTTGCATATGTGTGATTATGTTCTGTCTGCACCTGTTTACTGTTTCTAAAATATCTGTTGAATAAATAATGCAATGATCTGAGTTAAGATTCAAACACATAATTAGATCTCTGGACATACATGAGTTCTGTAAAGGATATCCGTGTATATACGCTAGTTTCCTTCAGTAAAGTAGCATATGGGTTTTTAGAAAGGAAAAAGTAAAAATTTGATTGTCTGCACTAAATAATGATTCACCCCCCCCTCTCAGTATTTTTCCCAACAATTGGTTTCAGAGCAGGTCCTTCTGAAAAAGCTTAGCCGCTAGAAGGAAGATCAAGCAAGATGAGAAATCATGAGGGAACATCATATATCAAGCCCCCGCTCTTCAACGGAAGAAATTTAATCTTCTGGAAAGTGAGGATGAGATCCTATCTTCAGTCTATGGGAACTTATGTATGGGCCATTGTTGAACAAGGATATCAATATCCAGCCGCTACACCAACAGATCCAACTGAAAGGAAGAATTATGAATCAAACGCAAAAGCGATCAATTCTATAATAGGAATTCTAACTGAATCAGAATTTTTCAAATTCATGTAGCTGAATACAACAAAGGAAATATGGGACAAAATCATTCTAAGTTATGAAGGCAACGCAAAGGTAAAAAGTGCAAAACTCAAAACTCTCATAATTGAATATGAAAATTTAAAGATGCATGGTGATGAGAGTATTTCCAATTTATTTTTACGTATTGATGATGTTGTAAATCGTATGAGAAATCTGGGTGAAACAATATCTGACACTACTTTGGTTGAGAAAATTTTACGATCGCTAACGACAAAATTTGAATCAAAAGTTTCTGCCCTTGAAGAGAAATAGTATATTCAAAATCTGTCTGTGGTGCAACTTCATGGCATATTGACTGCATATGAAATGAGGAGAGGAGGACCATCTGAAGTCAAATAATTTTTTTTTAAAGCTTCTACAAAAGGGAAAGAAGTTCAAAAACTGGAAGGATCAGGATATATCTCAGAAGAAGATGAGGCAAACTTTGTGAGAAGAACTCCAACTAGGAACCGGAAGAACCAAAGGTAAGCTTCCTTTCAAATGTTTCAATTGTGGAAGAGTTGGTCATTATGCTACAAAATTTCCCTATAAAGAAACATCTGCTAAAGAGAAATAAGTTGCAATAATGAATAACAACCGATCTAGCTCTAAGAAAAGCTACTATACAAATGAAGACAATGATGGGTTATCTGATAGTGAGGAAGAATTTGAACAAGATCTTAGACTTCTCCTGGCATTTGAAAATAATTCTAGAGATGATAAGGATGCTTTTGTGGATGCTCTAGATGACAATTATTTTCTTGATCAAAACAATCAACTCAAAATATGCTTGGAAGAAATTAAAATAATCATAGAGACTCTGAAAAGGAAGAATGAAGAAGCAAAGAACCATAATGAAAAATTAGAATATGAAGTAGTAATTGTAAGAAAAGAACTTGAGAAAGTAAAGACTCTGGATCTTAGATTTGCTAAAGGATCTGAAACCTTAGATGATATTATCAAGGTTCAACGTTCTCCTCTTATTAAGACAGGTCTTGGATATACCAGAGAATCTTCTCAGGCTTCTGCACCAAATTATCTAAAAGCAGCTACAACTAGTTTACTTCATTCAGCCACTCAGCAAGGGAATAAAGAATCTTTATAGGTAAAGCATGATCATCACAATACAAGGGATATCTCTCAAAGAAGAAAAAATCAATAGGTAAATTCAAATAGAAGATTTCATGATCGCAGAAATTTCTACTTCAATGGACAATGTTTCTCATGTCACAATTTTGGTCATAAAGTTGTTCAATGTGTTGCATATAAAACCATCATGACAAGAGAAGCAAGAAAGAAAATGATGGATATTAAACCAAAGAAGAACACCTATAACAACATTTATCCTCTTCAAAATGAAGTTGAATGTGCTTATTGCAATAACTTTAGCAATGAAGAATCTGAATGCAGGAGCAAAGTCCAGCCAAAACAACATTCTCCTTCAAGTTCCAAAGTATGGAAAAAGAAGGAATTACAGGTTGAAAATTGTGGGATAGCATTATTTGCAGAAGGTGAAGAAAATCAATGGTACATTGATAGTGGGTGCTCAGGACACATGACAGGTGACAAAATCAAACTTCTTGCATATAATGCTCTAGAAAAGGAAAAGAAAGTTACATTTGGAAATGATACTCCTGTTGTAATTAAAGGAAAAGGGTCCGTGTTTCTAAAAGAAAAGGTGAAGGCTAATGATGTCATGTATGTGGATGGATTAAGGCATAACCTGTTAAGTGTAAGTCAAATGTGTGATCAAGGAACAGAAGTTGTTTTTAGTTCAAAAGAATGTGTGGTTCGTGATTGAGATACAGGTAAAACTATTATAAAATGGAAAAGAACTCCAAGCAACCTGTATGTATTGAAGAACTGCAAAGATCAATGTTACTTGAGAAAATCTTCAGAAAATTGGCTATGGCATAGAAGGCTGGGGCATCTGAGCTTCTCTCAAATCAACAAAGCAAGCAGACTTCAAGTTGTTCGTGGGCTTCCCAATATTACTCTACCAAAGAGTATCATATGCAAATCTTGCCAATTTGGTAAGCAGACCAAAGTAAAATTTAATGCCAAAGAAGGATCATCAAGTAAGCCTCTTTAACTCATTCATACTGACATATGTGGACCTATGAGGAAAAATTCACCACATGGGGAAGAATACTATATCTTATTTATTGATGATTACTTTAGAATGTGTTGGATCGGGTTGATTAAACACAAAGATGAAGCATTTGAAAAATTTCAGATCTTCAAAGCATTGGTAGAAAATGAATTAGATTTAAAAATCAAGTGTCTTAGATCTGATCGAGGAGGAGAATATTCATCAAATGAATTCTTTCAATTTTGTGAGAACAACATGGCATATTAGGCACGAGTTCTCTATATGAACACTCCACAACAAAATGGCGTAGCAGAAAGAATGAATAGAACAATTCAACAAATGGCTAGAGCTATGCTTGATGATTCTGGAACACCTGACATTTTCTGGGGAGAAGCAGCACATACAGCAGAAAACATTCTCAACAAGGCACATGTTTGGGTAAATAGTGACAAAACTCCATATGAACTCCGGTATGGTAATTCTCCCTCTGTGAAGCATTTTAGAGTTTTTGGAAGTAAATGCTTTATCAAAAATAATGATGAAAAGCTTGGCAAATTTGAACCTAGATCAGATGAAGGGATACTTCTTGGTTACTCATCTACAAGCAGAGCATACAAATGTTACAATAAAATGCTTTGAAAGATTGTTGAATGTATTGATGTTGTTATTGATGAGTCTCTTGCAGCTCCTAAAGAAGAAAAACAAGCAACAGAAGAAGATGATGGTGATTTTTGTCCTTCTACATCAAATGGAAATAATATAGACAGTGGATCCAATGAAGAACCTGAAGATGATTTATATGAAAAGGCTCCATCCAGATATGTTCAAAAGAATCATCCTGAATCTCAAATTTTGGGAGACAAGGAATCAGGTGTACAAACAAGGAGGACTCTTGTGGGATCTTCTAGCTATCTAGCATTTCTATCCACAATTGAACCACACAGTGTCAATCAAGCTTGCAAACATGAATGTTGGATTCAAGCCATGAATGAAGAGCTTGATCAAATTGAAAAGAATCACACTTGGGAATTGGTGCCAAGACCACATGATAAAAATGTCATTGGAACTAAATGGATATTCAAGAACAAGTTAAATGAGAATGGGGATGTTATAAGAAACAAAGCTAGATTGGTTTGCAAGGGGTATACTCAACAAGAAGGTATAGACTTTGAAGAAACTTTTGCTCCTGTAGCTAGACTTGAAGCCATAAGAATGTTTCTTGCTTTTCAAGTTTTCAACAAATCAAAGTTTATCAAATGGATGTCAAATCTGCATTCCTCAATGGTGATCTAGAAGAAGAAGTTTATATAGAACAACCAGAAGGATTCATTTTGGGAAATGATGAAAATCTTGTTTGTAGACTTAAAAGGCTCTATATGGTCTCAAACAAGCTCCAAGGGCATGGTATTATCGTCTTGACAAATATCTTCATCAACAAGGATTTTCAAAGGGGTCTGCTGATAGCAAATTATACACAAAGGTTGAAAATGATAAACTATTGATTGTGGTTGTATATGTTGATGACATCATTTTTGGAGTAATGAAGAATCTATGAGTAAGAAATTTGCATCTGTCATGCAGCAAGAATTTGAAATGTCCTTACTTGGAGAGCTAACATTATTTCTTGGGTTGCAAGTGCATCAAACTGCAGATGGAATATTCTTATCACAAGCAAAATATCTTAAGCAAATTTTGAAGAAGTATGGCATGGAAGAATGAAAACCTGTAAGTACACCAATGATAACCGGATGTAACCTTAGTTCTCATGATGATTCTCCCATGGTGAATCAACCAGAATACAGATCAATGATAGGAAGCCTACTTTATCTCACTTGGACTAGACCAGACATTATGCATGCAGTTGGGATTGTTGGATGATTCCAAGCTAATCCAAAAGGGTCTCACCTTCAAGCTGTCAAAATAATATTCAAATATCTACAAGGAACTCAAGACTTTGGACTATGGTATCCAAAGAATGCTGATCTTACTCTTCATGCTTACATGGATGCAGATTGGGCTGGAAATGTTGATGATCGGAAAAGCACTAGTGGTGGTGCATTCTATATGGGGCCCCGGTTGGTATCTTGGTTCAGCAAGAAGAAAAATTCCATTGCCTTATCTACAGCAGAATCAGAATATGTGGTTGCCGCGTCTTGTTGCACTCAACTCCTTTGGATGATGCAAACCTTGCAAGATTTTCAAATCAAATGTACACCTCCTATATCCATTATGTGTGATAATACAAGTGCCATCAGTATCTCAAAGAATCCTGTTATGCATTCAAAGACCAAGCACATTACCATCAAGCATCACTTCTTATGTGAAAAAATGGTTGAACAAAAGGTGAAGTTGGAGTATGTTCCCTCCAAAGAACAAGTTGCTGATATATTTACCAAACCTCTGCCCAGGGAAGCGTTCAAATATCTCATATAGAAGCTGGGAGTAGTCCCTACTGTGAAGAAAATCAGAACTGCTTAAATTTAGAAGATCAAATTGGATACATGGGTTTCCTGAAAGACAATCGTGTATATATGCGAGTTTATCCACAGAAAGCCGCGTATGGTCAGTTGCTGACAATTTTTGGTTGGGGTCAGCATTTTACAGCACATCTACAACACTGTTTGATATCTCTGATGTTGTATGGTATCTCTGGTGAAGTTTTATCTCTTATATTTATGTCTCATTCTTTGATATTGGGTAAATGATTTTTTGTTGAAAAGTGTTCAGGATGCACAAGCTAAGGGGGAGATGAAGGAGTAAACTGATGAACAAGTTCAGGGGGAGAAATAGCCTTGCTGGGTATTATGCATTGTTGGATTATGATTCTGAAATATGATCTCCCTTGAGGTCTTTCTAATATTGGTCATAAAATGTCATAGTTGTAATTTGATGAAAAAGGTCATGTTGAGACCTATGATGTAAAATTGTAATATTCAGTCATGTAAGGACTTGTTCAAATTTGTAAACCCATTTGGTTGGGTATTTGAGTCTCTTATGTAAATCCAGTTGGTTGGATCTTTGATGTTTGTATGAGTCCTTGGTGATAGGAAGGTCATAGAGTCATGTACTTCATTGAAAAATATGTTTGAACTTTCAGCATGAACTCAGGAGGAGCATGGTAACTTCAGTGCACATCAGATCTGCAGAGCGCTTCCTTCTACATGAGAAAAAAAAAAAAAAAAAAACCTTGTGTTGGTTTTAATCCGCCCTTTGCCCTTGATGTCAAAGGGGGAGAGTGACATGGTGTTTGAATAAGGGAGTGACATGGTGTTTGAATAAGGGGAGAGTAACATGGTTATTGTGTAATGATTATAATCAATGTATCTATCTGTTGTGGTTATCAAACACCTTCGTGGTTGCCATCAAGTCCAAAGGGGGAGATTGTTGGCAATATGTGCAGAGTGTTGTCCTTGATGGCAACCCACTTGATGAAGATGATGGCAACCTACTTAATGAAGTTGTTCTTGTTGCATTAATGATGTAAATCTGATGTTATACAAGAAGCGCAGAAGTACCAGAAAAATAATTATCAGCATGTGCAAGAATAATGATGAAAAGTGTGTGTCTTAAGGCATATGCGGGTTTGTCTAGGAAAAGTCGCGTATGCATGTGGAAAAATACGTGCCAAGTCATGTATGCTCAATTGCGTTGTAAATTTTTAAAACCAAGGGTTAATACCATGGTATTGACCCATTGTATTGAGCGCTGGGTTGTCTATTTGATCCCGTCCAGGAATACCATCGGATGCGATGTGGTTTTGGCTCATGGTATTGAAAAAGGGTAAACCTATATAAGGAGAAGAAAATCATTGTGCAAGTGGTGTGCATGAGTCTGGGCTTTAATGAATACTTCACTCTGAAGTATATCTGTATGGGTGAACCCTGTTCCTAATTGATAGATCTGAATCTATGATGCTCCTATGAACATGATGAAGGCTCAAGATCTCTAGATCTAGAAATGGTGAATGTCAAGGATGATCTGAAAAGAAGTGAAGAAGACCTGGCGCAATCCTATTGAAGAAATTGAAGAAATCTGGGGTAATTTTATAGATCTTGTCTATATTGCAAAGTTTATCTTTTATAGATCTATATGCAGGTTCGTTTCATGAAAACCGTGTGTATACGCGGGTCTGTTAAAATAAAAGCTCGTATGCATAGTTAGGGTTTTATTTGGAAAATGTACTGAAGTATATGCAGGTTCGTCTTCTGGAAAGCGCATATATACGTGGGTCTGGTTAAATAAAAGTGAATATGATTTCTGATCTAATGGTTGCTGAAGGTTGAATGTGTTTCTGCATATCTATTCTGAAGTCTGGGTTATATCTGATATTCTGGTTACAGTGGTTTCATTGTTCTGTTTGATGCTTTGGGCAAACGTTGTTTATTGACAAGTAAAGGGTTGTGTTGGAGCTGTTTGATCTAGTTTGAAAATTGATGAAACGTGGTCTGTAGTGGATCTGAGAGTTGAAACCTTCAATATGAAAGTGGAAGATTTCTGCCAGTAGAAGCTGGTACTCATATCAGTGGGTAGTAGCTCCCTTCCAGGAGAGGCTGGTAAACGAGTGCAGGGGGTTGTAGCTCCCTTCCAGGAGAGGCTGGTAAACGAGAGAAGGTTGTATCCTTCTATAGGTGGGTGCCTGCGTGCTGGTTTGAGTCTGCACCAGTACATGATTGTAATAAGTTTTCTTAATAATAAATTTTGAAGGCTGAAACAATGGCAACGGTGGTTTTCTCCCGAATTGGGTTTCCACCTAAAAATCCTGGTGTTCATGTGTGTTGCATATGTGTGATTTTGTTCTGTCTGCACCTGTTTACTGTTTATGAAATATCTGATGAGAAAATAATGCAATGATCTGAGTTAAGACTCAAACACATAATTAGATCTTTGGACATACGCGAGTTCTGTAAAGGATATTCGCGTATATACGCTAGTTTCCTTCAGTAAAGTAGCATACGGGTTTTTAGAAAGGAAAAAGTAAAAATTTGATTGTCTGCACTAAATAATGATTCACCCCCCCCCCCCCCCTCTCAGTATTTTTCCCAACATCTCTTACAACATTTTATTCTTTTTGAAATAAAAAATCGAATCTATTTCTACTCCTTATTTCTCCATGGATTCAGATTAAATAGTTGAATCCATATAATTCTCTACCTAATCTACTATCTGTTGGGATTAAACCGTCTGACAGAATTTATTCTCTAATTTCTACAACAGAAATTTAAAAGCATTCAAGTTAGGACTAAACAGTCTAACTTGAAGCTGGTATATGGCATAAAACGAGCTACACACAGACATTTATTTTTGCAGAAAATTAAATCAAAATGGAAGGCTTAAGATCTGAAAATTCAAAGCACTTCCTTCATCTTTTTACAACTCTGTTTTGACTCTTTTTTGAGCTGTTTCTTCCTTGTTTTCTGGTTCAGATTTTGAATTGATTAGAACCATATTTTCTTCTTTTTGACTCAGAAAAATAAAACATATTTGAGTTATTTCTCTTTTGGAAACTTAGGTTCAGATTTTGAACATGTTTGAACCTTTTAATTTCTATCCTAAACTATCTACTGATAAACCAAGATTAAACAGTTTTGGCAAATCAAATTCACTATCCTATCAGCAGAAAATTTAAAGCTAATTAGTCAAGGTAAAGCTGTTTGACTAACTAGAAGTGTTTTTTTTAGGAGTGGCATTTAAGCTTTCACACTTTTAGAATTTGTTTCTCTTTTTTGGTATGGGGCTATACCTTTATTGTTTTGTCAATCTGCCCTCTTTTCTTTCTTTCATTGTTTTTGTATTTTTTATTTTTCTAACTTTGAATGCAATGGTCGATGAGATGTTTATAATGGAAAAAATATAAAAAAAGGCTTCAAAACATGTCAAGGATCAAGAGAAGTAATGTTTAAGCATCCTGCCATTGACAGGACCTCCAAACAATTCTGCTCCATTCAACTCTTGCAAGAAAAATGCATTGTTACCAGCAGCTGAATGAATAGAGTAAGGGCCAAGCCATAAGTTATAAAATTTTCCATGCTTGCCCTTGTCTTCCCTCCTTGAGTCCCATTTTAAAACTTTGTCTCCAATCTTGAAATTGCTGGCATTTTTTCTTCTGTCAAAAAGATTTTTAATGTTGTCTTGTTTCTGCAATGCTTTGTTATAAAATTCCTCTCTGGTTTGCTGAAGGTGAATGGTCGGATTTATTCTTATGATCATGTCATTATCTTCAGTTTGCAATTCTTTAATCAACTTCATTACTGGTACACCAAGGATGTTTGGAAAAATTGCATCAGTACTATACACAAGGTCAAAAGATGACATGCCAATAGATTTCTTCAAAGTTAATCAGTCAGCCCAAAGTGCATGAACCAGCTTTGTGTGCCAAGAATTTTTATTATCCTCCAACAATTTCTTGATTATATTCACTAAAATTTTGTTTGAAGATTCTGCAAGTCCATTACCCTGAGGGTAATAGGTCGTGGAATGCCCCAATGTTATCTGATATCTATGATAGAACTCAACCATCTTCTTTGATCCAAATGTTGTTGCATTATCAGTGATGATCTTAGTAGGACAGCCAAATCTGGAGAGAATTTTAGTCTCCACGAATTTTATAATAACTGAATCATTGGCCTGTCTACAAGGTATGGCTTCTATCCACTTAGTGAAATAGTCTGTGGCAGTGAGAATCCATCTATGCTGGGCAGAAGATGGGGGATAGATTTCTCCTATGAAGTCAAGTCCCCACTGTTGAAAGGGGGCTTCAACAGTGATTGGATGTAGAGGCAGGGGCTGGAGTTTTCTTTTACCTTCAAAAAGCCGACATTTATGACAGGCTACGATCATCTTGTGGATATCAGGAAAAAGAGTAGGCTAATAGAAACCTGCCCTCAAAATTTTGTTGGTTGTTGTCTTCCAGTATAAATGACCTCCACACTCTCCTTCATGGAACTCGTGCTTAACCTTCTCTGCATCAAACTCAGGCAAACATTTAAGCAATAGACCACTTGCATTTTTCCAATAAAGAGATTGATCAATAATGCAATAGTTTACAGCTTTCAATTTAAGGAATCTTGCCTTTGTCTTTGTCAAACCTGGAGGTGTATTCAAATTTAACAAAACATAAATAATATCAGCATACCAAGGAGAATTCATAAAATGGTTTTCAACAATAGGAGTTGAGATTTCTTCTTGGTCATCCAAAACATTAATCATATTAATATCAAGAACTTCAAAATTGGATTCAGCCATTAATCTAGCTAGACCTTGGCCTTTGATGAGTTTAGTGGGTTTTATCTCTAAATCATACTCAAGAATAACAGAAATCCACTTACCTCTCTTACCATCTGGGTCCTGTGTTAAAATGTCTTTAACAACTGAATTTGGGACAAAGGCAATGATGTGTGAGTGAAGGATGTATACTCTGAAGTCTTTCAACGATTTAACCAAAGTAAAAGCTTGATTTTCCATAATGTTATACTTCAAAGGGGCACCCCTCAATGCCTTGCTAAAGAATGCAATAGGCTGCTCTTGTCCTTGTGGATTTTTCTGTAAAAGGACAGCAGCTATGGTATGTTCCGATGCAAATGAAAAGATATAAAAATATTTTGAGAAATCAGGACTTATAAGAACCGGTGTTTTGGTTAAGGCTTGTTTCACTAGCTCAAAGGACTTCTTTGCTTCCAAGGTCCATTTCACTCCTTGCTCCTTCTTCAACATGTTTCTGATATTCCTAAGGAGCTCAGCCAAGTTGGGGATGAACCTTCTCAAAAATTTAATCTTTCCAATGAAATATTGCAACTATTTGATGTTTCGAGGATGAGAGATTTGCAATATAGCCTCAATCCTTTTTGGATCTATGTTTATACCCTCTTCAGAAATAATGTGCCCAAGCAGTTTACCTTATTGGAGACCAAATAGTGTCTTCTTAGGTTTTAAGGATACCCCAAACTTTCTGCATTTCTCGAAAACTTTTCTTAAATGTTATAAGTGTTCTTCATCTGTTTTTGAAAACATAGTAACATCATCAATATAGATAATGATGAAGTAGCCTAATTCTTCCGAGAAAGCTATGTCCATGGCTCTTTGAAAA
The DNA here is from genome assembly GCA_034641835.2 of Pinus albicaulis. Taxonomy (NCBI): domain Eukaryota; kingdom Viridiplantae; phylum Streptophyta; class Pinopsida; order Pinales; family Pinaceae; genus Pinus; species Pinus albicaulis. The sequence goes on from CM076578.1 coordinate 1,072,661,294, forward strand.
GTTGCCCCAGCATTCATTAGACCAAAAGGCATTTTAACATACATGAAAGTGCCCCATGGTGTAGTAAAGGTTGTCTTTAATTGATCAGTAGGGTGAACTAAGATTTGATTGTACCCTGAATAGCCATCCAACAAAGAAATTATTTTAGACCCTACCACCCTTTGCAAAATATGATCCATCTTGGGCAAAGGGTAGTTGTCCTTTAATAAAGCTTTGTTTAAGTCTCTAAAGTCTATACAAAGCCTGATCTCTCCAGTTTTCTTCCTAACAGACACCAAATTAGATACCCATTCAGAATATCTAATAGGGACAATAATACCAGCGTCATTCATTTTCATGATCTCCTTCTGAACCAGCGGTAACTGAACATGGTTTATTCTGCGCAGCTTCTGTTTGAATGGTTTTTGGTTCTCTTTGAGGGGAATTTTGTGTTGTATTATTTCAGTGTCATAGGATTTAAGATCTTCGTAACTCCAGACAAAAACATCAGAAAACTCTTTAAACAACTCAATGTATTTAAGTTTAATGTGAGCTGGTAAAGTGTTGGACAGTTTAATCATCATAGGCTTAAGTTCACTGCCTATATTGCACTCTTCTACCTTGTTCTCTACAGGTTCCAGTTTTGTTTTATTCGCCACATCATTACAATCGAACAACTCTTCTAAAGGAGTCAGACCCTTAGGCAAACTTTCATCTTTAGAATGCAAAGTTTCTAACTCCTATGTTTCGGATTCTACATTCATTTATGTTTCACTTTTAAGTTTTCTTGACAACATATTTATATTAGCAAGTTCAGGAGATGGTTCTTCTTCATCAAGAAAATTTTCTTCCTTGCAGTCTGTTTCATAGTCTGAGTCTGAACTGTTTATTTCGAATTCATTTCTGAATTGCATGAAGTCTTCTATTTGTTTGTCATTGTCAAACACCTGCCAATACTTCTCATTATCTGGCACAGCTGGTCTAAATTCTACCTGAGTTGTACAGTCTTTGGTGTTATACAACGTCAGTCATGTCCTCGCTGCGTAGGCTAGGCTGTGGGCCGCAATGTTTTTCTTTCTTGGGAAAAAAATCAATTTGGTTTCTTCAAAAGTTTCCAAAAGGTCCACGACATCGTTTTGGTAGGCCCGAAGTCTGGGATGATGAGCGTTATATTCCCCATTGACCTGCCTAATGAATTACTCTGAATCCCTGTGAACTTTAATTCTTTTGGCTCCTATCTTTTTCAACAAACGTAAACCTAGGAGAAGGGACTCATATTCCATTATGTTATTGGAACATTGGAAGTTTAGTTTGCAGGAAATGTTTTCTAAGTGATTGTTTTCAGTGTCAGTAATCCAAACACCTGCGCCTGTGTTAGTTTTAGTGTAGGATCCATCAAAAAACATACTCCATAGAGGACTATTCTTGGTTTCATTCTGGTTACCGTCCTCTTCAACTAACGTGCTCGACAGTTGTGGAATGCCAACACTTAGTTGTACCTGTTTTGATTCCCCAGGATTTGTGTTCATTTGAGGTTAGTTTTCTCTAGTGTCCAGGTTCAAAAACGAAGGACGTATGACCTATAGTTCAAGACTTTTGTTCAGTTTTCTAACGTCTTCCAACGCAGCAAGCTATTTTGTCTGTTTTGTGGTATTTACCTCCTCCTCTCTGTCGTCCATTAACTCTGTTAAAGTTACTTGTTCATCTAATGTTTCTTCGTTAAAAAGGATAAATGAATCAAGGCTAGTATCTACAGAGTATAAAGGGGAGTTTTGTGGTCTGTCTTGACTTGTAACCGTGTATTGCATATGAGACTCCCTATAAAGTCTTCTATTCTGATTGAAAACATGGATATTCGCATAGGTCATGTCCATTTGCATATTCCCTTGTAACTTATCCCCCCAAGACCTTGATAATAACATTCCATACTTGGGGGGGACATCAGCCACAACAATATCCATAACTACGCATTTGGCTGGAATCTGGGCTAAGTTAACATAGAGGTCTTTGATTAATACTAAACACCTTACTCTGCTGGAATCAAAGGAATACAGGTATTTATACGGTCTGGTAATTTCCAAACCAAGGCTCTCCATCACGGCTTTAGGCATTAAATTATGAGAAGCCCCAGAATCATGCATAGCATTGTGAAAAATTTTGTCATGAACGTTCAAACTCACATAAAATGGAGGAACAGGTCCCTCTTGATATTTGCCTTCAATCTTTGGACCGAATATAAGCTCTGGCTGGTCATCATTAAGATTGACTATATCCCCATTCTCTTCTATATTTAAAGCCTTCAAAATTTGGGTCCTATATACATGTTGGGTAGCTAACTCAGTCAGGGGAATAGATATTTTGATCTTTGAAATTTCCTGCTCTAGGCTGAAAGAAAAATGGTTCTTTGAAGTGCTGGCTTCAGCCTTATTAGCTGTCACTTTATCGGCAATATCAGATTGCTGATTTGTTTTATTTACACTTGAAAAAATAGTTTTAACAGGAGTACTAGCTAAAGTGTTAGTACTACTAATGTCTGCACTCTATTTTTCATTGTTTAGAGTGCTTTTCCCTTTATCTTTATCAGAATTTACAGCCACTGTTTTATCCTTTTGTTTGACAACTTTAGGCTTGGTCGTAGTGTTGTTTTGTCAAGATTTTTCAGAGGTTTTGGTGTTGGGAGTTTGTTGACTAGTTTTGCTTCTAAGGTCATATTCCCTTTGAGACTCTATGATGACATTTTCGATGTCTTGACAAGAATTTAGATCATCATTTATTTTGTCATAATAAGGTGTATATAGACATTTTTTTTTATCATAGTGAATCTCAAAGTCATCATTATCTACGTCCAGCATGTTTATACCATATTCCTCTATTATCTCATCTGTTTCCTCAACCTCACTTACATAGTTTTGATGAAAAGGAGGAGTGATCTACTGATCATCTTCCCTAGGTCTGTTTGGAGGTTGGTTCCTTCTAAAATTCTGATTTTGGTTCTGATTTCTATTTTGAGGAGAAGTTTGGTTTTGGTTTGCTTGTGCTCTCTTAATTATGCTCATCTCTTTCATCATTTCTTCCATCATTCTCTCCATCTTTGAGTTGGAAGTAGAAGGTGTGGATTCTTCTCTAAAGGAAACTCTCTTTTCATTTTTCATTCTTTCTCTCTTCTCCATTAAGTTGACTTCTACAGAAAGAGCACCTTTTTGCATATCTTCAAGAGTTTCAAAATCTCTCTCTCTCAGCTGATAGTTCATGTCAGAGTCAAACCCTTCAGGGAATTTGTTTAAATCTGAGCCCTGTGGAGGTTTTAGTTCTGGTGAAAGTGCATTATACACACTATTGAATCTAGTGCAGTAATCTTGCACGATTTTGCCAGGGTTTCTATGGAGGTTCTTGTAGTCAGAAAAGACTTGAAGAGGGTTTTTCTTTACTTCCCATTTGTTTAAGAATGTTTGATGGAAGGCTTGGAGATCATTAATACTATGGGGGGCTAAGCCTTTGAACCATTTTCTTGCTTCTCCCCCTAAGCTCTGAGAAAATAACCTAAGCTTGACAGAATCATCATCAATTTCATTTCTGTCAAAGTAGTCATTCATCTTATCCACATGCTGTGATGCGGTTGTAGCATTTTTAGCATCATACAATGGAATTTTGGACCGATAGTCCTGTGGAATATTGACTAATGGTACAAGAAGGACTAGGGGAGCATACCATGCTGCCATGATAGGTGGTGGGGGAGGATTTACGAGGACTGGATTAATAACAGGAACAGTGGCCTGAAGTGGAGCGGTTTAATAGTGGATGTAGGGTGAGCAGAAGTGGATGGACCAGGGATAGACTGCTGAGATGATCTTAGATGAGAGGCACCTAAGTTATGAAGGAAACGTAAATCAGGAGGTGTTGTTTCTCTGCTACCAAGAGGTTCACTTGTTTCAAGAGATGATAATGAAGACTCAGAATCTAACTGATCTAAGTCACCAAGAGACCTAGTTCTAAATGGATTTACTAAGTTAACTTGAGATTGTTGTAGAGCTGAAAGATTTTCAGGAACTGAATTAGCTCTCAAGGGTGATCTAAAAACAGTTGATAATTTAATCTTAGGAGACTTCCAAAGGATACTTTATGGGTTATCAAATATCTCAGGTGGATCAGGGTCAGGATGGGCTCTAGTGTGAATCTTTCTAGGAGCCACTATGTTGTGTTTTTCAGACCCAAATAAAACAAGGAAGGTTCAACCAGGTATGACAATATTTGAATTGTCAACTGATCTGTTTACACAAATTTTAATCCTACAGTCTTCTGACTGAGTTTGAAATATATTGTAATGATAAGGGTTCTTCCCACTGGAGTCTTAAGGTCTATTGAGGATTGTGGAGTCGCCAAGTGGAAATTTTTAGCCCCTAAGGAGGTAAAAGGTTTTATGGTCCACCACCATGTTTATTGGATACCAACCTGAAATATTTTTATGTATTTCTGAGTTATCTTTCAGTAGTATGGTCTTTAATAATATCCTAACTTTGTTTCAAAACTTAGCTAAGGTTATGAGACAAAGACAGTTTACTCTTATGGCTAAGCCAGCTGATTTTTCAAGGTTAGATAAAGTCTTAATAGAATCCTAGGGTTTACCTAGTTTGTCACTGATTCAAACAAGTTTTACCATGATTACCATGATTTGGTAGTGCTTGAAAAGGCTTATTTTTACTCTCAAGGTTTATGAAGAGATTCTGGGTTCGATTCCCCAGCGGAGTCGCCAGAAATTTTAGGTATCTGTAATCAGCAAGATTGGTAAAGTCCGATCACAGAAACAACATCGTTTCAACCAAATTTTGGATTCTAGGATCTATCCCTCCTGAATCCGGAGAGGGATCTCTCCAATATGTGCAAAGATGGATTTGTCTTTGAAGTTTGGGTAATGATATTAGGCTAGTTATGAGGGCCAAGGTTTTTTGTTTGTTTTTGGATGGTTGAGCATGAATACTATTTGAGGAGAAAGTCCTAAGTGAAAAGAGTTTCAAAGGTGAGAAGTTGCAAGCGAGTAGAACATATTTGGCTAAAAATATTGATATAACGTTGGTTTTTAATCCATTGGGCTATGGAGTCATAACAAGGATTTAATTGAACAACAACATCAAGAATGATCCAAGGGGCAAGTCATCTACACCACAAGAATATTGAGATTTAAATGATGGAATGGGAACAATAAAGTGTTGGAGGGGTGGAAGCTGATAATAATTTCACAAGGGATTTATAGTCAGTCCAAACAAGAAAAATCCTCTTAAGTAACTATTTAAAACCAACCAAATGCAGGGCTAACTATTGAATTCATGGGCAAGTTTGTATTAAAGCAGCTTAATTGACGAAAAATCCAGTAATCCGCATAATTACCTTCAGAAAGTATGAAAACATATAAGAAGAAACAAAGTGTAACTTAACATCATATAAAGTACTTTTAAACCTAGTCTACTTTCAGCCAACACCAAGGGAAATTTTCAGACTCTGCCTTTGGAGAATAGAAGCTAGAAATGGGGAAAACCATCACTTTCTAGTCTAAATTTAATAAGAAAGTAAGGAAAATAACTTTCAAGAACAATGTTTAAAGCCAACAGTAGGATGAGGGAACTCCAGCATTCCTAACTTCTTAAACTATATTGAATCATTCTTAAATAAACAACTTGGAGGAAAACATTGAGATAAAGATTTTTAGTTAGAGAAGGGAACTGATAAACAGTACATCCTAACTCTGTAAATGTTGTTCTTTATAAGAGAATCATGAACAATATGGCATACATAGAAGGAAAACAATAACAAAGAAAGGGCACTTCACCAGTAATATAGACCAAGATCCCAAGAAATAGCTTGTTATTGATGTCAAACCAGTTACAGTCATCAAGTCCAAAGTTTCAGTTCAACAATCATCTTCACTATTCAACCTAACTTATCTAACACAAACAGAGCTTCAAGGGCTAGTGAATAGTATTTACAATCAGAATTTTCAAGCTCAATTACATAACAATGCTCAGCAACCTAATCAACCAACCTTGCTCCTCTTCTATAGAAGTATTTATAGAAGGATGAAGAGGTGAGATCTAAAAAAGATCTCTCAAGTAAATTAATACATATTCGAGACTTCTTGGCCCTTTGAGGGGCTCGATGAGGAAGTTTACAGGTGGTTCACTGTATTAACTATTTTACAGTTAATTTCAAAGCTCGATGGGAGCTTTATTTGACTTCGAGGCTTAGAGTTCTGTTTGGAGTAACTCTGCAAATATTTTCTATTAAACCCCTTTGGTAGAATTAACTTCTGGGCAGCGCTGGAGGCAGATATTTCTTTAATCAATAACTTCGGCCTCTATTTTGAATGGTTTGAGGAAACAGGTGGCTCTTGTAGTAGCTGAGGAATCAATTCACCACAAATGCAGCGGTGGAGGTCCTTTCTGCCTGTCAAACATTTATAATTTCTTCTTTTGTGTTTTAATTTATGGTTTTGATAAGCATTTTTAGCTGAAATTCCTATATCTGTCCTCAATCTTCTTCTCTGTTGCGCTCTGTTCTTCAAACTTATACTCTTTAAAGCTGTGTTAAAAACACAGTGTCTTGTCGATGTGCAGAGCCGCACAGGGCCTTTATAGGCATCAATGCCCGTGGAGCTTTGATAAAATGTAGAACGTAACCCTACGAATGGTTCTCTTCATGGAATAAAGGCACGGGAATTGTCATTCCCGGCCCCTGGCCTTTCTTCAATATAATGGCGAAAACCATTTAAGACCTGCATAAAACATAAAATAATTAAGAAATCCTACGAAATGGGTTACACTTCTTCAGAATGCGGGAGAGGAACGTAGCCGTTGGATTTGGACACGTGGACGGTCCAGATCTAATCGGGGGATGGTAATCGGCGGGAGGAGGAAAAGGGTACGATAAAACACTCTGATGCGATTTCGCGATCGAAAAGGCTGAGGCGATCAAGTAGTGGCCGTTGATCTAAGAACGAGATCAACAGTGGAGAATGAATTGGGGGAGTTGCAATCGGAGATCAGGAATAAGGCGATGTGATTAAACATTGCGATGCGATTTGAAATCGCCGATGAGATAGAGCGATGGTCGTTTGATCAGCGTTCGATCAACGGTGGGGATTAGTTCTAAGAATGAACCGGTGGAAAACCCTTTTAATATACGAAAACCCAAAAAATGAAATAAAAAAAAGGTTTTTTATACTTTGGGGGTGAAATAATATGTATAAAGTGGATAGGCACCCGACTACAGGGCCTTTGGTCTTTATGGAAAGTTTTATGCCTCGGGGCGTATATAATACAAAGGGGCCAATCGCAATTGGGCCATCAGGCCCGGTCTTTTTAATCTACCCATTGGAAAATTGCGATGCGATTCAGCACTTGGGACTTTGACACTCGGTCCTGGGCATAGGTCATATGAAATGGAGGCGGGGGGGAATTTTAACACGCAAGACCCAATCGCATCGAAACTTTGATGCGGGTCTTTCAATTTAACCATTGTGGAAACTCCGATTGCGATTGCGTGATTGGTCTTTTTAATCTACCCATTTTTATATTAAAACACGTGCTTTGGGTTTTTCAAAGTTAAAACTTTGGAAAAGTGGGTTTCAAGATTTTTACAAAAGAAAAGATGGATCGGGACCGAAATATCACAAGGTTTAAGTGCTGAGGCAGGCTTTATTTTTTAATCGCATCGAAACTTTTGATGTGATTATTTCGATCAACATCATTTGATTTCTCTGATTTCGATTGCGCGATCGGTCTTTCTATCTACCCATTAAAAATATTCGACACGTGGTTTTCACCTTTTAGACCAAACTTTGGGAAAGTGCGTTTTTGGATTTACAAAGGAAAAATGGATCGGGAAGGAAATTTTACAGGTTTTAAGTACGGAAGGCGGGCTCATGGTATATATATACAAAATTTTTAATCACATCGGGTTTTATACGATGCAAAGCTAATCGCATTGGAACTTTTGGTCTATGGCAAAAAGACTTGCGTTGTTTGAAATTGTGTGATGCGATAAGCGCCGGGAGGGGCTTAGCACTGCGTTCTTATGGCAAGGGGATGTGGGGGAAGTGGTTAGGGGGCTTAGCCAAAAGGGGCTAAAGTCCATAATAAAGACTTGTATTTTTTATGAATTTTTCATGATTTTCAAAGGAATTGGGGGTTTCGAAATAGTTAAAAAAAATGAGTTTTCAACTACGGAAGGGTGATTTTCATGAAGGGAAGAAAGGAAAACATGAAAAATAGAGGAAATTAATGGGGAAAAAGGGAAGAAAATGAAGGTTTGAGAAGGGGGAAAATGATGGTTTCTCAGCAGTATTTTCTCATGTTTTTTGCAGAAATTCAGAGTATAAAATGAAACAACAATGAAGATTTTGGGATAGAGGCATGAGGCCTAGAAGAGTCTTCAAGAGCCAACAATTTTTAGAAATGAAATTTGTTCTTTGAAGGCTCAAAAAGTCTTAGCCACCTTTTTCTATAAAAAATATTATAGGTGGCTAACACATCCTCCTTTACTACAATGTTATTTCTACAGTAGTATAACATTGTGTTGCAGGGTGTTGCAGTGAGGGTTCACAACACCACTTCCTGCACTCATTTTTCAAAGGAGGGAGCCTCCATTCCTTTGGGAGATCAGTGAGGAAGATCTTGGAGTAGATTTTTGTATCTTGGCACTTGGCCAAAGTAATCCCATCACCTACAGCGCAGTCCCTTTCAAGAACTACGTCCTTTCTTGCAGAGTTGCAGTGTGAGGGTGAATCCCCTCAACCTTGAGTTGCTTTCTCAAGGAAAAGGCCAACCTTTCTCCCAGAAAGTTGGTAAGAAGGATCCTCCTTCAATTCTTGTATCATTTAGTTGTATGTATACAAAGCTTCAGTTAGACTACATTTTCAAATCTAGATCTGTAGATCTAACATTTTGTACATTGTGCTTTCATGAAACCCTTGCCGGGTTATCTTTCTGATGTGTAAAAGGAGCTAGATCTCCATTTTTCTTCATGTTCTGAGCACTGAAACTCCAGATCTAATGTTTCAATAATATTTTTTTAGAAACCCTCTTTAAAATACATTGTGCATGCTTCAGAAAAATTTTGTTTAGTCAAGTCATGGGATTTCAGTGTTTTTAAGCAATACCGGGACCGAGAGATCTGTTTAAATAAGAAAAAGAGATTTTTTTCTGAATATTTTTTGGGTGTGAGTCCAAAATTACATATTCTATGGGATCCCAGCATTATTTTCCCCTATTATAATTCAATTTTCTGAATATAACGTTTTTAGGGCATGAATTCTGCATTTTCCCCACTTAGAATGATGTAAAGGACCTCCTTTTTGTCGTTTCTACATTCATTTGATGGCCATGTGTTTCTCAACACATTTTATGATATAATTTCTCACTGCTACTCCATTATTGTGCTTATGCATTGCTGCATTCCCATTTTGGGATATTACAGTTATGGATTGTTTTATCCCACTAGATCCCACTTTCATGCTTGGAATATGGCACAGGGGTGATTGGTTGAAGGAAATATTTGGTTCAACCCAATCTATGGTCATTTGGTATGTGGAAGTCCCAGACCTAGTCAAATTTTTCCTATGTTTAATAAGAGCTAAGTTTCTCTTGAATTTTATGAGTAAATTCACTTGTTATTATGTGTATTTAATGGTTGTTCACTCATTTTTATTTATATAGTTATATTTTGGTTATAAGAATGGTTATATAAATGATCTGAGTCATGGATATCTTCATGTTTTTCCTTGTAACTCAATGGATAATGAATGCAAGGCTTAATTGGTGTTATGGAATCTATTGTTAGAACGCAATGTTCCTTCTTATTAAACCTCAGATAAGTTTTCAGATCATTATGTTCATATATGCATTCATGACCTGTACGTCTCATGTTTACCAAGTGTTTTACAAAATTTCAGTCTTGGTTGTGAGAGGTTAGGGAAAGTCTTGTTACAATTTTTGGTTTAATATTTTTTTCTCTGTAATTCATCATTTCCGGAAGTTTCCCTAAGTTTTGGGCAGAGACTTGAGTCTTAGCCCTGAAAATGTTTCTTAGAATTCAAGTTTGTTCACATAGAACTGGCTAGAAAAGTCCAAAATCAATGGAAGGAAATCCTATGGGAGAGAGTACAGGGATATATCTACTTTCATACCTTGGCAAAGGGAGCAGTTGAGGCTCTAGTTCAATGAAAATAGATTTATCTCAGGAGTTAGACACATAAATGGGTTGGGTTTCTCCTAGAGGTCTTGTAACACATAAGGGAAGTCAGTAAGGTCTTAATTTGTTGAATTCATTTCCTTAAGGTCATATAGGAGGTTGAGCCTTATCATAGTTACCCTCATCGAATGTTTAACCCAATTAAGCAGGTGAAAGTAGGTAAATGTGGGAGGAGGTGGTTACAAAAGTCTTGTGACTTGTGTCCTATGGAGAGTGAGGCTTCATCTTATTTAGACAAAGGATGATGAAGGATCTAATGATGAAATGCATTAAGTGGATAATGTTCATCCTTTGACTCCTTAAATGTCACTTGAAGATCTTGTTGTCAAACATGCTCCTTTGGAAAGCACAAATATAGTCAATAATAATTATTATTTGGGTGCATTGAAGTGAGCTCATGAGTCAGCTTCTTTGGAATCTAACAAGGATTCTCCTTCAACACCCAATGATAGTCTTCAAATTGCTTTAATAATTTCACCTTCAATAGGATGGGTCAAGTTTTTTAAAATGAAAGGAAAGAAAGGTCACTCCAAGTACCTTCCCCAAATTGGATGATTCTCTTTTGTAATCATTTTATATATTCCTCTATGTATCATTTGTTATCATTATCATACATCTCAGTCATTTTCTTTTCAGTATATGGTCCATTACACCAAACAAAGAGCCATGATTGTATTTGATGCATTTCATTTTTTATTGATGATTTGAATCTTTAAAACTTACCAAAAAAAAAAATTAAATATGTATAATAAATTATATTTAATATATATATAATTAAAACATATCTTAAAAATAATTAAAACATAAAACATTTAAACTATAACTATATATATATATATATATATATATATAGTTTAAATGTTTTATGTTTTAATTATTTTTAAGATATAGTTTTTTTTTCTGAAATCTCTTTATAAATCATTAGAATTGTAAATTTTAGTTGTTGAGTTAAAGAGTTGAATTCATTTATTTATTCAAAATACATTTTAAGTAATTAAAATTTATCATTTCACCAAAATATTATATCACTAGATACCAATGAGAAAAACCAAAAATCAGAACTATTATTTTCTATCTTTTATCATATAAAAAAAGTGAATAACTCTTTTCCAAATATGTGAGAGATAATTATCTTTATTATTATTACCATACTAGATCTATCTTAACCCCGAATCTATCAAGCGACAAGAGGGATCAAAACTCTTGAGTAGAAAACCTATTTTTCGAGTGAAAAACTTGAGAAAAGGCTTGCACCTTGAGATATTTGATCCCTCTCGGCACTTGATAGATCTAGGGTTATGATGGATATATCTTGGTTATATAATACTATATAATATCTATATTAGTATCTACGTGTCTCTTTATTATTCCCTCTCTTTATCTCACCCCCAAATATACACACTCTCTCTCCATTTCTATTCATCTATATATCTCTCCCTCCCTTTCTTACATAAAATTGACTCGGGAATAGAGTCAAAATTGACCAAGCCTAATAATGGTGGTTTTGGGAATGAGCTATTGTGTACCCATGGTTTTATTCCCATGTTATTTCATGTAATGTAGCCTTTAAAAGGCCAACACAACTTCATTTTAGTGTAGGCCAAGGAGATGAGTGGTGAAAGCTCACTTGGCTAGGTTGGCCAAGGCTAATGAAATTTCATTAGGTTGGGGTTTCCCCAGAGTTTGGATTTTCCCAGGGAAAATATATTGCGCATTGCGTAACGTTTTATTTTTGTTGGTTAATTTATATTTCTCATTGTAAATATGTTTTTATCTCCGGTTAAATGTTCTTACAATTAGTATCAGGGATATTTTGGCTTTATATGGACACCTTTGTTTCCAAGGGTTTATAGGGCCTTATGAGATCAATGCAGATTGTTTGTAGATCTAATCTGGAAACAAGTGATCCAATGGGTAAGGTTTTGCATTGAATCTATAATCGTGGAAATTTTAAAGTACAAGAAGAGGTGGCTACAAAGCACCTAGATGCACAAGAACTATGCCAATCTAAGGATAAGGAAAAGATGGGAGTAGAACCACCAACCTATCAAGGTAGAACTTTCTAGGCAACAGGTTATGGAAATTTCCTGCTAACTTGCCAAAGATTCCATAATTTATCTAATGGCCATGAAATGTTGAAATTTTTTTGAGCGGATTAGGCATGTGGAATAGAAATACAGGGTTCCTTCAATAGCAATATTGATAGAATTGAAAGGAAGACATAAGGGCTATATTTTTATTCCATCAACTAAAGACATATAATTGTGATCTATTTCTGAGTCTATGTTGGTAATAGTAAAATTTGGAAATACAAGCAAATTTGCAGGTCATGGTGACAACAGTCAAGTGAGGAAATATAAGAATAATTTGTAGGTCGTGGTGAGGAAATTCAGGTGGTTGGTAGAATTTTCACCACTTGATATGTCGAAAAATGGTTATTTTCTATCTAAGTGATCCATATTTCATTCTTGTTATCATATCTAGCAGCTCTAGGGGATTCGTTGGTGGTCACATACAAGACCCAAGGACATGAAAAAGAGGTGGTGTAGACGAGGCTAACAAAAAAGAGTGGATATACTTGTAGGTGGTGGATGTGTTGGTAACACAAATCAAAAGAAATCTAAATTGGTGTGTTCCACTGTGAAACATGAAGAGCAGGAGAAACACTTGAGCTACTGCGTAGAACACAATCAAAATTTGAGTTTGCGGGATGTATTTAATCATGAAAATGAGGCAATTTGCATGCATGTGGACTCTCTAAGGAAAGGGCTTTGATAGGAAGCTCATTAGAAGATCATAGAACAGTCAAAGAAAATATTAAGGCCTACATCCATCAAGTTCCAAAGGGTTCAAGATAGTGGTATGCATGTAAGGAGCTAGTTTTCACAAACAACACTCATCAAGCCATGTGTGCAATGTGATGGTGATGAGGTGAAGAGGTTGGTGCTGGAATGGATGGAAAGTCTAAGAAAAACAATATTGGAGCCCAACGACATTGAATTTGGAGCTATAAAGGGTCGTGAGTGGGTGATATCTAGAATAGATAAGTCATCAATGCTATAAAGGAGGGGATCCTAGAGCTCAAGTTGCACCCATTATTACGATAGAGGATAGCATTGGGAAAGAGCAAGGAAAAGGAGAGAAACAAAAACAAAAACAATAATATAATTATGTCCAAAATTTGCATGTAAATGGGCATATTGTTGTAATACCTTGTAATGCATTCCTACCTGCTATGAAAGCAGCTCACAAAATAGAAGAAAAGATAGATAAATGACTTTAAAATATACATCTTCGATGAAAAAATCTTGGATGATACAAATGAAAAGGCCTCCTTTATATATTTAGGAGTCCAAGGGATCACAATATAATCCTAGCCGACATAAAAATAACAATATAAGGGCACAACAATAACAATAGTGGGCTTCTATGCGGCACAATAATAACAATATGGGGACTACATGGGCACAACAATAACAATAAGGGGGCTACACTAACAATAAAAATAAGGGGATACACTAGTATTATAGGGACCTATAATTCTCCTCTCTTTCAAAAAAAATGTATCCTTAACGCCTGAGGAGTTCTGGATGCTTTTGTATAAAATTATTATCCTCCCAAGTCGAATATTCAACGAGTAACTTCTTCCACTTGATGAGATACTTTGTAATTGACCGATTTCATGGTTGTCGGATTCTTATTTTCGTCAATGCTTCAAGTTCCAATATTATTTTTCCTTCTTCGTCAAGTTCTGGAAATATTGTTTGAACTGGGAGCTTGTCACCTATAACCTTCTTTAAGCATGAAACATCGAAAACTAGGTGCACTCGGGAAGATGAAGGAAGCTAAAATTTTTATGCCATAATACCAATATTTTGCAACACTTTTTAAGGACCATAATACTTTGGTGATAATTTATTATCCTTCTTGTATTGCTTAAGGGACATTTTTTTGTATGGTTGTAGCCATAAAAATACCAAGTTTCCTACATCAAAACATCTTTCGTTGTGATGTTGATATTCCTGTTGTTTCATTTGATTTTGTGCCAAGGTGAGGTTATCCCTTAAGAGTTAGAGAGCTTTTTGTTGATGATTGATGTGATCTTCCACTACTTGAACCTTATAATTTTATCTTAAGGATGATGTGATAGAGGGTGGATGATATCCATAAAGTTCCATAAATGGGGTCATTTTTTGCTGTAGTATGGAAGGAATTGTTATACCACCATTCATCCAGAGGTAACCACTTGACCCATTGTGTCTTTTTATCTAATACAAAGAAATGAAGATATCCTTCAAAAAAAAATTCACTATCTTAGTTTTCCCATCATTTTGAGGATGATATGATGAGCTATGAGATAATTTAGTACCCAAACAAGAAAATAATTTCTTCCAAAAATTTCTTGAAAAAATGGGATCTATGTCACTTACAATAATCTTGGGTTTCCATGTATCTTTTGAATTGTTTCCATAAATGCAGTAGAAACTGTACTGGCTTTAAATGGATGAGATAATACACAAAAGTGTGCATACTTGGTAATTCTATCAAATACCACCATGATGGCAGTATTCCCTTCGGACTTGGGTAAACCTATGATAAAATCCATTGAAACCTCCTCCCAACGTTGACTTGGAATGGTTAAAGGTTGTAACAGACTTGGGGCCTTAATTGTCTCAACTTTATTTTGTTGGAAAACAAAACATTCAGCCACAAAATTTTGAATATCGGATTTAAGGCCATACCAAAAAAACTCCTTCTTGACCTTGTGGTAATTTTTAAAAAATTCCGATTCGCCTCCGAAGAGAAAGGTGTACAATTTGAAAATAATATTTTTTTTGAGCAAGAAATTCTTACAAAGATATAAGCAATATTTGTACCATAATGAATCATTTTTCTAGCTAAATGTTTCAGATGTACTAGGATATTGTTGCAACTTTTGAATGAGTTTCCACACCTCTTCATCATTCTTCCATTCATCCCTTGCTTTGGTTATCCACGTAGGTTGGATAATAGAAATGGCACAAAGGAATGCTTCCACATCATCATCCTTTCTTGAGAATGCATCTTCAACAACATTTTGATTCATTTTTTTGTGGATGATTTCAAAGACATAAAACAAAATCTTTGTGACCCATTTTTTTTTTCTCTTCTAAAGATAATAATTTTTCCAAAAAGTATTTAAGAATATCATGATTTGTTTTTACCTTGAAGTATCTTCCCATTAGGTAAGGTCATCATTGCTTTAGTGCATGTTGTATTTCCAACATTTCCTTCTCATAAATATGTTTTAGTAAATACTTTCCTATGATTGGATAACCTTCAAAAGAAATGGGTCTTCCTCCTTGCCTTAAAACCACACGAATTCCATTTCAGGATGCGTCACATTCCACAATAAAGGTTTTTGTGAATTCTAGTGTAGTTAAGACCAGTGATTGGCACATTGCCTCTTAAGATGTTCAAAGGCCTTAGTTGCTTCTGGAGTCCAAGAAAATGCATATTTCTTCTATAAATATGTTAAAGGTGTCAATATTTTCCCATAATTCTCAACAAACTTGCGATGATACCTTGTTAACCCCATAAATTCTCAAAGATGCTTTATGGTGGTAGGGATTTTCCATTCCTTAATGGATTTAATTTTGTTAGGGTTTACCTTAGCACCCTCATGAGATACAATATGACCCAAATATTCCACCTCATGTACTCCAAAGAATAATTTGGAGGTTTTTGCATATAATTGTTTGTCCTCCAATATTTTGGGCACCATGTCAACACGTTGAACATGATCCTTCCAAAACTTGTTATAGATTAGTATATCATCAAAAAATACAAACAAAAATTTTCTAAGGAAGGGTTTGAAAATGGAATTCATCAAACCTGAAATGTGGAAGGTGCATTAGTAAGGCCAAAAGGCATGACCAAAAATTTGTAATGACCCTCATGAGTTCTTAATGGTGTTTTCAGAATTTCTTTAGCCTTAATTCTAATTTGATGATATCGAGAATGAAGATCCAGCTTGGTGAAGTAAATTTCTCCAAATAATTCATCTAATAATTCATCAATCACATGGATGGGAAATTTATATTTATTAGTGAGCTTGTTGAGTTACCTATAATATGGCCACATACACCATGATCCATCCTTCTTGTGCACTAGTACTACTGGAGCATACAAATAACTTTGAGTAGGTTGAATTATACCAACCTCTAGCATTTCTACAACCATATGTTCAATCTCACTCTTTTGAACATCAGGATATCTGTAAGGCATGATGTTTGGAGGAAAACTTCCTAGAATAACATGAATAGCGTGATCATGATCACAAATAGGTGGGAGTCCTATGGGAGTCTCAAATACCTTGGAATTATTTTCCATGATTTTTTTGGAGATCTAGAGAAATAGATGATTTTGATGTTTGAAGTTGTAGTGAGCATAATTGTGCAATTATGCCTTGTTGTTATTTCTTCAGAATTTTTTTCATGATATTAGAGTTGATTATATTTCCTGGCTTCCCTGCAACACTCCGTAATTCAAATTCCTTTCCTTCCAAAAATATTTTCAAGAAAATTCCTTGAAAATTAAAAGCTACCGTCCCCAAATATTGTAACCATTGTACTCCTAGTACAACATCACACCACCCATTAGGATGGAGAGAATTGGACTATTCAATACATATTCTCCCATGGTTATCTTGATATTGTGGCACTTTCTAAATAAATGTATAGTTATTCCATTTGCAACCATCACTTGACACTTTGGTGCTGGGTATAGGAAGCAATTCAATTCCTTGGCTACCTTATAATGAATAAAATTATGGGTACTACTCGAATAAGTCATCACTATTACATTTTTATTCTTGATATTTCCTTCTATATTGAGAGTTTGAGGAGTAGTAATTCCTTCCAATGAGTTACAAGATATGGTCATATTCATTTATTCCTCTAGGGTTGGTTCCTTGTGTATATCCTCTTCTTTTGAAGTTTCCTGTTCCTTTTCTTCCTCCTCTTCACAATCTATGTAAAATAATTTCTTCTCAGCACACTTATGACCTTTAGTGTATATCCTATCACAATTTTAGCAAAGCCCTTTTGCTCCTTTTTCTTCCATTTGTTGTGGTGTCAACCTGGTAGGTTGTGAAAATCTAGGATTAGCAACACTTCTATATTTATAGTTGTGAGTGGTAGGCTTCCTTGTCGCCATAATTTTTCTTTAAATTTTTATTTCCAATCCAAATGCCTTCTCCAATGAATCAGGTTCCCAGAGGCAAACCTCATGTTGGATGTTATACTTTAAAGTCCCTATAAAGACATCAATTCTATATTCCTATGGAATATCAGTTACCCTTATATTCAATCTTTGGAAAACTAATGTGCTCCACCATTGAACCCTTTTGTTTAAGATTTATCAATTGGCTAAAGAAGGTGTTGCTCTTTGTATTCTCATAATGTGCTATTATTTCCTCCGTAAAAATTGACCAAGTGACAATATTTTTACACGATCAAAGCCATCGATACCATAAAAATGTATTTTTTTCTAAATATAAATTTTCAATGCACCTTTTGTGTTTTTTTCACATTATGGAGATCAAAGTATTTCTCCATCTATAGTATCCATGTTACCGGATCTTTGCCATCAAAATTCCTCATATCGATATTTGGAATATGGTGGGTATTAAATCCATCAATAGAGTCTATGAAATCATTATTACCATTAGAGCCTCATCGTGAGTTTCATCTACTAACATTTTTCCATTAGGAATCATTTCTTGTAGAAACTTTGTCAAACCTTCCTTCAAACTTTCCATGTTTGCTTTCATTTTTTCTTATATACTATCGATCTTAGCTTTCACTTCATTCTTCAAACCATCTTCCTTAGATTCCATGCCTCTATTCAATCCATCCATGTATTTATTTAAACCATCCATATTAGCTTCCATTTCATTTTTTGTTACTCTTTGTGAGAGCGAAATTTGTTGCACATGGTCTCGTAATTTTTATATATTATGTTGCACTTCTTCCTCTTCATGGGTCATAGTAGAGCCTTCTGAGGGCTTAAGAGGTGTTCAATTATTTTTGGGGGGGAATTTTAGAACCCAATACTGATATCTATGCTTCAATATGCCCTTGTTATCACTTCAAAATGATTTTTCAATTAAGACTTATGCAATTAAAAAAAATAAAATACACACATTTTTCTTTCTTTTGAGGAGCTCGATATTGAAACTAGCGTATCTATGTAATTTTGGATCCCAAATATTTGATATTTGGTCATATAGTATTCCTTTGAGTCTTCATTCCAATTCCATAAGTCAGACCTAATTTGGATTCTTCGAGATAAAGGTATTTCCAATCTCTCGTAATGGCCTAATTATGGGTTGGTTTAACAGAGCGAACTTGTACGATGTTCCACATGTCACTTTTTTGACCTTAGGCTATGGAATCAAGACAGAAGAAACTATATTTTGTGAAATTTTGGTCAATTTTTATAGATTTCCAATCCAATGTCTGAAGAGAATGTTATGACAATTTTTCCTTTGCCACTTGTTTGAGATGAAATTCTAGAGCCTGCAACAACCCTAACTTCCTCATATCATATCTCTGAAAATATAGTGAAACATTATCTGAAATTTTTACACGAAGTTCGGCTCAATTGGTTTTTTTTTCAGTGTTTGAACCTTCGTAGAAAAATTTTATAGTGAAAATTCCAAGATGGCCTGTTTGTTGTAACGAAACCCTAGAATCCAAAGCTCTGATACCAATTGTTATGAAACCAACTCACAAAATAGAAGAAAAGATAGATCAACAACTTAGAAAGTTTCATCTTCGAGGGGGAAATATCCTTTATATTACATAAATGAAAAATTATTGGATGATACATGTTATCTTGAGGGGTCTTGATCCAGGTTCGGATTTTATGGATAAACCAAAAAACCCTCCAACTACTGGCCCTTTCGACAATGATATGCTTGCACAGACCAACGTCTCACCTGAAGCAGTACGTCGGGGTGATAGAACCAGGTTTACACCCTGACAGAGAATTTAATGAAGTGGTGCTCAAAAAAACCCAATGTGAACTTATACATATGCGCGCAACAACTTATAACATAATCACAGAGAATGCGCTATTATCAATAGAATAACACAGCATTATTGTTCGTTTTATCGTAGACAACAAATTAAAACCAGATCTAGATCTTAATCAATGTAAAACCTTAACATATCTCTTAATCATCAATAATCATGCATAATCATAATATCGGGAAATCATTAATTAGGAAATAGACAATGCAATCTCATTAGAGTACAAATCGTAAGCAATGTAAATGCATAACACAGAGAACTTCACCAAAATTGTTCTTGTTATTATCTTTCAGACCTATCAATACATCAAATGATTTTCCAAAACCCTTACAAAACCTTCCATGCACATAGCCATCGGATTTCACACACAGCCAACAAGAACCTTTCAATTTGACCCAAAAACCCTTATAGAAGAAAATACTATCAGAACATCAATATCTCTTAACACATGTATAATTACTTAGCTTAGACACACTCTATCTATTTATAATATGCCTAGTGCATCGATATTGATGAGCTCCATCATTAGACATATTTGGAGGGGTTAATAGTCACCTTTTTTCCTTCTTAGACATCTTTTTCTCGCATTTTTATTATTATTTGGGTTTATGATGCTAGTGTAGGTGGTGATTAAGGCTAACACACTCTGAGTGCATAATATAAGGTTGAGTGCAGAAAATCATGATTTATTAAGAAAGTTTATAAATATTTTATCACAAATACTTGGAGGACACAGAAAGGAGAAAATATAAGAGTATTTTCCACCCTCAAAGGCAGTCGAAGGATCACGAAGATTTTCTCCAGAAATACAAATTGTAGAGGAAATCGAGCAACTCAAAGAGGAGAGTACTCATTCTTTGTTTACTCGGAGTCGAGTGGACTCAATCACCATTTTCTAGGGAGTTTTTGTTAGTTTCCCAGTAGGATAAATAGAGCAGAGCTAGAGCTAGGAAGATTTAGTCTATCCTAGTCTCGATTCCATTCAAACTTATTGTTGTGAACTATTGAATCTTTTTTTCTATTCAGGGATTGAAACTTTCAAAGTTGTATGCGGTTATTCATTTATGAAATGAGCAGATTGATTTCATTTGATTGATTTAATTTCATAGGGCTAGGCTCGTGGGTTAGGGCCCAATCCATGTACCTCAGCTCCTCTACTATTATTATCTTTTCCTTTCTCTCATTTAGCTATTTTTTCTTCTACCACCTAAGTTATATCTATTTCTGATTCATTTCTATTTATTTTTTGTGTTGTTGTAGTTTTAGTTGATTATGCATAGTGAAATAGAGGAAAAAATCCAAAAATGTGGTCAAGTCTCCCCCCTCTCATCTCCTTCAATAGAGTTCGAAGTAGGGCAGACCTTCCCACAGGCCAAAATTACTTCTTTTTTTGAGTTTTTGGAAGAATTTGTGTTACCAAGTCTAAGCCCTTCCTTCACTATTTCATTTTGCATTTCTGTCTGTCTCCTGTGCATAATCTGTAGGTGTGTTTCATTTCTGAGCACTGCTATTACGTCTCCATTCCCCTCCTTCTCTTCTCATCTCAATGTTGTACTTACCTTTCCTTTTCCTAACACACTTATCCCTTCAAATTCTTATTTCTATGTTTTCGTCGTTCACAACCGCCTTATTATTTCAATGCAAAACGTGTGAAAACCCATTCAAAACCACCAAAAAAAACCAACCTCTACCTTTGCTCCTCAAGACTTCAGCAACCGTACATCGCAGCCACACTTCGCAGCTCTTACCTTTTGTCTTATAGACTTATCGCTCTCCTTTGTTGATTTCTCGCCTTATTCCATTGTTCCATCGATCAGCGTCGCCAAACTCGTTTTAACGCTAAACACTTGAAAAACCATTGGAACCCGACCTCCACCTTCCTCCTTGAAATTCCCACCACTATAAATCACACTGTGCATATTGCAACATTTACCTTTTACCTTGAACACTCACCACTTTATCTTTGCGATTGCAATCTTTCAAAATCACAAATCGCACTTTGCAACATTTATCTTTCACCCTTAACCATTTACCGTTGTTCTACCCGATTGCAATTGTGTGATCTCGCCACATTTTCAGTCCCACCACCATGTCAATCGCACTTCGCATCCTTTGGATCTTACTCTTAAAACTTACCGCCCGTTCTTGTGATTGCGGTATCACAAATCACATCCCACCGTTCTTACCACAAAATAAAGCTCAACCTACAACCTTTACCACAGCGCAAATCACACTCGCACATCTTAGTTCATTCCATTAAGTCCTTACCTCTATCCAGTTAAACTTGCGAAGTTTCGATTGCAACATCGCACATTGCAAATGTTACCTCCATCACATTCTGCCACGTTGCTCTTGAGTTCTTTCCACTCCAAATCCGTTTTGCACTATAATAAATTTCTAATAAGTTTTTAAACCCCCTCTTTCTGCTTCTAAGCCTTTTTCAATTATCTCCACTCCAAAATTCATTTCTCATGTTATAATCAAGTTTTCTAAGGTTTTAACCCCCCTCATTCCGCTTCCAAACCTTTTTTCATGTGTTGAACCTTCAATTAGCCTCTTTTAGCTCTTTTTATTCCTCCAAACTAAAAATTAACTCTTTTTAGTTAGAATTAATTCATGAATAGTTTAGTTACATGGACAAGAGCATGATATATAGATCATAGGATAAGTGGAATGCATTTAGCCATTTGGCCAATTTAAGTGTGGTTTATTATTAGTTTCCTTTCTGCTATTTGATTTCTGCAAATTCAATTATCTTAATTCTTGTCATTTCTTTCCATAAATTTAGTTCAGTTTCCTTTCTGCCTTTTCTTTCCAACAATTTACTTTACATTTGTTCTCATCATTTAAGAAATAACACCCTTTCGTAAAGTAGAAGAGGATGAAATGAACATAATGCATCTGCTATGTATATAGAACTGTCACCTCAAAGTTTGTACAAACCCCAGGTTCATAAATTAAAGTAGGGCAGCCCTTGGGAGTTGGAGCACTCTTGGTGCAATATCATGGCTCATCACATTTTGGCGTCGTTACCGGGGAGGTGTCTTGTATATTTTTTGATTTTTTTTTTAGAATTCCTTTCCGCTTTCCTTTATTTTCATGTCATTTGAAGAAATATTGAAAAAAATATTAAAAAAAATTGATTTTCATGCCTCCTAGGACTATGAATACTCAAAGACAAACCTCACCCAAAACACCCACATCACCTCCTAGCCACCATTCACTCTTCTTCAGTGTAATATTCCAAATCAGAAAAATGCTACAACAATGAGAATATCTTAGGATATTCTAATGTTGGAGACCCAACAATATGAAAACACAATAATGGTGCAGCAACAATACTCAACTCATAAGAACATGAGAGAAATCCATAGCCATATTATTAATAAATAGCAGCAACAATAGAATACAAGATCTTGAGGAAAAAGGCTACTCAAGATAGGAAATACTCAGCCTTAAGAACAAGTGCAAGATACATGATAAAATACTACTACACATGGATGCTCAAGCTATGAAAGTGAATTTTTATAGAGAAAATGCATGCTACATATGTCAAATACATGGATAAATCAATATATGGCCCAATAGAACATTGGGAGTGAAAATATCAGCCCCCAAAGACTATCTCATGTCAATCCTAGAAGGATTGACAATAAAATATAAGAACTGCAATATGTCGGAGTTGCTGGGTAGCAGCAACAACTCAGAAATAGAATAGGATGGAGATGGATATAGATGATGCCCAAAATGAAAATTTCTCCTCCAATGTATCTTTAGAGTGAAAGTCTGATCCTCTCACCAAACATCTTGCCCTCCAACAATCTGCAAGAGTCCCACTGCAAATGCTCCTCTAAAATAACGCAGTCACTGGATGGAACTACACTGTAGGGCTAGGGAATGGGTTGGAATTGATGCAAAACTCTTCAATATTCTCCGGAATGCCTCCAATATAATCTCCCAAAGCGAAGAGAGACTCCTCCTTTGAAAAATAGTTGATGGAGGTGGTGTAGTGAACCCTCACTGCAACACCCAGCAACACAACATTATTCTGCTGCAGAAATAATGTTGTCTTGATGAAGGATGCTTGGCCTCAAGCCTGGATGTGAGGAAAATTAGTGCAATCCCTAAAAAGGCCTCACAAGAAGGAGAAGGAATCCTAAACAGGAATTCCCCCTGCAACTCTTTCTAAATAGCAAAGAATGCACAATTGTCTGAATAGACAATGAGATGAATAATACAAAGCATGAGAAACAATGGTTGCCTTGCCCTCCTTTTAAACAAGTGAAAGCCCCTCTCCATGGGTCCCACTCCTATTATGGTTTCCTCCACCAAATAACCCTCTCCCCATTCATACTGCATTGCTTCTCTAAGTTCTCTCCACCTCTTATCCCTGTGTTGTTGACTTGGTCAAACTTGACCTTGTCCACTTGCAAATAACCCTGTTCACACATGAGGGTGTGAAAACCAGCTTCAATGAGGATCCCCTTTCATAATATGAGGGATTTTATTGAGTTTATCATTATTCATGGGCCTCCTTACCCATTTATTCTCCTCATAGGTGAAATCATTGAAAATTAATATTCGAAATTATTGTCGAAAACTTTTGGAATATTACAGTCCTCCCCTCCCAAATGTTGCTTGTCCTCAAGAAACTGCAAGGATAGAACTGGAAATCCTCCTCTCAAGGCACGGAATCTAAGATGTGTTGAGGAGCATCTTCCTCATGTGGATCCTCCATCCCCCAAGCAATCATCCATGAAAAATGATCTACCTCCCAACATGGCAACTCTTGAAAGTCATCTTCCACCTCTAGCTTCGGAAATGTTGGTGGGATGAAAATCTGATTTTGGTAGAGAAAATAGCCTACCCCACGCTTTCCTCCTCTCCACTTAGGATAAGTGTATAGTGTATGTTGGTCCTATGCTGCAATGACATTTCCCTCAAATGGCAATATGGAGATTAGACCTCTAAGGATCTCTCCTCCAACGTTATGAAACATGTTGGCCCAAATCATCTCATATGTGATGAGTTGGAAGTCATCATAATATGGAATCACATTCCTCATATGGCTCACCTCATAAGGAAACAAAGGTGTTGTTGTAGGGGCCATACCATCTCCCATGCTCTCTTTAGAACATGTAGTGCAAAGTGTGTGGGAGTTTTCTCCCTCCAGGGACACATTCACCCAATGTGTCTCTCCTCCAATCATGCTCTCCAGAGAAGCTCTAGAAATATCAACCAAGGGAAACATAAGGAGAATCATGCTGGCTACCATGTGAATTAAAGGAGAAGGAAAATGGTCCCTCAAATGTAGCCAACGCAGTTTGACTCTCCACTGCCATAAAAAATAAAATGATGGGTGGCCTCCCCACCATTTGCTTGTTGACCCAGTCTCTTCACAAATCTGGAGAAAGTGAATGATGTAATGTGAAATTTGAGTACATTCTCCATGAGAAATCTCCTCCCCATATCCACTTAGGGAGTGATCACCCATAATGGCCTTATGTAGACCACCAAATCTAGAAGGAAGAATATCCTCCCTTTGAGAAAATACCTGCACATATATGGTTAAGAGATGCATATATATAGGAAAACCATTATGAAATCAAAAATACTCTTACCATATGTTTTTCTCATATAAATGGAGTGGCTCATAGATGATTCTTCCCTCATCCTCAAAGGGAGAAGAGTTGACTATGCTAACTCCTCCATATTCTCATGATCCATGGAGTGTCTCCTCAAGTTCTTCAAGTGGCCCCTCCCACAAGAAGGAAAGAAATGTAATGTGGCATTCATGGTTGGCCCATGGTTCCTCCTGGAATGTACAACATGCATAGTAGGGAGAATCATGCTCCCAATGGGCATCCTTAGTCTCAATCCCACTCTCCAATCAAAGCTTCCCATGAACATATAGATACTAGCAATACATGGAAGCAAAAACCAATAGAAACAAGTTGTCACATGACAACTGAAAAGTGGATCAAGGTCCCATACAAGGAACCAGCACAGTGCATCCCTTGCCTACATAAAATCAAACAAGAACAAGTGTTCTACCAGCCACTTGTTTGCTGCCACAATCATCTTACAAGATAGAAATATAAAAGTACAATTTGGTGCCAATGGTGCACACCAAGAACCATGTGGCATCTCCCACAAACCACCAAATAGATAGCCAATCTCAATGCTACAAATGGCTTCAAGTACCTCATTATACAATATGCAATAAGGAATAACCCTCCTTGGTACATTATGCTACTCATTAAAATACAAGAAGTACAAAACATAAGGTGAAATTGTACATTCTCCATTGTGTACTCGAAGACTTGAGCTGAAATGGCTCAATTGATAATGATCCCTTACTCCCAATGAGAAGGAAGGTGGTTGTGACATCCTCTCCATCATTATCTGGGCTCTGCATCTGTCCATATGTTGAAATATGTGTTTTTGAATGCCCTCCCAAATGAACTCTTCTGCCAAGGCAAGATATGCATCAAGATGCATGGAAAAGAAGCCCTCATGTGCTGCATGCAATATATTCTCCTTGAGACTAGAATATCTAGTCAAGAAGACTTTTCCATGTGAGTAGATGACCATATCATCCACTATGTATCTATCATATTTCGTCGGGTCATCAAGTATCATGCATGCACCAAGATCCTTGGAGTACTCTACCAAATGCTGAGATCTCCAATAAGGATCAATCCTCCTAAGAGACAACACTGGTGATCTGGAATGTGAAGCTCTTCTCATGCAACTGTATGCTACTTTGACATCCCTTATGCCAAATTATTCCTCCAAACTCTTCACCTCTCCAAAATCCAAGGGTGGTGAATATAAAGAAAATATGTCTTCTATCAACTCCAGATGAGGTGGCCTCCCAGGTGGAATTCCTCCATGTAATGAGACATCAATGTCAAGAGTAGACTACTCATGTGATTGGGCAACCTTTCCCCTACCCTTACAGCACAAATCATTCTACCTCTTTCTTGCACTGGTTCTCTAAAATAGAGAAGGATGTGTACCTCTCATCAAAGGATGTTGCTCTTCCTCCCTTCCTCCTCCTTCCAGCTGCAATGCTTCACAATCATGCTGCTCACTGATTGTGCTTAGACCTTCATGTATGAGATCCTGGGGACTTCCTTTCAAAGATGCAAGAATCCCTCTAGTTGGAGCAAGAGCTCCTCCTTCATCTACATGAGGTGCTAGATCAAATCTAGAAATGACAAAACTGTTGCCCTCAGCCTCCTCAATATGAGTGGGCAACTCTCCAATGATTAGATCCTCTTTTGAAAAGGGACCTCTTTGCCTCCTTGTGCAAAAATACCAGATGAAGGTCTTTCCTTCAACAAACTATCATGAAATATATCAGCCTCCTTCATGGTTCTTTGAAGTGTTTTTGAGTCTATGCTTTCCTCCATCACATGCAAGGGTTTTGTTTGTTTGAATGTGTTTGTTTCATCCATATGTGTTTCAAAATTCCTCCTACCAAATCTCTTCATAATAGTTCTAATGAACATGGCATAGAAAGAAGTATTTTCATTTTTCTAAGTAAATGAATAAAATAACCAACATGCATAGAACTTACCTCCCAAGTGCAGTGCTGCTACTCTTATGGCCTCATTTTTGGAAACCTGATGTTGCTGCAAAAAGGTGTATAGTTCTTCTATACAAGCCCTGGCTGAACAAGTAGGGGAGCCATAAAAAATAGATAGAATAAATATATCCTCATTATACTGCTTGCTCCTCCTCACCATGATCTTGCAAAACTCTAGAAAAGTAATATGATCTCTAAAATTTTGAGTTTGAGATTCATACTCATGCAAGAAACCACCAAGAGTTCCTCTCTTCAGTATCGTTCTTCTTCTTTTCCTCCTATGGCAAAGCTGGCTATGTGACTTCACTGTACCTTATAGGGTGTGGCTGCATGCTCACACTCCCCATGAGAAAATCTAGAGTTTGACTCAGTTTCAAACCCTCTTGGAGACCCTGTACATATCTCCCTTCTTCTCTTCTCAAACTCTTCATGAATGCTTTGTACAGATTTTGGAAGAAGCTTTGTAAGCTTATCTTCCTTCTTCTCTCCATATAATGGATTCTTCATCTTCTCTCTCCTTGATAGCATGATGGCTGAGATCCATCGGCTAAGCCAGAGATCATGCTTTGATACAACTGTAATATTCCAAATCAGGAAAATGATACAACAATGAGAATATCTCAGGATATTATAATGTTGGAGACCCAGCAATATGCAAACACAATAATGGTGTAGCGGCAATAATCAACTCATAAAAAAATGAGATAAATCCATAGCCATATTATTAAGAAATAGCAGCAACAATAGAATACAAGATCTTGAGGAAAAAGGTTACTCAAGATAAGAAATACTCAGCCTCAAGAACAAGTACAAGGTACATGATAAAATACTGCTACACATGGATGCTCAAGCTATGACAACGTAGTTTTATAGAGAAACTACATGATACATATGTAAAATACATGGATAAATCAATATATGGCCCAATACAACATTGGGAGTGAAAATATCAGCCCCCAAAGACTGCCTCATGTCAATCCTGGAAGGATTGGCAATAAAATACAAGAACTGCAAAATGTCAGAGTTGTTGGGTAGCAGCAGCAAATCAGAAATAGAACTTGATAGAGATGGCTATAGATGATGCCCAAAATTAAAATTCCTCCTCCAATGGATATTTAGAGTGAAATTCTGATCCTCTCACCAAAGATCTTTCCCTCCAACAATCTGCAAGAGCCCCACTACAAATGCTCCTCTAAAATAACGCAGTCACTGGATGGAAATACGTTGTAGGGCGAGGGAATGGGTTGGAATTGATGCCAAAGTCTGCAATATGCTCCAGAATGCCTCCAATCTGATCTCCCAAAGGGAAGAGAGACTCCTCCTCTGAAAAATAGTTGATGGAGGTGGTGTATTGAACCCTCACTGCAACACCCAGAAACACAACATTATTTTGTTGCAGAAATAACGTTTTCTTGATGGAGGATGCTTGGCCTCAAGCCTAGATGTGGGGAAAATCAATGCAATCCCTCAAGAGGCCTCTCAAGAAGGATAAGGAATCCTAAATAGGAATTCCCCCGACAACTCTTCCTAAACAAAAAAGGATGCACAATTGTTTGAATAGACAATGAGATGAATAATACAAAGCATGAGAAACAACAGTTGCCTTGCCCTCCTTTTAAACAACTTAAAGCCCCTCTCCATGGGTCCCACTCCTTTTAGGGTTTCCTCCACCAAATAACCCTCTCCCCATTCATACTACACTGATTCTTTAAGTTCTCTCCACCTCTTATCCCAGCGCTGTTCACTTGGTCAAACTTGACCTTGTCCACTTGCAAATAACCCTGTTCACACATGAGGGTGTGAAAACCAGCTCCAGTGATGATCCCCTTTCATACTATGAGGGATTTTATTGATTTTATCATTATGCATGGGCCTCCTTACCCATTTATTCTACTCCTAGGTGAAATCATTGAAAATAAATATTCCAAATTATTGTTGGAAAATTTTGGAATATTACATTCAGCGGCAGTGAGATTGAACCCCCTATAGGAGAGCCTTCTGAAAATTTTGAGAATCCTATCTGGGAAGAAAAAGAAGACCTTGTTTCGAGTGAGGGACCTGATTCACATATCTTAACCATGGCTAGGACCTAAAGAGCCTGTTATCACACAAATTTTTAAATTTTGATGGATAGGGTCATCATAAGCTTCACCTTGTCTCATTAGGTTAGATCATTCATTTGATGAGAAATTCACTTAATCATGTTTATTATAGGTCATAGACACTTCATTAGTCTTGTCATTAGGGTCATATCCATAATAATCCTCCTTGGGTTCACTTTCATAGTCTTCAAATTTTAAAAAAAGATCCACTAGCCAGTTTTACATATTTTCGTAGTGAATCTAGTGTAAAATAGGTATATTTCACTACAAAACTGGCTAATAATTTCATAGCGAATATGAGGATTTCTCTGTTTTTTTACTTTTGAGGGGTCAACCTCAAGGGCATTTTTTGGGAAAATAAAGACATACTTTAAGAAACTCAGAGAGGTTATGGTCAAGTACATATGAAATAACATTAACCTCTTTCACGTTTCTCAAAGATGCTACAAATTGGGAGATAGAGGAATGTCTTTCAGCCCTATTTTTAGAAAACATAATTTTCATGTTTCATAGATGTTTTTCAAATGCAGAGTTTGGACATCTGCAGATGGTATTTAAAAAACAAAGAGATTTTTTTATTAAAAATATTTCGATCTACAAAAACCTCCTCCAATTTTTCAAAATATATTAAGGATTCATAAATATGAGTTCATTTCTAAACTGAAAATTCTTCCTTTTTTAGGCGTTTTCGTAGTGTGCTTCAAGCCTGAAGCCAGAAAAAAATGTTATGAAAATTCCTATAGGTGGTGTTTTTAATTTAAACTTAGTTTTGGCATGTTTTAAGGAGGGATATCGATGGTATCAAGGTGTCATGACATGAGGAAGGTGTTGGAACAACAAAGAAGTCAAGAAGATTGATGGAAAAGCCATTTTTCCCACGCTACTAAAAGACGCTACGAAACTGCCTAATGACACTCTGTTTTTGTAGCAAGGAGCTTTGGGTTGTATTTTTTTGTCTTGAAAATGTTTTGAAGGTCATCTAGCCACATGTAAAGTTCAAAGAGAGTCATAGGAATGTTTTGTATGCAGGTTTGGTCCTCGACAAAGTTATCTAGCTCATCAGTTCATCATGGAGGCGTTATCATGTGTGATGGAAACAGCTCCTTAAAAGTAGGAATACATGTTTCATGAAGTCCTCCTAACATGTTTTAATGTGTCATGGAATCAAAAATTCAAATTTATTGGAAAAACTGTTTAAAATAGAGACGCTACGAAAAGTTGCTACTAAACTACGCTACGAAACTTTTTGTACATGACTGTTTTAGCAGTCAACTTCAAGTTTGATTTCAGACCAAATGAAACCATATTTTGGAAATATGAAAGACATTTTTCTTCAGCACAGGTCCATCTACAAAAACATGTCTTAGTTCCTACAAAGCCATCGGGGTTTGGAAATTATACACTCATCTTTGAAGCCTATTTTTTAGGTTTTTCACTAACCAGATTTGTGAAAACATTGTAAAAATTCGACTTGGAGGAGGTCCAGCTCAGCATTCACGTGGCATAATGACACATCAGCACTCTAGTAAACTTATAAAATTAGTTCATTGCAGTTGATAAGGGTTATTAAATTTATTTTTTGAACTATTAATGAAAGAATAGTCCTTTTTGTATTCAAACTCTGCAAAACAAAAATATCCTTAGGAAGTCTCCAAGTGATAGAATCATGTTTGAAATAGGTCTCTGAGGTGGGAATTCGAGGTGATTAAGGTGGCATATCATTTTTATCGGTGCTCACTCTATAAATGAGATATTTGTAGAGTTAGAAGAGGTTGGGAGATGTTATGAAGGCACTACACTTGTAATATTTGTGTATCAGTAATATATAGTTGTTGCAGCCTATTTTAGACCTGAGATTCTTCTATATGTTCTTATGTATGTTTCTTATATTATACTTTTACTTTCTCTCTAATTTTCTAGTTGTATGATCACTTGGAATTCATGATTACATGCTCCAAATTCCATTTATACACCTAGTATGTTTTTTTGTCATGTTTTATTATTTTTCTTATGTATAATCACTTGGAATTCATGGTGACATGCTCCAACTTCCAGTATGCATATAACTTGTTTTTATATCCTTCATGTGTGGTTTTATAAGAACACAATTGTCTCAGCTTCCATTAGATACATTGTCTTGTGACTTAATTTTCATATTGACTCCATAATCCCAATGGTAGTAAACCTTATACATCTTTCACCTACACAAAAACACATTCAATCCAATTCAAAGTTAGCCATATGCTTTCAAGTTGTTCATTGAATATCCATTATCCTTCTGAGAGAGCCCTCTCATACTAAAAAGGATAATTTCAAGTTACAAGTGGTTTGAAATAGTTACTCCATGTTTACCATTGAAGCATCCCAAAAGGACTCAATTTGGTGGTAACATTTTAGCTCCGTTGCCGGGACGAAGGTGTAAATTTTCCCTGGGAAGAACAGCAAAGTTTCAGTTATAAGGTCTGAGAGCAGCAGACACTTAGGCACATATTGGTTGTATTTCTGCTCTGGTGACTCCACACATCAAATAATAAATTGGAAGGTGACTCCACTACTTGAGGATCAGTAGCTTGATGAAGTTACAAGGTGAGTTCCATTGCAAGAATAGATGCCAGGTATGCTCCTATGAATTGGTCTCATATCCCTGGTTTTCCAAATCCTATGCCAAAGGTTGATTGGTTAATTGATCTTTTTATATTTAAAGATGAAAAGAAATACAATGCTTCTCTTCATTTGGTTAGATTACATATGCATGTACACATACTTAAGGTTTAGTTCCCTGAGGATTGTCTCATGAAGATGTTTATGGTCACTTTAGAAGGAAAAGCATGGTATTGGTATGAAAGCCTGTGAAATGTTTCATTATATTCTCTTTTTGATTTCCATGTTGTATTTTATGAGATGAATAAAGAATGGAATTCTTCATTATTGTTGGTAAAATAATGTTGTAAACATTGTGTGAGTTTTATTGAATATTTGAAGAAATGTTATGAATATGACAAGTTCATGGATGAGGAAATTTTAGAGGCCCTTCATGACAATCGCTTTCATCGCCAAGAAGAAAGTGTAGTCTCTCTCTTGGATGAAAATGAAACCCATCAGGAGTTTATTTATCAAAATCATGTTACATCCTCTGAGCTTGATGAAAACTTACAGTAGACTTGTCAGTCTTTTGATCATTAGGAGTATGAGAATCATTTCAAACAACAACAAGAAATACTGGCAAATAATTTCTATAATCCGCAAGTAACGGAAGAAGTTTATTCTTCGTGTCATTCCTTGCATCAGCCTACATCAAATAAAACAATTTTTG
This sequence comes from Pinus albicaulis, assembly GCA_034641835.2. Lineage (NCBI taxonomy): Eukaryota > Viridiplantae > Streptophyta > Pinopsida > Pinales > Pinaceae > Pinus > Pinus albicaulis. The sequence goes on from CM076578.1 coordinate 1,072,693,598, forward strand.
AAAATAAAATTTTAGACAATAATATGGGTATGCTTGTTCAATCATATGAAGAGTTACCTTTAGAAATTTATGTGGTACATGCTTAGGAAGTTCCTTGTGAAAGTGTCCAAGAGTACTCCAATTATTTATTCCTCTCAAATGAAAATAATGATCAACAGATTTTTTCTTTTTTATTTGAGAAAGGTCACAAGGGTTATAATGAAGAATCTAGAAAAGGAACACCATCAAAGTTTCATATTTACTCACACTTTCTTTTTTATCAACAAGAATTATTCGTGCATACTCTCAAAGATCCTTTCACAGCTCTATTGGAATCTTCTATAGGAATAAATTTCAATATGATTTTGAGTTATGTATACAAATTCAAATGGTGGAACAAGTTATCATATCTCATGAATGGTTTTATGATCAGAGAAGTGGAATTTTTTTTCCAATGAAGTACTCTACTTCTTGATTGGCTTCAATGGAAGAGTGTGATCACTTGATTCAGTTTTTATGCTGAGCAAGTAGAGTAGGATATTTTTTATATAAATAAGCTTGGATATCAATAATTATTTCAATTTTAGTTTTAAATTCATCATGTGTACTTTCAGTTCTTTAGAATCTACTAGTTTTTTCAGTGCCAAGGTTACAGGTTAGAACAGGTTGCAAGTTTTCATTTTGAAGAGGGGAGCAGTCCAATGGAGGTGGCACTAGAACTACTAGTTCTTCGTTTTACCACAGGGGCACACCATCCCAAGTGGAGCCACTGTTATAACACATATTTTTTTTATTTTTGATGGATAGGGTCATCATAAGCTTCAAATTTTCTCATTAGGTTAGATCATTCATTTGATGAGAAATTCACTTAATAATGTTTATTATAGGTCATAGGCACTTCATTAGTCTTGTCATTAGGGTGATATCCATAATAATCCACCTTGTGTTCACTTGCATAGTCATAAAATTTTATAAAAAAAAATCCTCTACCAGTTTTAGGAAATTTCTTAGCGAATTCAGTGTAAAATAGGCCAATTTTGCTACGAAACTGGCTAATAATTTTGTAGTGAATATGAGGATTTCCCTATTTTTTGAATTTTGAGTAGTCAACTTCAAGGAAATTTTCTGTGAAAACAGAGAAGTATTTTAAGAAACTGAGATAGGTTATTGTCAAGAACATATCAAATAACATAACCTCTTTCACATTTCTCAAATGTGCTACCAATTGGGTGATACAGGGATGTATTTCGGCCCTATTTTCAGAAGACAAAATTTTCCTGTTTTATACATGTTTTTCAAATGCAGATTCTGAACAGCTAGAGATGGTATTTAAAAAACCAAGAGAAGTTTTTCTTCAAAAAAATTGATCTACCAAAACCTCCTCTATTTTTGTAAAATATATCAAGAACTAGGAAATATGAGTTCATTTCTAAACTGCAAATTATGCCTTTTTTAGGCGTTTTCGTAGTGTGCTTCAGGCTTGAAGCCAGAAAAATGATATGATAATTCCTGTAGGTGATTTTTTTCATTTAAACTCAATTTTGGCACGTCTTAAAGAGGGATATCGATGGTTGAAAGTTGTCATGACATGATGAAGGTGTTGGAACAACAAAGAAGTCAAGAAGATTGATGGAAAATCCATTTTTCCCACGCTACTAAAACATGCTACGAAAGTGCCTAATGAAACTCTGTTTTGCAGCAAGGAGCTTTGGGTTGTATTTTTTTTATCTTGAAAGTGTTTTTAAGGTTAGATAGCCACATTTAAAGGTCAAATATAGTCATAGGAATGTTTTTTATGCAAGTTTGGTCTTCGAAAAAGTTATCCAGCTCATCAGTTCATCATCGAGGCATTATCATGTGTGATGGCAGCAGCTCCTTAAAAGTAGGAAGACATGTTAGCCCTCCTAAAATGTTTTAAAGGCTCATGGTGGCAGAAAGTCTAACTGATTGGAAAAAGTGTTTAAAACAAAGGCGCTTTGAAAATTTTCTACTAAACTATGCTACGAAAAATTATGTACATGACTGTTTTAGCAGTCAACTTCAAGTTTGATTTCAAACTAAATGAAAAAATATTTTGGAAATATGAAAGAATTTTTTCTTCAGAACAGGTCCATATACGAAAAACTCTCTCATTTTCTGCAAATCCATTAGGGTTTGGAAATTTAATATTCCTAAATTAGCATGCCGCTAATGGGAATATTATTTTTTCTCTTGACATCAAGTTAGATGAATAAATTGGTAAGGAGGCCCATAAGTATCTTAAGTAGGCATAAAATCCATCTTAATATGAAAATGGATCATGTTAATAACTGGATCAAGCACCCTCATGTGTGAACAAGGGCTAATACATGTGAACAAGGTCAATTTTGACCAAGTCAACACCACTAATATGGGAGGAGTGGATCATCAATAAATATAGCTCAATGTGAATGTTAGGTCCCTATATTACTAGTATAGTCCCTTATTGTTGTTAGTGTAACCCCCTTATTGTTATTATTGTACCCCTGTAACCCCCATATTGTTATTATTGTGCCCTTAAATTATTATTGTTAGGTCGGCTAGGATTAGATTGTGGCACCATGGACTCCTATATATAGAAAGGAGTCTTTTTAATTTGTATCATCCAAGAATTGTTCATTCATGTAATGTATTAGAGGTTGCCCCTCAAATTGGCTTATTTCTAAGGCGTTGATATCTCTTTTCTTCTATTTTTGGAGCTGGCTTCACAACATTTAGTATCAAAGCTTTGGATTCTAGGGTTTCGCTGCTCCAAACAGGTCATCATGGAATTTTTACTATAACATTTTTTCTAAGAAGTTTCAGAAGCTGAAATATTCAGGGTGTGAAGCTGAAATCCTAAGGAACATTGTCACAAAATTTTAGATCTTGGTTTGCAATAGTTTCAGAGATATGATCTGTGGAAGTTAGGTTGTTTTGCAGGATCCTCAATTTAATCGAAATAGGTCATCGTGGCATTTGCGCTATAAGTTTTTTTCTACGAAGGTTCAGAATATTAAATTTTTAGGGTGTTAATATACAATCCTGAGGAAACTCATCACCAAGTTTCAGAGCTTGGTTCGCAATATTTTCAGGCTCCTAAATTTCATTTCAAAGAGGTGATCATGGGAAACTCTTCATAACTCTCTCTCTGAGCATCGGATTGGAGTGTCGTAAAAAGTTGTCACAAGTAAAAGGATTGTAGTTTCTTTGCTATCAAGTTTAGAGCTAAAAGACGAAACAGTGACACGTGGAAATTCGTACAAGTTCGCTCTACTAAACTAGTCCATAATTAGGTCATTGTGGGAGATTGGACATAACTTTTCCTTGGAGAATCAAAATCAAGTCAGACCTGTAGCATTCAAAAGATAATTTATAAGGCTACCTCAGTGGTAAATTTCAGATATTGAAGCATTGCAATCACAGAGATAATCCAGTTTCAATATCGAGCTCCTCAAAAGCAAGAACAAGGTGTGTATTTTTTTCTCGAATTGCATAAGTCTTGTTTGAAGAATCAATTTGAATTGATTCCAAGGGCATATTGTAGAATAGATATCAGTATTGGGTTCTAAAAAGTGCCCCGAAAAAATAATTCAACACCCATTAAGCCTTCAGAAGGCTCTACTATGACTCATGAAGATGAAGAATTACAACATGATCTATCAAAAATTAAAGAGAAAGTGCACCAAATTTCGCTCTCGCAAAGAGAAAAAAAAATGAAATGGAAGTTTTGAAGCAATGCGTGGAAGCGAAGATGGATAGTTTGAAGAATAATATGGATGGTTTGAATAAAGGTGTGGAATCTAAGATATATGGCATGGAAGTTGGCATGGAATCTAAGATGGATGACATGGAAGCTAAGATCGATGAAAAAATGAAAGAAGACATGGAAAACATGAAGAATGATCTAAAAGTAGACATGGAAGGTTTGACAAAGTTGATACAAGAAATGTTTCCTAATGGTGAAAATATAGTAGAGGAAACTCATGATGAGAACAAAATAAATGTTAATTGTGACTTCATAAACTCTAATGTTGGCAAGAAGAACCACCATATTCCAAAAATGGATATGAGGAAGTTTGATGGAAAGGATACTGTAACATGGATACTATAGATGGAGCAATATTTTGATCTCCATAATGTGCAAAACACACGAAAGGTACACATTCCAACTTTACATTTAGAACAAAATACATTTGTATGGTATCGATGGCTTTTCTCCCATAAAACAAATTGTCACTTGGTCAATTTTTACGGAGGAAATGATAGCACATTATGAGGATACAAAGAGCAACACCTTCTTTAGCCAATTGATAAATCTCAAACAAAAGGGTTTAGTGGGCAAGCACATTGAGGTATTCTAAAAATTGAATATAAGGGAAACTAATATTCCAGAGGAACACAGGATTGATCTCTTCATAGGTAATTTAAAGGATAACATACAACATGAAGTTCGTGTTTTGGAACCTGATTCATTGGAGAAGGCATTCAGGTTGGCAAGAAAAATTGAATGTAAAATTATGGCGACAAGGAAGCCTACCACTCACTTCTATAAATAAGGAAGTGTTGCTACGCCTAGATTTCCACAACCTACAAGGTTGACACCACAAAAATTGGAAGAAAAATGAGAAAAAGGTTTTTGCTACAGTTGTGATAGAAAATACACTAAAGTTCATAAGTGTGCTGAGAATAAATTATTTTACATAGATTGTGAAGAGGAAGAAGAAAATGAAAAAGAAGAGGATATACACTAGGAACTAGCCCTAGAAGAGGAAGAAATGAGTTCGACCATATCGTGTAATGCATTGGCAGGAATTACCACTCCTCAAACTCTCAAGATGGAAGGACATATCAAGAAGAAAAAGTTAATGGTGTTGATTGATTTAGGTAGCACCCATAATTTTATTCATTGTAAGGTATCCAAGGAATTGAATTGTTTCCTATACCCAACACCAAAATGTCAAGTGATGGTTGCAAATGGAGGAACTATAAATTGCTCTAAAAAATGCCATAATATCAAGCTAACCATGGGGGAATATGTATTGAATAGTCCAATGCTTTCCATTCGTATGGGAGGTGCTGATGTTGTACTAGGAGTACAATGGTTACAATCTTTGGGGACAGTAGCTTTTAACTTTCAAGAACTTTTCTTGAAATTTTTTTCAGAAGGAAAGGAAGTTGAATTACGGGGTATTGCAGGGAAGCCAGGAAATATAATAAGCTCTAATGTCATGAAAAAGCTTCTAAAGAAAGAACAACGAGGCGTAATTTCACAATTATGCTCACTAGAAGTTCTAACATCAAAATCATCTATTTCTGCATATCTCCAACAAGTCTTGGATAATCATTCCAAGGTGTTTGAAACTCCAAAAGGACTTCCACCTATTCTTGATCATGATCATGCTATTCATTTAATTCCAGGAAGTGTTCCTCCAAACATCAGGCCTTATAGATATACTTATGTCCAAAAGAGCAAAATTTAATGTATGATTGCAGAAATATTAGAGGCAGTATAATTCAACCTAGTCAAAGTTCTTTCTCTGCTCCTATAGTATTGGTATACAAGAAGGATGGATCATGGCACATGTGTCCAGATTATAAGGAGCTCAATAATCTAACCATTAAATATAAATTTCCCATTCCTGTGATTGATGAATTATTGGATGAATTACATGGAGAAATTTATTTTACCAAGTTGGATCTTCATTCAGGATATCATCAAATTAGAATGAAGACTGAAGATATTCCAAAAACATCATTTCAAACTCATGAGGGTCATTATGAATTTTTGGTCATGCCTTTTGGCCTTACCAATCCACCTTCTCCATTTCAAGGGTTGATGAATTCCATTTTCAAACCCTTCCTTAGAAAATTTGTGCTAGTATTTTTTGATGATATACTAATCTACAACAGGTCTTGGAAGGATCTTGTTGAACATGTTGATACGGTGCTCAAACTATTGCAAGAGAAAAAAATATATGAAAAAACTTCCAAATGTTTATTTGGAGTACAAGAGGTCGAATATCTGGGTCATATTGTATCTCACGAGGGTGTTAAGGTAGACCCTAACAAAATTAAAGCCATTAAGGAATGGAAAGTCCCCACAACCATAAAGCAGGTGCGAGGATTTCTTGGGTTAATAAGGTATTATCGCAAGTTTGTTAAGAATTATGGGAGAATAGTAGCACCTCTAACAACATTATTGAAGAAAGATGCATTTTCATGGACTCCTGACGCAACTAAGGCCTTTGAACATCTTAAAGAGGCAATGTGCCTAGCACCGGTCTTAGCTACGCCAGACTTCACAAAAACCTTTATTGTGGAATGTGATGCCTCGAGAAATGGAATTGGTGTTGTTTTAATGCAAGAAGGAAGACCCATTGCTTTTGAAAGTCGTCCAATCAAAGGAAAGTATTTACAAAAACCTATTTATGAGAAGGAAATGTTAGCAATACTTCATGCACTAAAGAAATGGAGAACTTACCTAATGGGAAGACACTTCAAGGTAAAAACTGATCATGATAGTCTTAAACACTTTTTGGAACAAAGAATATCTTCAGAAGAGCAGCAAAAATGGGTCACAAAGATGTTGGGTTATGACTTTGAAATAATCTACAAAAGATGGAAGCTTAATTTTGTTTCAGATGCACTCTCAAGAAAGAATGAAGAGGTGGAAGCATTTCTTTGTGCCATTTCTATTATCCAACCAGATTCGATAACTGAAGAAAGAGATGAATGGAAGAAGGAAAAAGAAGCATGGACACTCATTCAAAAGTTTTAGCAAGATCCTAGTACATCTGATACATGTAGTTGGAAAAATTATTCTTTATGGTACAAAGATCGCTTATATATTTGTAAGATTTCCCAACTAAAACAAAATATTCTTTTGGAATTGCACACTTCTCCTAGAGGACACTCGGGATTTTTAAAAAATTACCACAGGGTGAAGAAAGAATTTTTTTGGGATGGCCTTAAATCATTCAAAATTTTGTGGCGGAATGTTTGGTTTGTCAGTAGAATAAAGTTGAGACAATTAAGACCCCGAGACTTCTACAACCTTTATCCATTCCAAGTCAACGTTGGGAGGCGATTTCAATGGATTTTATCACAGGTTTACCTAAGTCTGAAGGAAATATTTTCATCATGGTGCTAGTTGATAGAGTTACCAAGTATGCACACTTTTATTCATTATCTCATCCATTTAAAGCAACTACAGTTGCTACTACATTTATGGAAACAATTCAAAAGCTACATGGAAATCCAAGGGTTATTGTGAGCGACAGAGATCCCACTTTTACTAGAAATTTTTGGACGGAGTTATTTTCTTGTTTGGGTACTCAATTAGCTCATAGCTCCTATTATCATCCTCAATATGATGGTCAAAGTGAGATATTAAATAAATGTTTGGAATGATATCTTCATTGTTTTGTATCTGATAAACAAAAATAATGGGTCAAGTGGTTACCTCTTGCTGAATGGTGGTATAACACTTCCTTCCATACTGCAGCAAAAATGACCCCATTTATGGAACTTTATGGATATCATCCACCATCCATCACATCATCTTTAAGAGAAACTTCAAAGGTTCAAGAAATGAAAGATCACATCGAGCATCAACAATAATTTCTCCAACTCTTAAAGGATAACCTGAATTTGGCACAAAATTGAATGAAACAAAAGGTAGATCAACATCGCTGCGAGAGAAGTTTTGATGTAGGAGACTGGGTATTTTTATGGCTACAACCATACAAAAAAATGTCTCTCAAGCAAGCTAAGAAGGATAATCAATTATCGCCAAAGTACTATGGTCCTTACAAGGTGTTGCAAAATATTGGTACTATGGCATACAAATTGGAGCTTCCTACTTCTTCATGAGTGCATCTAGTTTTCCATGTTTCATGCTTAAAGAAGGTTATAGGTGAAAATATTCTTGTTCAAACAATATTTCCAGAACTTGATGAGGAAGGAAAAATCATATTGGAACCTGAAGTGGTCACGGAAAAAAGAACTCGACAGCTACGGAATCGATCAATTTCAGAGTATCTCATCAAGTGGAAGAACTTACCCACTGAAGGTTCTACATGGGAGGATGAGAATTTTATACAGAAGCACCCAGAGCTACTCAAGTGTTGAGGACAACACTTTTTTGAAGGAGAGGGGCATATTAGGTCCCTACATTACTAGTATAGTCCCTTATTGTTGTTAGTGTAACCCCCTTATTGTTATTATTGTACCCCTGTAACCCCCATATTGTTATTATTGTGCCCTTAAATTATTATTTTTAGGTTGGCTAGGATTACATTGTGGCCCCACTAGGATTACATTGTCGCACCATGGACTCCTATATATAGAAAGGAGGTTTTGTAATAGGTATCATCCAAGAATTGTTCATTCATGTAATGTATTGGAGGTTGGCCCCTCGAAGTAGCTTATTTCTAAGGCATTGATATCTCTTTTCTTATATTTTTGGAGCTAGCTTCACAACATATTCCTAAATTAGCATGCAGCTAATGGAAATATTAATTTTTCTCTTAACATCTAGTTAGATGAATAAATGGGTAAGGAGGCCCATAAGTATCTTAAGTAGGCATAAAATCCCTCTTAATATGAAAATGGATCATGTTAATAACTGGTTCAAGCAACCTCATGTGTGAACAAGGGCTAATACATGTGGACAAGGTCAAGTTTGACCAAGTCAACACCACTAATATGGGAGGAGTGGATCATCAATAAATATAGCTCAATGTGAATGTGGATCAGTTTAGCTAGTCAGAATAAAGACACCTTGGGTGCGAAAGGAGACAATGCATAGAGACTATGTCAAGGTTGACCAAGTCAAAGAGTGTTGTAAATAGAAGAGTGGGACTCATGGAGACAACGTAATTTTGGAGGAGGAGCCTTTGCATGGAAGTAACCTCATAAATGCGTGGGACCCATGGTGAGGAAGCTCATCAACTATATAATGGAGGGAATGGTAGCCATATAGGGTATGAATGGAGAATATGATTTTATGATTAGTTCTATTTGGACTTATTGCATGCTTTGGTTGTTTAGATAAGTTTTTTGCACTATTTAGTGAAAGGATTTTCTCATGCAGGAATTCCCCACTCTTCCTTGGAGATCCTGTTTAAGAAATCTGAGAGGAGATCTCTAGACTTCATTTCCACGATCCGGCACTTGGCCAAGAAGTCACCTATAGCTACAGTGTATTCCCTTGAATAAACTACATTATTTCCTATGGTGTTGCAGTGGAACAGTTTAAACCCCTGTTTTATGAACTAGTTTCCTTGAAGGAGGATCACCCTTTTTCCCGAAAATTTAGTAGGAGGAGCTATAGGCATTTTTTTATATGATCAGCCATATTTATGTAGTGCTTTAACCATATAACATGATTCAGCCATAGATCTACAGCATATGCTTCTTGTATTTCATGTTTATCAAGAAACCCTTATCGGGTCATCTTGGATTTATGTAAAAGAGACTAGATCTTCGTTTTCAAATCTATTGGTTAATATATCCACAGATCTATTTTGTCTCTCTATTTCTGAGTATAAACCCTCAATAAAGTGTGTCGTCACTTGTTGCAATATTTCTGTGTTGCAGTAGTCTTGGGTTGCAGTGTTTTTGGGACGTTCTCGGCATGTGAGGCCTATTTCACTTAGTAATAATGATTTGTTTATGATCTTCTTGTATATTTGGTTGCTATAATGTCTTATATAATGAATCCATGGGCTATTATTGACTTTTATAACACATATTTATGAAAAATGTGTTTTCTGTGCATATATTGTTGATTTCTCCATTTGGGATATTACAGGAAATTATACACTCATCTTTGAAGCCTATTCTTCAGAATTGTCACTAACCAGATTTGTGAAACAATTGTAAAAATTCGACTTGGAGGAGGTCTAGCTCAGCATCCACGTGGCATAATGGCACATCAACACTCTAGTACACTCAGAAGATTATTTGGTTGCAGTTGATAAGGGTTATTAAATTTATTTGTTGAACTATTAATGAAAGAAGATTCCTTTTTGTATTCAAACTCTGCAAAACAGAAATATCCCTAGGAACTCCAAGTGATATAATCATGTTTGAAGTAGGTCTCTAAGGTGGGAATTCAAGGTGAGTAAGGTGGCATATCGTTTATATGAGTCCTCACTCTATAAATGAGATATTTTTAGAGTTATAAGAGGTTGGGAGATGTTATGAAGGCACTACTCTTGTAATCTTTGTCTATCAGTAATATACAATTGCAACAGCCTATTTTAGACCTGTGATTCTTCTATGTGTTCTTATGTATGTTTCTTATATCAGCCTTTTACTTTCTCTCCAATTTTTTAGTTTTATGATCACTTGGAATCCATGATTACATGCTCCAACTTCCATTTATACACCTAGTCTGTTGTTTTGTCATGTTCTATTAGTTTTCTTATGTATAATCACTTGGAATTCATGGTGACATGATCCAACTTATTGTATGCATATAGCTTGATGTTCTATCCTTCATGTGTGGTTTTATAAGAACATAATTTCCTCAACTTCCTTGAGATAGATTTTCTTGTGACTTAGTATTCATATTGACTCCATAAGCGCAATGGTCGTAAACCTTATACAACTTTCACCTACAAAAAAACACATTCAATCTAATTCAGAGTTAGTCATCTTCTTTCAAGTTTTTCACTGAAAATCCTTTATCATTTTGAGAGAGCCCTCTCAGACTGGAAAGGCTAATTTCCAATTACAAGTGGTTTGAAATAGTTACTCCAAGTTGACCATTGAAGTAGCCCAACAGGACTCAATTTGTTGATAACAAAGCCTTTCCCATAAGAGAGGAATATGGGGACACAAAGATGAAAAGCATTAGCTCCTCAACTCTTCCACACTTCCATGGACTTACCTCTAAGGACCCTGACACATTCATGTTTGATTTTTTTTTTGTCTGTAGGACTTATGACTACACCTCTGATGATCAGAAGTTGAAGCTATTCCCATCCACCCTTAAGGATGCAACCTTGTGCTGGTTCATGGGTATGCCTAGGGATAGCTTCACTACTTGGGCATAGATGGAAGAAACCTTCACCAACAAGTACAAAGACTACTGTAGATCCAAGGAAACTAAGGATGAGATATTTAGGATGACCCTAGGGCTCGATGAATCCCGAGAGGATTATGAAGAGAGGTTTCAATTGAACTATAAGAGAGCCAACTGTACTCTTGATCCTGACTCACTTAAACTTGTAATTATTCGAGGGATCAGTGAAGAGATGATAGAAACCTTGAATATGTTATCAAGATAATATATCTACCAACAACCCTATGAAACAATCAAAAATGTCTTTTGGAACTATTCTAGGGAATTTTGGAAGAAGGGCAGAGCTAGCCAAAGTAAATCCAATACGCCTTCCTCTTCCACCTTCATAAAACATGAGATTGGAAACATTCTAGAGGACTTTTAGAGTGACATGTTGCACAAATTTTCTTTGAAAATGGACACAATGGAAGTCAAAATGAAGCAAGAGGAAGCAGAGAGAGCCCTGGCCATATTTTGTCCTAAATATATGAGGAAGCATCCAAGAAATGAATGTCATAGAGGTTTTCTTAGTCTGTGAAGAGAATCACGCCATAGACAAGTATCCTTCCTTACCTGGACTTAAAATTGTATATCAAGGGGGGAAATAATGCCAGATCAACTCGGTTTCATCAACCAGAGAAGGCCTTAGGGCCCTCAGCCATATCAACAAGGTATGCAACATGCACCTCACTCTTACTATTAGAACAATCAAAGTGCATCCGTGCAACCTTGGTACACCCCCACTCTTCCATCCTAGTCTACACTTTCTACTTGGCCTTCCAACCCTTCATATCATCCTTAGACAGTAAACCAACCATTTCAGCAGTATGTTCCACAACAACCTCGGTGGAACAATCCATCCCAAGGGTGGAGGCCTCAATAAAATCAAGTACCTACTCTAATGCCTCCATCCCAACCTCAACCTCATCTTACTCATGTTTCTCCACCTAGGCTACCTATGCCTGCACAGCCTAATCCGAACTCGAACAACAAACAAGCCCAATAGGCTCCCAGTGGAGAAACATCCCATCTAGCTTATGCTGTGGAGATATAGGAGATTAATCTCAGGTCGGGAACAGTACTCCTACAAAACCATCCCTCATCTCCACTTGTAGAGGTTGAGGAGGAAAAGGAAGAAGATAACACTCATATCCAACAACCTCCTTTTCCCGAGTGCTTGATCCACCATAGCCAAAACACCCTAGAGGAGACTGAACTCCTGGAAGAATTGGAAAATTTGTGTGTAAAGATACCCCTTCTCCGGGCCATTAAGGATTTCCCTATCTACAATAGGATCATCAAATAAAAGTGCTTCAAGAAACCTGGAAGGAGGAAGAGAGATAACCCCACCATCAATGTGGTAGGACAACTGTCTGACCTAATGCTAGGGAAGGTGATATTTCAAAAATATGTGGACCCTAGTAGTCTAGTTTTTGGTGTACATATAGATGATGTCATAGTACCCAACGCTCTAATTGGTTTAGGGGCTGCCATCAATATCATGACCAAGGAAACGATGTTGAAACTAAACCTCCAAGGGACTTTGATGAAAACCAAAACAATTCTTCAACTTTCAGATCAATTCACAGTAACTCCGAGAGGAATTGTTGAGTTATTTGTGGTTACCATTGACTCTTGGGAGTATCCTACAGATTTCTTGGTCCTGCATCCAAAAACCAAGTTTAACGGTTATCCTCTCATCTTAGGGAGACCTTGGTTAGCCACTGCAGATGGTTATATTAGTTGTCGGGCCAGAAACATGACTATAAAAAATGGGCCTTTGTCTAAACAGCTAGTGTTATATCCTCCAACCCATCCTTCCATTGATCATGATCTCCCTATATGGTTGGAGGATGAATAATATGAGTTATATAATGCTGCCCCTATGTGTATCATAGATGATATCCTTAGATGGGGGCATCTTGATGAAGATGAGCTCATCGACCATGCCATTCAAAACCAATCCTCCACTAACACTCCTCTCAAAACCCTATTCAAGGAGTCTGAAAGCCAAAATTATATGGAAGTGCAATCAGTTGAGACAACCTCTGAAACCACCAAAGCTGTCGATTTTTGCCCATCCAGATCTCTGAAAATCAACCCAAACCTCTCAAATGAAGAAGAGAAGAAGCTATGCCAGCTTTTGAAAGAGAATATTGAATCATTTTCTTGGGATTACAAGGACATGAAAGGGGTGCATCCTTCAATATGCATATATCACATTTACATCAAAGAAGGATGCAAGCCTATGAGACAACCCCAAGGAAGAATGAACATGGCTCTAAAGGACATAGTCAAAGAGGAGTTGCAAAACCTATTGGATGTGGGGTTCATATATCCTATATCCGACAGTGAGTGGGTATCTCCTCTTTTCCTAGTCCCAAAGAAGAATGGCAAGTGGAAAATTTGTGTTGATTATCAAGAACTTAACAAAGCCACCAAGAAATACCATTTCCCTTTTCCCTTTATAGAACAATTCTTGGATGGCCTTGCAGGGAAGAAGTTATTTTCCTTCTTAGATGGGTTTAGTGGGTACAATCAGATTCAAATCAGCCCTGAAGACCAGGATACAACTACTTTCACCAGCCCTTTGAGTACCTTTGCCTATAGATTCCTACCCTTTGGGTTATGCAATGCCCCATCCACCTTCCAGAGGGATGTCCTAATCATATTCTCTAAGTTAGTCCATGACTCTGTCAAAATTTACATGGATGATTTCACACCATATGGAGATGACTTCCAGGAAGCTCTCTCTAATTTGGGTAAAGTGATAAGAAGGTTCATTAAGATGCATCTCTCCTTGAGCTCAGAAAAGTGTGAATTCCTAAAGAAAGCAGGGGTTGTATTAGGACACTCCATATCCCAAGTAGGAATACAGGTAGACCTAAACAAAATCACTATCATCAAAAGGGTACTAGTTCCTCAAAATCAGAAAGATGTCAGAAGTTTCTTAGGCTTATATGGTTACTATATAAGGTTCATCCAAGATTTTAGCAAGATGGCTTCGCCATTATTTGGGTTATTGGACAAGGACTCTAAGTTTATTTGGTTTGGTCCTTGTCAATAGGCTGGAATCTTCCTTTCCACATCCACACTGATGCATCTGAAAAAGATGTAGGGGCATCATTAGGACAATTAAAGAACATAATCCATTATGTCATTTATTTCATCAACAAGAATATGTCCAAATTTTAGCTGAATTATAATGTTACTGAGAAAGAGATGTTGGCCATTGTCCATGAACTGAACAAATTTAGACATTATGTCACTGGACATCAGACCTTTTTTCACACTGTCCATGCAGCCATCAAGTATTTAATGAACAAATAGGATGTTAATGCTAGAATAATTAGATGGTTGTTACTTTTGTAGCAATTTTATTTGACTATTGTTGATAAACCTAGAAAGGAAAATGTTGTTGCAGATTTTTTGTCCAGGTTAGTTCTCCCTGCAGGTGAAGAAGGAATGGTGGATGACCAGCTGCTAGATGAACACCTCTTTTCCATATCAGCACTCTCACCATGGTCTTCTCATATAGCCAACTACTCGATTGCTGGAATACTCCCTCCTAATCTTTCATTCCAGGAGAGGAGAAGAATCATTAGAAAAAAAACCCCTTTCACATGGACTGGGGGGGATCTCTTCAAGCTAGGCCCTGATCAAATCCTAAGAAGATGTGCGAGGGAGGAAGAATTTTTTGATATCCTCTTTGAATTTCATGGAATCCCATGTGCAGGCCACTTTGCTGCAAAGAGAACTGCTTACAAAGTTTTGAAGGTGGGTTACTATTGGCCTACCCTTCATGACGTCTTGCATTTTAATTTTTTCAGTTTGGGGATGCCGGGGTCCATACAATATAGGTTTGTATGGATTCTGAGCTAGTTGTTTCCTTGAGTATGTGGGCGATTAGGGAACTGGCATGCCTTTTCCTGCAAAAGGAATGCTAGTCCAAATTCTAGGCCCACCTTCTGCACGCTTGTGAGAGGAACAGGCGCACCCTCCTCGCACATGTCTAAGGGACAGGTGCGTGGAGAGTCGCGGCAGAATTTGTGAATTTTTTTTGGAAAATTTCCATATTTTTTAATGTTTTTATGATGATGATGTGCTCATGTTTTGATGAAAGGATGTTGTGGAGGGAGTGGGATTGGCTTGAGCTCTGCACTGCTTTAGCTGCTAACGGTTAGGCGCGCCAACAGTTGGCACGATGGGTCTCCTGAAATTCATGGAGAATGACCTTATTCAGTCATAGGATCGACTTTTGTGCTACCTGATCCAGTGTTGGAACAATCGGTGCAAGGTGATGGTGCTACGTGGGTGTGACCTCACTATCTGTCCTCAGATGAATATATACTTTGTGACTGGACTGTTGCCTCAAGGTGAGGAACTGTAGTATCCACTTCCTTCTATGAGGGTGGATCTTGATTGGTTCTAGGTGCGTCACTATGGCGGGGCACCCCTTATGGAGGGGTGCATATCTATTGCCACAGTGACAGATTTGGCCAAGAGGTGTGCTTTGGAGGCTATTGTGTGACTGGTGGGGTTGTCTTCTCCACATCAAGAATCGGGTCCACAGGTTGGTGTCTTGCGTTGGCTAAGGGTTAGGCACTTCTTTGACTTCACTCATTTTTGTTATGATGAGATGTTTTCATAGCTTTACAAGGTTCGGGATGGATAAAAGTTGTTTACTTATGACAACATTTTATGCAGCATTATGTAAGAGTAGGTGTTGCTATTGAGACCGGTGGTTGCAGTGCCTGTTGGGAGGCCACGAGAGCCTCGTATGAGGAGGTGGGATCCTATGATGCCTCCAGGAGGTGGGAGTAGGGTGGGGCGTTATTGGAATGCCACCACACAGGCTTGGTTTGAGACCAAACCACAGATGTTCTTGCCATTCCATTATGCAATAATGGACTTCCGAGGGGATCCAAACATGGTTCTTCCTGTTGGATATGCTTGGGGGCCAATAGGTATGTCTTTGTGATTTCTACGTCTATCTGAGTATTTATTTTTATGTGTATCATGAGGACACTAACATAGATTTTTTATCCTTGCAGATGTTGGCGAGGTTGGTCATCCTATGGCTCGACTGTTTGGGCATAATCTGAGTTCTCGGGTGGCTGGGAAGAGTTCCTGCACAGCCTTAGGGTGGGGCACCCAATGGTTAGGCTGGCCCTTTGGGGGAGGGTAGCAGCACGGTTGCCGCCAAGACTGCAGTTGAGCGAGCTCGTGTTGATGCGGTAGAGGCTCGTGTTGTTGATCTGACTGAGCAGGTGTCAGTTTTGGAGGATTCTTAGGATCGAATGGACTGCTTGACCCAAGGGATGCCAACTCGAGGATTTTTATATGACCTCGAGGATGTACAATTTTATGTCGAGTGGCGGTCTCAGTAATGACAGCAGCTCCAATAGTGGTACCAGGAGCGGCAGTGGGTCTAGGTGCCCCGCCTGGGCGAGCACGACCCTAGAGTCTTTTTGTACATAGGGAAAGCACCCATTATGAGGATGCTTCCCCTATTTTTGACGACTTATATGTGTATCTTTTTGGGCTGACCGATGGGTCAGAGAAATTATTTTTTTACTTAGACACATAAATTTTGATATATATATGAGAGATATTTTTTGCGGCTCTACACGGTGTGCCCCTGTTTTTGCTTATGGATTATATTATATTGATGGATATATATTTTTTCTATGTTTTTGTTTTTTATATATGATATTTTATTTGAGATGCATTCCAGTTTATAATATTGTTAGTTATGTTATCAACTGTTTGGTTCTGACTCCTTGGTACACGTGTGAATCTAATGTAGTCAAATTGTCTGCTTAATCCTTTTGCATGCAAATATTTTCTAAATAGATTTGAATCTCGTATCTCATGTGTTTGGTTTAACTACGACACTAATAACTGGGAATCGAGATAGATATGCATATGTCGTATGCCCTGATGGAGGGCGTCGCACATAATTTTGATAACGACATCATATTCTGCCCAATTGTTTGTTGTTGAACTGATGCACACACCATTGGTGCAGAGTGGTGATCAGTCAGGGTGATAGAAAACCCAGGTGACTGCTGCCAAACTTTGAGACTATATTGATACTCCATCAGAAAATCCGAAGTAAGGGTCGGGTTGTTAATCCATTATGACACTTGAGCCCATTTTGTAACAAGTCTTTTGGGAAAAAATTTACAGTGGTTGGGTTTGTGTATATTGACTCTAGGGTAGGGCCTTCTTGGCCCTTATGGATAGAAATTCTTGAGGTAAAGGAAGTTGATGAGGTTGCTGAGGCATGTCCCGTCTAGTTCAATAAAGATGTATGCCCCCTGGCGGAGGCAATGTTTTATGATGTAGGATCCTTTCCACAAGTTTTTTAAATTTCCTGGTCCTAGGGCTTCTTTTGCAACATCGTAGCAAAGGATTAGCTCTCCCTCAGTGAATGAGAAAGGGTTAATGTGGTGGTCGAACGATGCTTTTACCCTATTCTTGTGGGCCTCGTTGTGTTGCAGTGAATGTCGTCGAATTTTGTAGACAAGCTATAGTTGGACTAGATGATGTTCTAGAGGCTGGGTATCGTCAAGTAGTTCGATGGCGGCATGCAAATTTGGGATCTCGCAGAAATAAATGCAAAAGCGTAAGGATCCTTCACTTTTTGTGATAAGAATAAGGTCGGAATCCTGGGACATGGGGGCAGCTGCAATCCTATTTCTGATATATGATGATAAAAATCACATGTGGTGTATTGTGTCATCGGCGTTTGGTGGGGGAAGAATCTCCGTGATGGGAAATTGCATAAGCGCAAGGTTGGGTCCCCTATTAGGATGGTCAATTTCCTGTTGGTGAAAATTGTGCCTGGTATAGAAGTTCCTGAATGTTTCCATTAGCGGGCATGCATCTAGTTCGTGGTTTTGGCCACTGCAGATGGTGTATGGTACCACTATGCCAACTGAGTAGATTTTGTGGGAATCAAAACTACTCTTTGTCCTAGATGTGGACACTTGGAAAGGATCTGTTGTAGAAGATGAGGTCTTCTGCTTCCACTTCCGTGTCATTGGCTTGGGTGTATCTAACTATTTTTTGGAGTACAGACTCAATTTTGCTATCACTGCTCTTAGCTTGGGGAGATGTTCACATTTAATTTTATGATGAAAGTGTGAACAAATCCGGCAATATGTATGCGTGATTTTATCTTGGTTAGAGAGAATTTTCTGCAGGAGAGAATAAACTATGTGAAAATTGTTTTCTAGGTGCTTCAGTTCTTTCTACTGATTGACCTGGTGGCCAATCAGGTCACATAGTCCGCATGCTATCCTAGGTTGGGTCTGGGTCATGCTTGTTTGGTGCGCCATTCCAATTTTCCCATCATGCCGATGTGGGTGCGGGTTTGTTGGCCTAGGGATGATTTACTTTCTATATCATTTGAGGATATCATGTTCTTTCTTCTCTAATGTATGAATCATATCAATGAGAGGGTGAACTTGCGGAATAGAATTACAACACTTCCCACGGTGATTTCCTTGACATACTGGGCAGAATAGCCTAGATATGGGGTGCCCATCATGCGTCATTGGTGGCCTGGTGGGGCACCAGTGTCGTAACGCTGCTAAATTAGGGTAAGTGGCGACCACATGATTAGGAATTTTACATAACACACATGTTGGTCTTCTTTGTAGAGAGCGGTTGGGGGTAACTAAGGGTTCCCTTATTGTTTGCTTTTCAGCTGACAAAAAGAGGATGGATCTACTTGTCACATCTTCCTGAGTTGTCAATCTATTCATAGATTTCGATTCTAAGCCATATTTTCTGGAAACTAGCTAGTGCTAAACAGAAGTGGGGGATATAGTGACAATTTTCTAGGATGTGGTTGTCAGCACATAAGGTACATGTTAATTGTATTGCCTGCAAACCAACATAATAAAATTGTTCTATAGGATACCATCTATGGATGAGTTCTATGGATGTGAATTCTTCGATGAAGTGACCGCATTCATCGCACAGTGTGTAGCGTATGACATGAGGGCGAAATATGAATGGGAGTCTTTCTAGTGACTGTCGTTCCTCCTACAGGTACAAGGTAGTGCGAGGTTCATCTCCAGATGATTGGGTGGAGGGATCCTCTTGGTATAGTGTCCATAATTACCACATATAGCGGATGTGTGATTGGTATGCAATTATTTGCCTTGACTTTTGGTGGCAGGTTACTTTTTACGGGAACGTGGTGTTGCGATGTCTGTCGTAGAACTAAGGAGCGATTTTAATTCGTCTAGTTTTGGGAATATGTGGGTAGGGTGTCCTACTACGTCACATATGGCACAACCTGGTGATTCCCGTTGTGTGGTAGGAGTCTCTACCTTCTTTCCTTTTATTTTGGTTTTCTTAGTCATAATCACCGATTTCGCAATGGGAATTTCCTTTGTAGGGATGTTTTTGACAGTTTCCTGAATGGGTGGGACCTCCTTGGGACTAAGGGGCACTAACCCTATGGCAGTGATGTGTGTGGTTCCCGTCCCAGTAGGGGGAACGAGGTACCAAACTAGTATTTTAAAAGATATGTTTTGTAACAACACAGTGGCCAAGACCTGCTCAGATAAGAAACCATCTGGGGGGTAGAGGAAAGGAGTTTGGGAGGCGGCGTAGGCTAGAGATGCTATCGTTGCCGAGGACTCAGTGTCATTAATGCTCGTGTCTGCATCCTGACTAGCTTTGATGCTTGATGTGGAAATCATACACACCGAAGCCCTTATGACATCAAGTTATGACTCAGGTATAACAAGGGGATCTCCTAGGAATGACCCTAGGATGGACGACGATTTGAACTGGTTGGGGCCATATTCTTGGTACCGTAAAAGTGCATTTGCAGATGTTTTTGCATAGGGTAGAATGACATCGATATTTGTTAGGGGAACATCATAATTCAGAATATGGAGGAGGCCACTGCTGACATGGTGTATATATAACTCCGACCAAGGAGTTTAATGTTGTCCAACTGGGCATCCAGGACTTCAATGTATATAAGGACCATCTTTACGACTAAGCAGATCGGGACGTTTTGGTAGAGGACAACGAGGCTGAAGGGCGACCATCGTATTCTCTAAGCATGATGTCTAATGGTTTTAGTTTAGCAAACCCTAACTTCTTCCAAACGCTCTTTTACATGATGCATGTGGATGCACCCTTGTCAATGATACATTAGTGAATGATAATGTTTTAGACTGACACTGGCATCTGAAAGGCGACTATTGAAGGAAGCCTAGGTGTGGCTTTTTCTAAATCAAAAGCCATTAGGCATGTATCAGCAGGGTCTATGGCGCCTAATGTGGAAAGTAAGGTTTTCCGCTACTTTTGGCATGACTGTAATACCTCCAAATCTAAAATAATAGCGGGAGATTGAGCTAGATCATCCACAATGTTATAGTTATGGGTTTATTTGGAATAGTTTCTTGCTCATCTAGTTGGTCCCTTAGCCATATTTGGAAAGGGTTCAATAGGCATCTTTGATATGGTCAATGGTGTTGTTGGTGCACTAGTACTAGACCCTGATGCATTGGTGTCTAGTGGGGTGTCGTAATTTCGATTATGTGTTTGAAAAAAAAATTCCTCGCCAGTCATTTATATTTTGTGGCTGTTCTTTCTATAGTCTTTGGGAATTTTTTGTTGCGTGCTATCTGTCCCTTGATGTGCGAAAGGTTCCTGCATGACTGTTGTCTACTAGGAGGATCCCCCCTGTCCATAGTTACCTTTTAGCTTCTTCAGCTCAAGGAGTTTAGGACAGTGGTGAGTGTAATGGTCGTACCCACCACATATTGAACAAGAGTGATTTGTTCAGAGAGGTGACCTTTTGTTCTGCCTCTGGGAGTTTCTTAGCTCCTAGTTTTGATTTTGGTTGGAGTTGCCTCCAGCCTGAGATCATGGAGGGCATTGCTGATTGTTTCCCCCCTGTCTAGGATTTCCTTTAGGCTTTTTTTTTCCTTTTTTATTAACCATGTTAGGAGGATAATTTGGATTCTCCTGGTTATATGATTGTGTAATGTTCCCTTTTCAGGATTTTCTCCAATAGGGTCCAAGGGGACACTGTATAAGGAAGGTGATGAAAAAATAAGATGAAATGGGAGTTGGATACCTTATTTAATACATTATACAATACACTTCCAGAAGTTGAGCTCAAACAAATTCCTTAAGGGAGGTTAAATAGACCTCCCACCCTTGGGTATCTAAAAGAAGTACTCAAAGAGTGAGCTACAACAATATATGAACACAATCATGAGAATTTTAAAATATGGAAATTTCCATAGAGGTAATATGATGCAGCCAAAATTATATTATTATTTCAGCAATCATACACAAGATAATCACGAGGGACAAGCCACCCAAGCTATTGGAACCAATCTCCAATGATCAAACTATGAAATACATGAGTTGTTGCAACTGCACAAAATGCCAGAGAGAAATGACTGCACAGTCTCTATGAGATTAGCAGCTTCTAAATACATAAAAAAGTATAATGAGGCTGAAGGATACAAAGAAATTTCCAAGAATAGAAGAATGGGCTCCAATACAAGCTTTCTAGCCAATCTAGGAGAGATTGCTAGAAATGCCATAGAATGTGCAATGTGACAATTATCCTGTCACTGCAACTGAATCAAAATATGAAATGAGGCTGTAGAATATCTTAAATGATTATGCCCTCCTCTAATAGTGTATCTAAGCAAAAGGTTGATCCTTTTACTTAGAAACAACTCCTCCTGATGAGCTCAAATGACCCTCCCAGCAACTACTTGCAAAAATAACGCACATATAGCTAGAGACTACACTGTGAGGGAAGAAGTATGGTTGGCCTAATGGCAATGATATGAAAATAAGCCCAGGAGTCCTCACTGATCCTCCAATAGATAGACAAGCCCTCCACTGAAAAACTAGCCAATGAACAACTCAAGAGATCGTCTGTTGCGACACCCTACAGCACAAAGTTATCCTGCTCCAAGAATAATGCTGTGAATGAAGGAGGTAGCTTTGGCCAAATGACGGAATGAGTAAATGCATCTCTAGAAACTATCCTTTCCTAAGGATGAGGTAGGAATTCCCGACCGGGAACACCCTAGTGCTATGCAGCACTACACTCTTGCTAAACAGCAAGAGGAGCATAGTCTCAACAGACCAAGAAAATAATAATCAAGCATGCCCCACAATGCCTCTCCTCCTCTTCATATATAGCAAGTGCTCCTCTCCACCATGGGTCCCATACATATGTGCCTTCCAACTCATGCAAGTGATCCTCCTCTAAAACCACGCAGTCCATCAAGGAGATACATTGTAACTAGATAGTGCATGTGGACTTGGTCAAATTGACTAGATCAAACATGATCCAATCTTGTTCACACCATGTGGTGCTCAAATATATTTCTTTATTATTCCTCCTTTCACACAAGGAGTGTTATTTTTCCATCTAAGGGGGTTAAGGTGTCTCCTTACCCATTTTATTCAACAAAATGAAAATATGCAAACTATAATGTTCCTTTTAGCTTGAGGCTAAAATTTGGGAACATTACAGTCCTCCCCTCCCACATGTTGCTTGTCCTCAAGCAACTGCATAGAGAGTGTTACACCATTTTTTTGGCCATCTAACCTATTATCATTAGATGAACCCAAGTACACCATGTAAGACCAATTTTACCCTAAGTAAAATTGCTTTCACCATGTGAAATAACATTTGTCTATATTTCCCGGTCATATTTAACCCAAAACAAGGAAATTAATTAAATAAATCATTATTTATTTAATTATTTCCTAGGAATAAGTTATTTAAATCATTATTTAAATAATCTTCCTAGTTAAATTTGACTAAATCATTTTTTAAATAATTAAATAAATCATTATTTATTTAATTATATTCCCACCATCTCCCTAAAATAATAAATAAATCATTTATTTATTTATTGTTTATAAATAAAGAAATTGACCCAAGTCAAAAGACCTTTTCCCTCCAACAAATATAATAAAATATTCCTAAAGGGTGATTCTAGAATTTGATTAATAATATTTTATTCATGCACCGAGTTCTAGAACACCCCAATATTTTGTTATAAATAGAAGGGTTTTCCCCATTCATTGGTCACCTCCATTGTATTAGATCACTCTAGATCTACTCTTGGTCACCATTTTCAATTTTTGCTTTATGAGCTCTCATTGAGTTCTATGTTTGTCTGGGTTTTCTACACCAATAAGAGAGGAATTTTAGATCTGAAACGCTGAGGACTTTCAAGAACCCATCCCATTGAGGAGAACTGGAAAGCACCTTTCTTGTTTTCCTCTGAGGTGCCCCCTTTTTATATAATACAAAAAATTCTTTCAAATACACTTTTCTTGTCTTGTCTATTGGACGCATGGAGCCATATTCTACTTTATCTGCTTAATGTCTTTTATGTTTAGATCTTGATTTGTACAGCATTATTTGGATAATCTAATTGCAGATTTGAGGATGTTTTGTAGCCATAATTGATGTTAGGGCTATTTGTTATGTGTAGCTATAGTGGTCTTATACGACGAAAGATTCATACTAACAATTGGCGACTCCACACGGGTTTTCTTTTACGACTGCTGTCGTTTTATATATTCCTACATATCCAGTTGTTTCAGACCCTAGGGTTTCTCTTCCACTTTCTTTTTTTCCTATTTTTATGGTGCTTTCCACCTCTAAAACCCTTAAACAGTCAAATTTTCAACTTCCATGTGTTTTTGGCCTTATTGCGCAGGTGACAGACATCAGTCGCAGCTGAGACGACAACTTTTTCTAAAATCTGCCACCGAGAGACCCGAATCTACAGGTTGCACTTATCGGCCCAAAAAATGCGACCTAGCCTTGAGGTCGCACTTTTCTGCCCAAAATCTGCGACCTAGACTGAAAACAGGTCAGAACCTGCGACCTGCACTTTTTCTGCAATTTTCCAACACTTTTTCTTGGTTTGTCTGAAGCTTCTGTCAGGGTTTTCCAGCCTCTGTCTCCGCCCGTTTAGGCCTGTTTCTGATCTGTTTCACTCAACTAAGTGGGAATCTTGCCCCTTAGGGCTCTAGTACCCTCCACTTTTTTGTGGGAGAGTTTTTATTGTTTCAGAAGTCTGAATTTCCAGAGTTTCAGCCTTATTTCTTTTAGATCTGATACCTCATTTTCAGATCCCTTTAGATCAGCTCTTATCCCTTTCAAATCACCTCATATATTTTTTTTTGGGTTCATTTCTAGGGGTGCCTCATTGTCCCTTCTATGTTTAGCTGATCTCCTCCTTTTTAGCAGCAACCTTGCCTCTGCCTCTTTGCTGTTCTCTATGCCTCTTTTCAGCAGATTTCTCCTTTAGATCCCCGTCCCTCCCGACCTTAGATCTATTGGCCTCTTTTTCGCGTGCTTAGCTTAGTTTTTTCCCTCTTATAGACTAATTTTGAGAGGCCCTCCTCCTTGGGTTAGATTGATGCATTTTTTGTTGTTAATTTTCTGTTCTTTCAGTCTTATTTACTACAGATTTATTTTCAATTACACAGCACACTTTTTCTTTTACTCTCAAAACGTCTGGGTTTAAACAATTAAAATTAACGCATGCCACACACCGACCCTAAGAATAAGAGCCTGGTTAACACCACCTGGAAAAGACTTTAAAATCAATTGACACTGCACCTCCCTAACCTTGTCAGTTTTTCTTCTTCCTGTCATCATTGCGCCCCCAAGGCGTTTGTCCTGCAGACTTCTTGGCCTTCACCCTCAGTTTTTGGTTGGTTGACTTCCTCCTTCCTGTTGTCATCGAGTAATTCCTCCCCCGAGTCTGCACTCTGACTCTTCTTCTGATTGTTCGGGTTCTCCCCCTACTACTGGTTCTCCCCCTGTTACTTTCACCATGTCTACTTCAGGGCCTACTACCAGCAGCAACCCCAGTTCTACTGCTGGATCTGTTTCCAGTGGAACCACTACGGGACCTACCTTGACTGCCCCTTTTCTCCCTTATATGGTTGGCCTCAGTCTCCCCAAATTCAATCATCTGATTAATGATCCTATCCGCCATGATGTCAGTTGGCCTGCTATTCTAACCAAGCTCCCCTCCGACATTCCCAAGTTCGAAGGCCTTGCTAGTGAAGATCCCTCTAACCATATTCGATCTTTCCACATGTGGCGTTCCTCCAATTCCATCACCAATGACTCCATCCATCTTCGATTGTTCCAACGCACGCTTACCGACAAAGCTTCTAAATGGTATGTTGATCAAGCCACCTCTTCCCATACCACCTTTGTGACCATTTCCCAAGCCTTTTTATCTTATTTCCAGCTCCCTCTCTGATACGACACTGGTACTGAACTCTTAAATTCTTTTCATCAATCCTCTTCGACCTGCCTTTCCGCTCATGTCCAAGAATGGCGACGAAGACAGAGCTTGTGTCACGCTCCCCCCTTCGAAGATCTGGTTTACATGGAATGGTTCCTTCGCTCTCTCTTACCTCCCATTGGCAAAGATGTCGCATCCCATTTTCCCCAAACCGAAGAAGCTGCCCTCCAAATAGCCTTGAAATATGACCTTATCTATGCCCAATCTGGTTATGTTTATACCGTCCTTCCTGACCTCCCCAAGCCCAGTGGCCCTAATGCCTCGAGGGCATCTCACTCTACCGACGGTGTCATTGGAGCCCTGTCACATACCTCTGCTCAACCTCTTCCAGGCTATGGTTTCCCTCCAGGAGGGGCCAACCCCTCTGGAACTTTCCCCCCTCTGGGTAGCATGTATCCAGGATACGGCATGCCTCCTCCTTTTTCCCACACTCCTTCTTACCTCAATGTTGCCCATCCTACCCCTTATCTATACCCACAACCTGGTGTCCCAGCTCCTCTAGCTTTTGGACCTCCTACTCCCTTGCCTTCTCCATCCCCACAACCGCACTTAGTACCCCCTCCAGGGCACGTATTTGCGTAGCAGGGGGCAACTAATCTTCTTCCTTCTCAAAGAAAGAGGAAAGGCAATCAACCCACTTCTAATAATAATGGATCCAATCCTTCAATTCTTGACTCTACCACCACCAACCAGCCATAGGGATCTCAGCCCAAGCCGGACCAACCTCTCACTGTCGACCTCAACCTTCAAACTCGGTCCCGTCAGTACTCCATGCCTCCCGTTTTGTCTGTCTTTGAGTCCCCATCTTTAGGTCCTACAGAGCCTCTGTTGACACCCAATGGACCCTTGCAAATCCCTCTGCCCAAAGCTGAGGTTCATATCAAGACTCCTAAGGGCCCATTACGCTAAAATGTTGCCTCTGGTCAGGCTGCCCATTCATACAACATAGTAGATGATCTGGCACAATCTCCTACTGCCATTTCAACACTAGAACTCCTCCAGTCGTGTCCTTCTCAAAATAAGGCTCAACTATCTTTCGTGGGTGCTTTAAATCCTGTTAATGACCAATTGATTGTTTTCAACGCCCGTTGGTCATACCATCCCCCTCTTCCTCCTTCTGTTGCTTTCCAAATCCCAATCAAAATCCGAAATGCCAACATCGCTCGGTTTATTATTGATGAGGGGGCATCTACCTATGTAATGTCTGCATCTTCCTGAGCTGGCTCCTTCCAAAATCACCCTTCATGCGTGGGATGGCCATGCCTCCCAGCCCATCGGCCTTTTCTGTAACTGTCCTATCACCCCTGCGGGTAAGACTGTTTGTGTCGACGTGGAAGTTATTGACGCCCCTCTTGACTACAACATTATTTTGGGGCATAGTAACACCTATGCCATGTTTGTCTTCCCATCCGCAGTCCATCGCAATATTTTTTTCCCTCACAATGGAAAGATTGTCATGATTGACTAGTTGACTTACCATGAACCACAATCTCAGACCTCCCCTGAGTTCACCATCTCTATTGTCACCAATAAGCCAACTGTTGATTCTTTGACCAGTGTTTCCCCTGGCGTCTACAAAGACTCCTCCTTGCTTGGAACTTTTCCTGGTCCTCCCCCTCCTCCTGTCTCTGACCCCAGCTTAGTGAATGTTTGGATGATGCAATCGTCTCAGGCTGGCCTTCCACAGCCTGCTTCGGCTAGTCAGCAACCTCAATCTCACCCACCGCAACCTACTCCAAGCCCTTCGCTTCCGTTGATTGAACCGTTTTCGCCTGGACCTTCCAATCCACCTCACACTCAGGAACCTCCCTACCCTCCTGAGTCGGTTCCCTCAGTATCCACCATATAGGAGCTGTCCCTCCTGGTCATTACCCCACCAGTCAGATACCTTTCCTTGGTCCCCCCCAAGCGTCTATTCAGTTCCCGTCATGGCCATCCTTTCCCTCCCTAATTTAACCTTGGGAATACCATTATGGTATCTTACTCCTCCAGCCGAGACCCCACCAGGACACACCAAACCATACATTTCTATGACACCAGTGCAACTGATTCCCTTCACTCCTTCCACCACTATAGTGCATCTAGCCCCTCCACAAGACCCTCCTCATGATGCGACAGCTACAGGCAAGAAAAGAAAAACTCGCAAGGGGGCATCCAAAGACAAGGCGACCGCACCCGACCCTACCCCTCCCCCACCCGCCAAGCCTTGTGCCTTGTGTGATGGTATCGGTCATCCCATCCATACTTGTCGTGAGTTACCCTATATCCAACCCATGGTTAAATTCGTGTTCCCTGAATCTACGGTCCCTGAAACCTCTGTTTCTTCCTCCTCCGCGGCCAAGAACCCAAAGACTCCTTGCACCAACAAACCCTGTGCTCTGTGCGATGTCCATGTCCATTATTCTCACCATTGTCCTCACCTCACACATTAAAGAACCTCTTTAGAGGTCATTCGCGAGTACGAAGTTGAACAAAATCAATCTGCCTCTCCCATCCTTGCTCAATATGTGTCAGGTCTACTCAAGGATCCCCCTGCTACCATTAACATTCATCCCTCTGATGTTGAGATGTTGGAACCTGCTACCCCCCTCCTATACCTATCATCATCCGCACGACCCTTGGAGTACATTCCCTCTGAATCCACTCCATCTATTTTGCTTGATTCTCCTTCAACCACATTCCCGGGCTCTTCATGTTTTGACCATCTTTTTACCAGTTCTTTTGTCATTCCCCGTGATGACCCGTATCTGTGCTTCTCTTCTCATACTAATTATTTAGGTAGCTTTGCAGCGTCATGTGGTTTCCTTGACCTTTCCATTTCCTCCAATAATCATGATCATACCATCCGTATCTATGATGTTCTTCGCAGCCTGAGTTCCTACTCTTCATCCCATAGTTCTCATTCATCTCCCTCTCATTGATCTATGAGTCCTATACTTCCTACCTGGACTGCTTCTTCTCCTCCCTCCCATTACTTGTCTTGTGACACTATTCCCTCGACCCTCTCATCCACCCATTATCTTGGCTATGCTGATGGGGAAAGTTGTTATTCCCGACATCTCGCTTCAGCAGCATGGGCCATCTTTACACCCTTGCATACCCTGGTTCTTGAAAATTGGGTCTGCATTGGTAATGCCACCAATAATCAGGCCGAATATGATGCCGTATGTGTTCTCTTAGCCAATTCCCTCTCTCATCACATCCTCCATCTGCATGTTTATTTAGATTCCCTGCTTCTTGTCTTACAACTTAATGGTGTCTATCGTGTGCATAACCCTATCCTGTTTAGACAATATTTACGAGTGAAACTCTTGATATGTGAATTTAGATTCATTACTTTCACCCATATCCCTAGAATTCAAAATCACTATGTAGATCAAATCACAAATCATGTTCTAGACTGGCATTTATCACACACAAGACAATAACATTTAAAATCATCAAAAAAATGTATATAAATCATATATATTATATAACATGTGTTTTTAGAGTCCATCTACTTTGAAACATATGACATGCCCATAGCATGTTACAAAAAACAAAACTACAAAAATGGGGGGCACCACTTGCCCCTACATCGACACTGGGGGGCACCACCTGCCCTACATCTAATCACTATCTAGAGGATCCCGAGACAACGGATCTGCTGCCGCAGCTCGTAGATCACGCACAGTCTGACCAGCCATCGCCATGCATCGTATGATACCTCGCCATTCCGAGGGTAGCCCAATACATAACTTTATGTACTGGTCGTCTAAATCCTGCCAACCACACCCCGACACACCAGTCAGCAGCCCATCCCATCTACGACGAATGTCCTCCAACAGAGTAGCCATATCCTCGTTCTGTGCCATCCTTGATCCACTTGCACCTATAGCTCCTGCTGCTGCAGGTCTTCCCATATATCCGGCCGGTTTTACCGGAGCTATATTTGCATTCCAAAAAATATCAGGATTAGTACCATGCGTACTAGTCACAAACTCTAAAATGCACATAATAGATTCATTACTTGTCACTTACCATCGGGCCCCCACACTCGACCAAGCGGAAGCGACAAGTCCGGATCTCCCAAATAACTCATCCCACTATAGGGATAGTCGTCTATGTATAATGGCATCTGATCCCAATGGGTTAAGAACTCTGATCGGAACACCCGTCCGACCATCCCTCCCCCTCCTCTACACAATATTCATCCCCACTGACGCATCCGGGGCTCTCTCGGACCTCCATCAGGTAACTTTATACAAGGTCGTAAGGTCGAGATCTTCTCAAAGAAGAAAGAGCACAATACCGTCCCATAGGCACAATCATGGTTCACTTGCCGCTTGCATAGCGACAGCTTTCGTTTCACCGACACCAACATCATCTGGGCCAACCCATAGTAGGTTCCACCCAACACACTCTCTACAATCATCATCTGCCCTCCAGTGATGTGATGGAACACCTGGCTGTCCAAAATCCGCAACACTGTTGCGGCCACTGCTTGAGTCTCCAACCTCTCTAGATCCCCAATGGATATCCGAGTCCCTTTGCCTCAGACACCTGTTCAACAATGTCTCTCAAAAAACTCCATAATATTATGCCCTCGTGGTAACACTGGCTGCGTATTTCCCACCATCCCTAATGGTGGGAGACTAGTCAAGAAATACAGATCCTAGACCGTCAGCTCGATCCTGTGCCCCTGCACTATAAATGCCTCATGATCTGGATCCCAATAACTTATAATCCGGGCCAACAAGGGCTCTCCAGCCCTCATCAAAGGGTTCTCCAAAAATTTCAGAACCCCATAACTAGCCAATGCATGACGGACACCCTAATCCACTTGGATTTCCGTCTGTAATGTACCTAGGTCTCTCTCTCTCCACTTGATCCGTATCTCTGCCATATCTGCACAAAACCACCATTTTTTTCAGTCTACATATCAGCAAAATTGCATTAACTTACACCAAAACTGAATCTCAGCCCATAACAAGCACTAAAACCTCCCACATCTAACAGGCCGCACTTTTTGGGCAAATCCTGGGCCAGATCACACTTTTCAGGTCAAAACCTGTGTCCCAGGTCGAATTTTTTTCCCTAAAAAGTGCAACCCGACCATAATGATGAAATAGGGGTAGTTACTGAGATTTAAAACCCTAATCTGAACTTTGAATCCATCAAAAGCAAAGAGTAGGATTAGGCCTCTTACCTGCAACTGACGGATCACGATTCCAACGGTCGGTTTGTCCGCTATGATCGCCGCAAGATTTAGGGCCTTCTCTCCTCTCCATATTCACCATAGCTACACAAGAAAATGAATGATTTTGGAGGGAAAATGCCTTATTAGAAGAAAAACCCATGTTTTTTCTTTCGCCCGCTGTGACCAAACTGTAGCCCTGTTTGACACACCGTCTGCACCATTGGAAATCTCTCACCGAGTGCTCAAATGGGTATCTGTTAGTTTTTCATGTTTTGATACTTCACCAGGACACATTTTTTCCATGAAGGGTCTATTCACCTCTTCTCAAAATCGAATTTATTCACTTACAACATTTGTAATTGGGGCACCACTTTGCCTCCTTACTTGTCTTTGTTCGTGTTGATTTTCGTCATGAGCTACCCTATTGTACTCATGCTTTTATGGTCCCCCATTTGACCTCTAATTTTAGGTAGCACCATCAAGTCACCCTTGTTTAGAGCATCCGATTTGAGTCCTCATCCGTCATGGAGTTTATCTCGCGTCCCTTTGTACCCCGATATAGCCCTCCATCCTTCATCGTTTGGTCCCTCTCCTGTCTTGCACATTATGGCCTTCAGTACCATTGTCACCTATCCTCTTTGATATTGTGTCATCTGATGCCAAGCCATTCATGCCTCTTATGCTCTAACAAGGGAAGTCGTCCAACCACTCCTCCATATCCCTCATTCCATCATCATCATTAGTGTCTATCTGTTCGTCGCTCTACTATTTTCTCTCATGCCTTAGCTGGGGTTCCCTTATTTCCTCACCTATGGCAGACCTACTTCTGTCGACATCAGCTCATTTACTCCAGAAGTCAGGTCTAGGGGGCAGTGTACCTTGGTTCGAGCACTTTTCAGCATGATTGTGATCTATACACTTGATGGTCCAGTGATGCAGCAGCAGCTCTTGGTGATTCCCGGGCATGTGTGAGATGTCTCGACCCTCATGAGGGCGTGGCCCTGTAGGTAGCCCCCCACATGCCTGGATGACTTCTTCATTTCAACCCTTGATGCAGCTCCTCTCATTTGATGATATCGGCCTCAGCCACTTGCAACGCCTCTTCGATTTTCTTGTATCAGTCAGATTTTTTGATCCCTTCCCCGTGTGTAGGGGGCATTTGGGTGTATTTGTATCTCATGTACTACAATATTATTGTATAAGTCTTGAAAATTATTCCAGGCATCGCATGTATGTGGGATTCATCATTTTATTTATCTGGCTCATGTTTAGGCCAACACATGTTTCATTATTGCATTCTGTGGTTTTCCGGGCGCCTTATTCTTTGTACTATTGTCTCGGCAGGCATAGGTATGCCTCCCCCGTCGCCTTTAACACATGTACCACTTCATCAACTAGAGACTTGTTGCACCTGTAAGTCTCATCTCCTCAGGGTCTAGTCCTTTAGCACATTAGACTACCTTACATTTCTCTCTCTCACTCCTCTCTTGATGCTTAGTGATTGAGTTCTTACAACGTACTTCGGTCATACGATTTGCTCCTAACACTCATACGTTGGGGGGCAATCTATTACACCATTTTTTTGGTCATCTAACCTATTATCATTAGATGAACCCAAGTGCACCATGTAAGACCAATTTTACCCTAAGTAAAATTGCTTTCACCATATGAAATAACATTTGTCTATATTTCCTGGTCATATTTAACCCAAAACAAGGAAATTAATTAAATAAATCATTATTTATTTAATTATTTCCTAGGAATAAGTTATTTAAATCATTATTTAAATAATATTCCTAGTTAAATTTAGCTAAATCATTTTTAAATAATTAAATAAATCATTATTTATTTAATTATATTCCCACCATATCCCTAAAATAATAAATAGAACATTTATTTATTTATTGTTTATAAATAAAGGAATTGACCCAAGTCACAAGACCTTTTCCCTCCAACAAATATAATAAAATATTCCTAAAGGGTGATTCTAGAATTTGATTAATAATATTTTATTCATGCACCGAGTTCTAGAACACCCCAATATTTTGTTATAAATAGAAGGGTTTTCCCCATTCATTGGTCACCTCCATTGTATTAGATCACTCTAGATCTACTCTTGGCCACCATTTTCCATTTTTGCTTTATGAGCTCCCATTGAGTTATATGTTTGTCTGGGTTTTCTACACCAATAAGAGAGAGGAATTTTAGATCTGAAACGCTGAGGACTTTCAAGAACCCATCCCATTGAGGAGAACTGGAAAACACATTTCTTGTTTTCCTCTCAAGTGCCTCCTTTTTATATAATACAAAAAATTATTTCAAATACACTTTTCTTGTCTTGTCTATTGGGCGCATGGAGCCATATTCTACTTTATCTGCTTAATGTCTTTTATGTTTAGATCTAGATTTGTACATCATTATTTGGATCATCTAATTGCAGATTTGAGGATGTTTTGCAGCCATAATTGATGTTAGGGCTATTTTTTATGTGTAGGTAAAGTGGTATTTTACGACGAAAGATTCATACTAACAGAGAGAACAAAATTTCTCCCCCTTTTCTTTTTATGGCCTCCTCATCAACAATCTCCACCACTGCTCAAGATATCCTGCAACAAATATGTCCTCCAATGCTTCCTCCAAAGTATGCAAACTGAAATGGTGCACATCATGGAAAGATAGAAGGTGTAGGCGGAAACCTTCTTGATGTGCTATGACCTCCTCAAGGTGGGAGTGATGACATGCATGGGAAAATTTTGTCCCCAATGATGGTCCTCTCATCCATGCTATCATCCAAATAAAATCTCAACCCCTGGTTTATGCAATGTGTTGGGGTTGAATGGAGAGTTGGGCTTTCGATTCCCAAAGTGTTTCTCTCTCCATTTGTGGTACATATGGGGCTGCCTCCATCCTTGGGCTGAAATGGTATGGCCTCCCAAAATGGCCCAAGCTTCCCCATCAAGAAAATCAGCCATGAGAGGCCCCCTCAAATTCTCCAAGCGGTTTTTCCCATAAGAAGAGAAAAGTAGCAATGTGGCAATCATGGTTTTCCAATGGTGTCTCCTGCAATTTAAAATATGTACAATGGGGAGAATCATGCTCCCAATGGGCTATCCCAATACATCCAACACTCTCCAATTAGTGCTCACTATAAATGTATAACCATTAGCAACACAAGGAAGTAACATGTAATGAGAACAAGTTGTCATAAGATAACTAGAGAGCGGGTCACTGCTCCACTCATGGGACCAACGCAGTGAGCTTCCTGCCTAATTTAGAACTAAAAACAACAATTGCTTTACCAGCCACTTTTTTTCTCCCACGAACATCTTATAAGGTGAAAACATGAAAGTAAAAATTGGTGCCAAAGGTGCACACCAAGAAGTATGTGGCTTCCCCCACAAACCATCATGAAAATAGCCACTCCCATTGCTGCAATGGGCCACAAGTACATCATAATAAGGAGCATAATAATATGTGATCATCCTTAGCTCATCAAGATTCCCATATAAAGTAAAGAAAGGGAAATCAAAATGAGATTATATACCTTCTTTACCATGTACTCCGGTCCTTGAGCTGAGATGGCTCATATGAATACTCTCCTTCACCTCCAATGAGTAGGGAAATTGTTGTGCCAACATTTCTAAAATCATCTGGGCTATGCATCTGTCCATATGCTGATATAAATCGGGCTGAATGCCCTCCCAAGTGAACTCTTCTAGCAATACAAGATATGCATCAATGTGCATAGCTAGGAAGTCCTCATGTGCTGCATGTAATAGTTTCTCCTTGAGACTAGAAGCCCTATTCAAGAAGATTCTGTCATAATAATAGCACCCACCATGCACCTGTCATCTCCATCCGGGTCATCAAGAATCATGCATGCACCAAGATCCTTGGAGTACTCTACCAAGAGCTGAGATCTCCAACACGGATCAATCCTCCTCAGAGACAACTCGGGTGATCTAGCATGTGAATCTCTCTTTATGCTACTGCCTACTACTTTGACATCCCCCATTCCAAAGCTATCCTCCAAGATGCTGCCATGCCTATCATGTAGTTTCTCATGCTCCAAAAGTAATGGTGAATTTTGGAAGTTGGCCTCCCATAAGAAGCTTTCATCCAAAAGGAATCTCCCAAGCTGGGTCAAAGTAAGAAATATTGGCCTCCATCCACTCCCATGTGTGAAAGATTCCTTCCTCAAAGGAAGTATCCTCTACATATCCAAATCTATGGAGCATTCATCCTGAATCATGAAGATTCTATCCTCCATCCCTGCATTAACCTATGTCAGTGCAGTATGAGTAATGAGAGTGGGTGATGCTGAAAATGAGAGAGTGTCTCCCTCCTTCTTGTGTCTATCCCAAACTCCCTACGCTGTGCTGGACTCCTCCAAAGTCTTCACCTCTCCAGAATCCAAGAGTGGTGGACTACATTATAAGATGTCCCTCTTCAACTCTAGATCTAGGGGCATCCTAGGTGGAATGCCTCCATATAGTGAGACATCTCATTCAAAAGTGGACTGTATATATGAGTTGACTAAGTTTTCCCCCTCTTCACTGCACTGTTTTGTCTCCTTCTCTTGTGAAATTTTTTTTTGGAATAGATATGGGTGTATCATCCCTTGATGTTGATCCTTCTCTTCCTCCTCCATCTCACAATCCCCAAAAATTGTTGCATATGATTCCATAATTGTTCATTGGTTCCCACATGTTGAATCATTTGGAACTCCTTGTAAAGACACAATGGCTCCTCTAATGGAAGAAATGGCTCCCTTTTCACCTCCATGTGGTGATGGATCTCCTTCCAATGGGACAACGTTGTTAGATCTCTTATGCTCTTCCTCCCCACCAATAATTGAGAATACCTCATCATCAAGGAGAGACTCTATATCTTGGTCATATCTTGAAGAAAGTACCTCCATGTCTTCATAAATGGAAGAGGGCCCTCTACACAATGGGGATCTTTCCCTTAGCAAGTCTTCATACATGTTTTCATCCCCTTCAGAAATATGGAATGGAGTTTGTTTCATGGTT
The DNA here is from genome assembly GCA_034641835.2 of Pinus albicaulis. NCBI lineage: Eukaryota > Viridiplantae > Streptophyta > Pinopsida > Pinales > Pinaceae > Pinus > Pinus albicaulis. Next base: position 1,072,729,217 of record CM076578.1, read on the forward strand.
CCCTCCAATGCATGCAAAGTGTTTTAAGTTTTGATACACGATGTTTCACAATGATTTTTATCAAATTTCCTCACCAATACCTTAGTGAATTTATCATATGTTTTTTTTCATAAAAATATGAAACAGAATTTTCAAACCACCAATCATGAGCCATACCTTGGAGTTGCAGCTCTGCTCCTCCAATGGCCTCATCTTCTTCATCCATTATTCCTACAGTGAAAGTGGGAAATGAACTACGATGTGGATCTGCAAGTGTGGCTAAGTGCCCATACCCATCATAATAATAGCTACGGATTTATTCATGTTCAAACCCTCTCAGAAACTTTCTGCAATTCTCCCTTCCTATCTCCTTTAGATCTTCTATGATAGCTTCCATAGTTTGGAAAAGAAGCAGGGAGATCTCCTCTTCCGTTATTCCTCTTTCCTTATTTCATTTTTACAACTCCTCTTCTATTTGAGGAGATCCTCCTTCTAATGGCATATTATCTTGGATGCAAGGCTGAGCCAAGATTGATGCTTCGATACCACTGTAATGTTTCTTTTTCAGGATTTTCTATAATAGGGTCCAAGGGGACACTGTATAAGGAAGGTGATGCAAAAATAATATGAAAGGTTACTTAGATCCCATATTTAATACATCATACATTATACTTCTAGAAGTTGAGCTCAAATAAATCCCAAGAGAGGTTAAACGGACCTCCCACCCTTGGGTATCTAAAAGAAGTACTCAAAGAGTGAGCCACAGCAATATGTGAACACAGTCATGAGACTCTGCAAATATAGACATGTTCATAGAGGGAATATGATGCAGAAAACATTATATTATTATTTCAGCAATCATACACAAGAGAATCATGAGGGACAATCCACCCAATCTATTGGAACCAATCTCCAATGATCAAACTATGAAATACATGAGTTGCTGCAACTGCACAAAATGTCGGAGAGAAGTGACTGCGCAGTCTCTATGAGAGTAGCAGATTTTTAATACATAAAAAATGATAATGAGGCTAAAGGATACAAAGAAATTCCCAATAATATAATAATGGGCTCTAATACAAGCTTTCTAGCCAATCTAGGAGAGATTGCTAGAAATGCCGGAGAATGTGCAATGTGACAATTATATTGTCACTAAAACTTAATAAAAATATGAAATGAGGTTGTAGCATATCTGAAATGATGATTCCCTCCCCTGATAGTGTATCTAAGCAAAAGGCTGATCCCTTTACTCAGAAACAACTCCTCCTGATGAGCTCAAATGACCCTCCCAACAACTGCCTGCAAAAATAATGCAGATCTAGCTGGAGACTGTGCTGTGAGGGAAGAAGGATGATCGGCTTGATGCCAATGATATGAAAATAAGCCCAGGAGTCCTCCTCATATATCCTCTAATAGATATACAATCCTTCCACTGAAAAACTTGTCAAGGAACAACTCAAGAGATCCTCTATTGCTACACCCTACAACACAAAGTTATCCTGCTCCAGGAATAATGTTGTGACTGAAGGAGGTAGCTTTTGCCAAATGCCATAATGAATAAATGCAGCTCTAGAAACTCTCCTTCCCTGAGAATGAGGTAGGAATTCCTGACCGAGAACACCCTAGTGCTTCACAGCACTACAGTCTTGCTAAAAAGCAAGAGGAGCATAGTCTCAACAGACAAAGCAAATAATAACCAAGCATGCCCCACAATGGCTCTCCTCCTCTTCATATATATCAAGTGCTCCTCTCCACCATGGGTCCCATCCACATGTGCCTTCCAACTCATGCAAGTGATCCTTCTCTAAAACCACGTATTCCATCAAGGAGATACATTGTATCTAGACAATGCATGTGGACTTGGTCAAATTGACTAGATCAAACATGATCCAATCCTGTTCAAAACATGTGGTGCTCAAATATATTTCTTTATTATTCCTCCTTTGACACAAAGAGTGTTATTTTTCCATCTAAGGGGGTTAAGGTGTCTCCTTACCCATTTTACTCAACAAAATGAAAATATGCAAACTATAATGTTCCTTTTAGCTTGAGGCTAAAATTTGGGAACATTACAGGTTGGCACAGTTGGTTTTGGGAGGGTTGCAAAAAGTTCACCTATGAATTATTCTGCATGGGTGGGTCTTGTGCTAGGGACTAGGAGTAATGCAGTCCGTGGTTTGTAAATAGCTATTGGGGGGGAGCTCTTCCGTCAGCATGTCTATCCATGTGTTTAGACCCTAAGCCGTAGGATAGGGTCCTCCATGTTGATGGTGATACAATGATGCCCTGCTAGTCAATTTTTGCGAAGGCATGTGATGAATTTGGTAGCTGGGTTGTGATACGTTCTGTGTAGAATCATACGTGTAACCTGGATATTGAACACTGCTGCTTGGGTGACTTTGGATCATTAACCCAATTAAACCGTCTATAAAATTCAACGTGCTTAGAAATTCTTTGTAATTTTGTAGGCGCATGGTGTTTAGAAGGATATTTTAAATATATATTAACTGCGTATATATGAGCTCGAGCTATTGGGCCTTACTAATGGCATCCTCTTCGGATATGGGCTTTTTTTGTGCCACATGTTTCGAAATATCTGCGGTGAGATTTTTTAGGAACGGGTCTAACAAAACTTGATCATTGAGTTTGGCCTTGCAAAAACTACGATGCCACTATCATTCATGAAGATGGTCCGAGATATGGATAGCGGGGGATTGCCTAAAGTGGGTTAGTAATTCCATTCCTGAATCATGGTGCATGGGTAACTGAAAATAGGTTAGGAACACAGTGGCAAGGGTGCTAAAGGTTCCATGTGTAGTAGAGGGTTGCTCAACATACCATTTCATTGCCACTCTAGTTAGAGTGCGTTGAAACAGTCTTAATAGAATAGTATCATCAATGATGTTGTCCGACGAACACCACATGTGGAAATTCATAACATGATTTCCTGGGTCTTTTGCTTACTTTACTTCGATCTTTGGAATGTCCGAAGGGAGCTTCATGGGCATGGGAGGCTATATGGGATTGTGTGAAATGGGGTCGTTTTTCAACTTAGTTAAATCTGTTACATTTAACGAAGCTAGGAAAGGTGAATGCAATGTTGTATCCACTGCGACTTGTGAAAACACATTGTTCTGGTTAGGGATAGGGTTTTTCTGCGACGTACCTTGTTGTGTGTTCAACTGGCTTCCGAAATGGGTAGCACTCCTCTACCCTCTTGGGTTTGTGGGAGGAGTGGTGTGTGGTGGCCCTATGGGGGTGTTCACTAATGTGGCATTGGGATACCGACTAGGGTTCCAAACTAAAGATGCCCCAATAAAGGATGAACCAATAATGGTGGTTGTGTTCCATATTTGATGCCTAAATCGTGAAAGACCTGGAACCCCTCTCGGTAATGGGGGGAGGTCCAAAAGATGTCTAAATAGATGAGGTCCTGTTGGGTACATTATGGCATCAACTAGGTATGGCTTTGAAAATATTTGAGATGATAGAGATTATAATCAAAGCAAAATTCTGATCACATACATAAAACAAAGCAAAAAAAAAAATGGTTTTTGTTTGTTTGCGTATGATACTCAAATCCTAGAAGACGTATTCATCCTCACACACATAAATGTAACTAGGCCTAGATAAGATATCTTTCAAATTTTGGCACAACGTCCCATAAGAGCTAGCGACACCCCCAGTCAAATGAAGAAAATCCACCAAGGTAAGGGTAGAGGATCTAGTGGTTTCATGCTCTATCTCCTATAGGGAAAGGATGCCCTAATTTTGGCCACTAAGCACCACCATCCTGCGTGAGCATTTGAGTCTTGGGCTTCTTGGTAGTTCAGCTAACAGTACCGAATATTAGCCGGGTCAGGTAGCCGCAATTGATACCACATGCATTGCTCCTAATCCTAACCCCCTCTGAATTGGGTCTCTGTCGCGCTTGGGTTTTCTTTTCTATGGGTTGATAGGTGGATTTTAAAGTTCCCTAAACAATCAACTTCTATGTTTCAAGATGAAGAATGATCATGGAAACTTATTTGATTCCTACCCCCTTGATCCTAACTTAGACTATAAATTATTTTGTGGACCTTGTGGGGATAATTTAGTGAGTTTTTTTAAGCTAGTTTTAGCTATATTTACTTTTTTTAGGGTGTGGATGTGTGTGAGAAAAAATTGAAAAAGAACATAGTTTGAACGTATGGATATGCGATGATCCTTTTCAAAATCCCCTACTTAAACTATGTTCTATTGTTCCTTGCTCAAAATAAAAACATGCGCAGATATGGGCCTCTTTCAATTTTTCCTAATTAATATATGTGATCAACTATAGGGATATGGTGAGTTATGAATATGTTCATATGCTTGCTTAGGATCACTGGAGGGTGCAAAGCCAACAGAGATTAATTTCTCTTCTATCAACAATTCAATCCTGGTCCCGAATTCCTAGTGCAAAAATTGAACTAAACTAATGACTTTTACACTAGAAAAGAGAACTAGCTAAGCATGCGTGGACTTGGGAAACTTACTCTGGATAATTATCTAGGTGTTTTGGTACCTAAATTTTCAAAACATAAATTATTTCAGACTGCAAGTTAATTTCCCTCCTACTTAAACTATGTGTTAACTTTGGAAAAATCAACTTGAAATAAAACTAACACCTAGACTACCAAAAGAAGATAAGAGTGAGCTTTAGCAAGATACGAGGCACCTCAACCAGTGCTGGAAGATTTATTATGGGCTTCCAGTCACTCTTTACAAGCAAGAAAATATGGAATTAGTGGAGAAAATTCCAATTCTGATATTTGCGTGCAAAAGGCTGAGAGAGGCATGATTTCTGCACGCAGGTCACTTCTAAACACGTGCAATGGGGGAATGCCTCTCTGTGAGGAATGCGAACAAATTTCCTGTAGAGTAATTTTTGGGAGCTCTTATGCTTTATTTTGTCACTAGGGATGAACCAGACAATGAAGGAGAGAAAGGAGGCAATTCTAGCCCAACTCCACAACAAAGACGGATGTATCTGAAAAAATTCACAACCACATAAACTTGGAAATAAAAGTTAGTGGATTCGCCAATCATGTGTTACTGTGTTTTATGCATGAATGTACGAAATCACACCAACTAAAAGGGGGTGGTTTTTCCCTCTTAATTGATTAGTCACAGGAAGAAAATAGATGGAGTCAAGCAAGTTATAGGAACATGCTAAAACATAAACATACTAGATAGAGAAATATAATTCATATTCAAACATAAAAACTAAACTAAAACTAAAACGAATAAAACAAAATCTCTAAATAGAGTCAAACAACTTCAATAATCCAAACGGTGGCTTTTACATCCCCTCTTAATGAGTGCTGGTAGGAAATGAGGATGAAACTTTAACCCGCTTGCCAAGGGGCCCTTAGAACTAGGGGTTCTAGTTCCCTAAGCAAGGATGTCCTTACTTTTGAGCTGCCTTGGTGCAAAGTCTCCCTCTCTCTACTATGGTGGACTGGAGTTATTGGATGGCCAAAAATTGAGTCCCCTCTGTTAGTTCCAAAATCCACCTCAGGTTGAAATAAGGTAGAAGAAGGACAACACCAAACCATGCTCAGCCTCGTAGCTAGCCCTACGAGGACAGGAGAGGGCTCTCTCTGGGTCTATCTCGGCAAAAGATGTCCAATAGGGCCTGAGATGACCTATAATGAATACTGATTTTAGGCTAGTAAATAAATAGGAAAGAGGTATTTTGATGAATGACTAGGTTTCAGGGATGTATGGGACAAGGAACAGTATGAGCTGAGAAATTAAATCAAAGACACGGATTATTTCATGAGGCAAGATAGGCAGGAATTTTAGCAATCAAATTGAAATAATATGGAGTGGAAAGACTGTTAAGAAGCTGAAAAGGGCATAATGAATGAATCCTTTTTAGACAGAAGAAGAAACAAAAAAGCATGAATGCCTTCCCAAGGCAAAGCAATAAACTGGATTCTACCTTTCTTCCTTAAAAGAATTCAACTGGAAATGATTTTGAATGAACTGTAAAACATAACAAGATACCTATAAAACATAAAGAGAAAACATATGCTAAACTCATACCACATAAATCTCATGAATCAGAGCTGTATCATTTCATTAATTCTCTGTCAAAACTGTACAGCCAAATGCTGAGTTATTTCTTCCACCTTTCCCAGAACTCAGACCACTTACAAATGATTTACAATACAATAAATAAACTCAAATGTTGAAAACAGATCGATAAAAATAGGGAGTTTTTTCAACTGAAATTATGAAAATAGAAAAAGAGCCATTCATCTGTTCTAAAGACAGAACAATGTTCCCCTTGAATTTCTATAATGATCAATTAAAAGACAAAATTTGGAGCGTAGACCCTTGGAATTGCAACTGAAGTCAAAAATAGGTAATCGAATCCTATTTCTCTGCTGTGGTAGGTATTATTCGTTTTAATTTTGTCTTTTAGTCTTTGACTTTGCGCTTTCCATCTACCATTTGAAGAAACCATTTTTTAATAAAAATAGCTTTTAAACTAAAATATTGCCTTTAATAAAGGGAAGACTGTATGGTCAATGAACGATCCCAGCTGCAATTTTTTCGTGCTTTCAATTGAAGAAATCAATTTTACTTTAACAACAAAAAGATGCCATTTCCAATGCCATGTTTTACACCTTAGAAAAAATCATTTCTTGTTTTATGATTGTAGATTTCACTGACTGTATCGACCTGCATACCATTTGGAGCAAACAAATTGAGTTGATTTAAAAAATTCGATGAAGAATTGATGAATTTCGGGCTTAGAGGTTCTGTGCGCCGCGCACACACCCAGTGCGCCGTGCACACACCCAGTGCGCCGCGCGCTTGCAAATTTGCACGGTCAAACTTGGCCCAATGCGCCGCATCGCACCTATGCACCGTGTTTGCTTCCAATGCGCCACGCGCAGTCTTCAACACATAGTTCCAACTTTAACCTACAATTTCTCCCTCCCACAATTGCAATCGACTTCTCCGATGTTTTCTTGAATGCAAATGATATTTGAATGGTGACAAATATTTATAAAAAGTCGTGGCTTTGATCTTTGTTTTGTAAAGACCCATTTCTACCATATTTTGAACTTTGACACTTTACACCTTTAATACATACTCTATTCTTTGTCTCCACTGATTTTCTGAGCTTGACTTTCTGGAGCTTGAAATGATGAAATTGGTTGATTTTTGCAGGGATGGTGGCATTTGAATTTTGACAAAGGAAAACCAGAGTTTGCTTTGAAGTCTTCCTGGTGGAAAAAACTTTAAAATACATATTTATCACAAACAACTAATTCGACAATTTCTTCTTCAAAACAGAGTTTTGAAGAAGAAACATCCTCGAGCATATTTGACGATGTAAATCTTGAAATGAAAACTTGTTGAAAACATCCTCATGGCCCGCGGGCATTATTTAACATTATGGAAGACCACACCCTAGACCTAAAAAGTGAAATGACTCTTTTGACCAAAATAACCATCTATGACTTTAAATGACATGAACTGAACTTTGATGAATTTTGAGAAATTTTGACCAACCCAGCAGGTACAAGCATGAGGGAAAATGAGAGAACAAAACCCTTCATTCAGTCAATGGCATGCCCCTAATGGAATGCAGATGAATGAGCGGAATGAGACACCTAAAAAAATGAAATGCAATAAGAGAAATGATCTCTTACGGAGGGCTGTAAAGACCGACTCTAACACCCTCTATCTTTGCTTCGAACCACACACTGTTGGTATTGCTTGGGGAAATTCTAGCCAGCATAACAATGTTCTCTCACGTTGTTCATCTCTTGGTGGCCTTTTATAGTAGAATTCAAATCCTCCTTCCCTCTCTTGGTACATTGTGGATAGTGACCCAAGAGAGGAGGGTGATTCCATTGTGTGCCACATTTATTCCATTGTGTGCTCTCTTGAGGTCCTTAGGAGGCTTGGGTAGTTGTCCTTAGGCAGCCTCAAGTGTGGAATTAAAGTCCGAGAGTGTGCCTTGTGGTCCCAGAAAGTGACTTCCGACACTCCCAGGATTGTGCGCTTTTTTGAGAAAAAGGCACACAAAGGTGTGTTTGTCGAAGAATTTTGCGTGCAAAGGCACATTTGATTGGTTCTTCTTGTGCGCAATTTGATTTTTCCTTTCCAACCTTAGAAATTTTTAAATACTTTTAGATTCTGTAATGTCCTTAAGCCCTGTAAATCCTTTTTCTTGACATTAAATAATGTCACCTTTGCTTATACGATTTTCCAGTGATAATAGGCATAGTTCAAATCAGAACCATAGATGAGGAAGGGATCCCCTTTCTTGTCAATGGTCACAGACTTAAAATTTACAAGAAGCCTTTGTCAAGGGAAAAATTCATCAATTCAATAAGAAGAGAGGTTTATGTGATGGGGAAATCCATAGTTTCCCACAACTCCTGAAATAAAAAATAAAAAAGAATAATCTTGTGGGTTGAAAACCTCGATGGAGGAAACTCACTTAATTTGAAAAAAAAGAAAAAAAGAAGCAAAAAAGAATAAATATCCATGGGTGAAAACCTCTTTGAGGCACCCAAGGAAATTTTGTGGGTTGAAAACCTCCATGGAGGCAGCCCACTTTCTTTCAAAAAAAAAAAAAAACAAACCCAAAAAAATGCATCGACATCACTATGTTTTTATGTGTTTGTTGTTTTGTTGGTTGTTAATGGTTTCTAGAAAACATAGGGAAGCATTCATCTTCTTTTCCCTTCTTCTACCTTGTCATCCATCCTATCATTAACTCCATTCATCTTCATAAATTCCTCCATCACCTCGATACACCACACTCCTCCATTCCTGAGCACAATGTAACAAGAGAAGTAGTACACAAACAGATTGCTACAAACATCAGGTAGTTCCTTCAAAAACAAAGTTTTTTGTGGACTTCCAAGAAGAAGAAAAAGGGTAGTTGAATAACAGACTCCAATAGAAAGAGAATTCCACCCATGGCATCTCAAGCTGCTCATTCAGCACGCTGGTCATTCATATCAAGCTCCTCATTCAACAAGTTTCCCATTCAACACGCTCCTCATTTAGCACGCTTCTCACTCAGGGAACAAGAACATGGTGAAGAACACGACATCAAAAATGATTTTCTCAAACCTCCAGCTCCTGCAACCACCTTGGAAACAACAGGTAAAATTAGGTATAAGCTCTTACCCCTCGCTATGCATTCATAATAGCTGTTTGGTCAATTTAGTGTGTCCTAAATTGCTAACATAAATTATCAACCAGGGATTCGTAAGCTGACGAAGTGTGGCGCACTATATGTGCAAGATAACCTATCTCTTACTTTTTGTCGTTTTTGGATTTTTATGAAATTCTAAAAGACAAGTATGGTTATGGATATTCAAGGCAATGATGTTCTTTATAATGATTTACCAACTTGAAACTGAAAAAGGAATTTGAAACATACAATGACAAAACTTGAAAGGAAATGAAAATGTGCTGCTGAAATGAAAAATGTGCTGCTAATCTAATAAATCAAAACAGTGAACTAGTGAGCATGAAACCAAACTATTCTTGCTGCTATCTAAACACAAAAGAAAATATGCTGAAAGAAATCCAAAAGTTGCAATAAAGTAAATCTAAATCAAATTACATCAACTTGTCTTCTGATCCCTCATCATTAGTCCAGCTATGATTTTCGGAAGTAACCATAAACAATTTGAGTAACTGATATCTAACTTGCAGAAAGTGAACTAATATCAAACTACACATCCATAATTAAATCCCTCACCATCAGTCCAGCTGTGGCTTTCGGAGGCAACTGAAGATGTTATGAGCAATTTAATAGATCTAACTTGCAGAAAGGAAACTAATATCAAGCTACACATCCATAATTCAATCCCTCACCATGAGTCCAGCTGTGGCTTTCGGAGGCAACTGAAGATGTTATGAGCAATTTAATATATCTAACTTGCAGAAAGAAAACTAATATCAAACCACACATTTCATAATACAATCCCTCACCATCAGTCCAGCTGTGGCTTTCGGAGGCAACTGAAGATGTTATGAGCAGTTTAATATATCTAAATTTGCAGAAAGGAAACTAATATCAAACTACACATTTCATAATACAATCCATCACCATCAGTCCAGCTGTGGCTTTCGGAGGTAACTAAAAATGACATGAGCAATTTAATATATCTAAATATAACTACTGAAGCAAATGTGCAAGACTGAAATAAACAAAGCAATACCGGAATTAAACAAAAACTAAGAAAAAATAAATTAACAGCAGAACAATATTGATTCCATGTCATTAGTCAAAAGATATGCAAATGCCCGGGCTACCATGAAAAATTATGCTAAAAGCTATGATTTCAAAAAGCAATCTAAGTAAAGAAATATGACAAAACAGAATTGAAAGCAACTTATCTAGAAAACATGTAAAAGCCTCCTTGGATAGCAGGGGCCCTCTGCTACCAATTTGGTGTAGTCCTTAGCTCCTTGAAATTGGAATCAAAACACCATCAAGGAACTTCTTTATTGAAAAACTTCACAAATCTACATCCCATTCCATCTTGAACTTTGTTACAAAAGACTTCTCTATTCCTACTTTTTTATTACTTCCTCATTACCTATGATAGGAGAAAGCTTCTCCTATTTATACAAAATATGAGAAGTCATCTCATTAATGGGAGTCCATGAATCTCTCCCTCCATCTCTAGAGTTACAATCAAAATAGGAAATGATAAGACACATGTCTTTCTAGAGTTTCAACACAAATTGAGGAATGAGACACATATCCTCTTAGAGTTTCAATACAACAAGGAAGTGAGACACATATCCTCTTGATCCCATAATCTTCTCCAACCAAATTCGAATTTGGCCTTAGAGTGCCACATAAGGGCCTTCTAGAAGTCTCATTTTGACCTACACATGTCACAAAACTCATAACACATATATAGATATATGAAACTATGTTAATTTTCTAGTTTCTAATCATAAATTCACTTAAAATACATAAAATAAATAACTTTGGAAAACAAGGATCCTAACCCATATATTTATGAAAATGGTTACTGGATGTAGGGTTTTAGGTCAGATGGCTATGAAATAAGAGCTAAATGGTTATGACATAATGGAAATATGTATGAATATGGAAAACACTTTTGAGACTCAACATACCCCCCAACTGAAGTTGTTGTATGTCCTCATGCAACTATTGCAATGATTCATTTGTCCATGAGTTGATCTTTTATGAGTTTTGACTCATATAGATTCATTCCAAACTTTGCTTCTTGATTTTTCCTTTTTGGCAAAGTATAATACATTTGATTGCAACATTTTTTTTTTTTTCAATGGTTGGTTCTTGTGTGACAACCATTTTTTTTTTTTTTTGAAGCATTGGTTCTTGTGTAACAATGCTTTATTTTCTTTGTTGCATCAAAGTTCATGAAAACATTTAGAATCAATTTCTTCATCAATGAATTGATCATTTGCAAGGCATATAATCTTTTTGGATCATGTTGCAACAATAGTTGGTTGGGAAGTATATGTGGATGGAAATGAAATGAAAATGTGTGATAGTGTATTGCATGTGGATATGAAATGATGTCCCTTCCCCCCCAACTAAAGATATGACAATGTGGAAAAGGGAGTGAGGAATTTTTCCAAAGTTACAATTTTAGCATTCTAATGAATTACATGACTAAAAATTAGAAAACAACATACCTTCACTTACCTTAAATGTGGATGAGTTGTGTATGTGTAGTGGCTGCAAAATTCTGATCATATTCTTCTTCAAGTGGCTGAACAAGAGGAGTCATGGATAAAGAGATGAGATGACTTTTTATTGCTCCTACTAAAACTTGCTGAATCTGCTCCAAAATGCTGAAAATAATAGTCTTCATGTCTTCAAAACTCATTGGCACAATTCCTACTATGTGAAAAGATGTTCTGATGTCGAACATAGTAGAAAATTGTTGACTTAGTGGCCATTAATGGATGCCACTAGTCAACACGAGAACTCTCACCATTGATGACAATGAGAGTCAAGATGCCCAAACACATCTTGCTAGGTACGAATGATTTTGCCGATGTCGAGTCACCTAGAAGATCTGACGAACAAGAGACATTAATGTATTCCCATTGTTTGTCAGCATGAGAACTTGCCATTAAGGCATGCAAGCCTCAAGGTGTTTTACAAAGAACTTAGACTCAAAGGACTATAGACTCAATAGTTTGCATTGAAGCAGGGCTTATTTGCTGAATCAAAATGACAAGAAATGGAAAATGAAAATGGAAGATGGCAATGGAGAGTAGAAATGAAAATGGGCAATAAGCATGTGAATGGCAATGGGCAATAAGCATGTGAATGAGCCTCTTGCTTTTATTTGTGGTTATGAATGGACAAAAAGAAATGGAAAGTGGATGTGAATGTAAATGGAAAATATGAAGTGAAATGAGGTGAATGGTTTATTATGAGGTATGGATGTGATAGAGACAATGGTATCTGAAAGTTATCAAGTGTTTGGATCTGATTTTACATCAGCATATTTCCTCCTCTTTGTTGCTGATCATCCTCTTATGAAACAAATTGGTCTCTTAGAGAGACACCATTCTCTTGTAGTCATTTGTCCTTCCTCTTGGAACCTGCAAAAAAAACTAATACTTCTTCTACAATGGAATGTGAGATTATCAAAGGAGAGAGGTGATCAATCTCTCTAGTTATGATATTCACACACAAAACTAAGAATTTGTATTAATGAAACAAGTTCTCAAAGGAAAAATCAAAAGAATTTATACCTGTTTTGGAATTAGTGCCTCAAATTGAATGTAGCTTATTTTCAGCAATTTATTTCATTATTTGCCATTTCAAACTCTAATGATGGATTTCTCATTGTATAGATCTTGTTGAGACCTTTCCAACGATACTTGAATCATCAAAATCTGATTTTGTATGAGAAAGTTAGGCTGGTTTGAACAATGAGGTTTTTCAGCTGCGGAATTGCAGAACAGCTGCGGAATTGGACTTCAGCTGCGGAATTGGAGAACAGCTGCGGAATTGGACTTCAGCTGCGGAATGTCGACGGTTTCTGTAGCTAAAAATCTTGAATAAAAAGTTAGTCATTCATCATTCATCATCAGTTCAAATTTAATCAATACCTTCAGAAAAACGAGCAAATAACTTGTTCATTTCATTGATTCAAAATTATTCAATTTTTTTTTATTTTTTTTTATTTTTTTTTATTTTTTTATATAACAACAAAAGAGAAATGCAATTTTTTTTTAAGTTTCAACAAATGATGCTAAATAAAGCAAACTCAGATACATTGACCAATCGTGACCTTGCAATGACCATAGAATGGTAAGTGAAGATCACATAAGATGAAAAATAATATATTGGTAAGCATTGAAGAACATAAAAGGCATAATTGCTATTTCAAAATATAATCTTTCATCTCTTCAAAATTTATTTTTGTATCTGTTTGATCTTTGAGGACTATCACAATCAGTAACCGTTCAGGACCACCCCCCTCAGTTGGAATTCCAATTGCAGCAGTTGCCATTACAGACACGTTCAATCTCAATTGAGCTTACCTTTATGCTACTAAGGTTCATTATGCCATCTGCACGACCATGTGCTTGATAATATCCTCCTGTAGTTTGCTCAATTCATCCCCATGCCCTCTTAATGTCTTTCCATAGTGATGTGGCATCCCTTTGAAATAAACATCATAATGGTTGGTGTTTAATAATGTCGTTGAAGCACCAAAAATTGTTGGGCAGATGATAAAGGAGATGTGAAATCCAACATTCAGAAAACGAAATTGAATTAAATTCAAAAATGAGTGGAATGTGCATTGAATGCCATGATAAGAGTTTGATTTTGATTAGAATTCCTCTTCCTAGAAATCAGAAAACCGAATTATCAATGCAGAGTGCCGTTTTCAAATTCTTCACTCAGAAAAAATCGTTTTTCCTCACGCGGCAGGCAAAAATGGCCTTCAAAGAACCGAGAATTTCTCCCAGACCGCCACGAATTTCTTAAAACGGTTTCTGGGTTATCTAATTGACCATGTTGGCGAAAAAACCCATGTTTTAATTTTTCTAAATTCATCTCCAATCGTTCAGAAAACGTGTTTGAAAATGACGTGTCAAAAACAGTCTGCGTTTTTCTGGGTTCTGCCTCAGCAACAAAAATCGTTTTCTTCAGAACGTGGTTCAAAATTGCGTTTTTCTGAGAATGAAATACAACTTCTGGTTTTCTGATTTCCATATGTAAAGAGTGTTGTTATCCTGAGCATTCTTCAGTTCAGTCAAGGCACGTTTTTTTTCTGTTTGAAAATTTTGTCAATTTCATTGCCTTGTTCTCTTACATGCCATTTTATGAATCTGAAGGAGCGTTTGATGATGGCAGGCGGCATTGGCAACGCTGACAGGCCTGGTATAATAAAAGGAATTGGCATTTGGGAACTTGACAGGTTTGAATGGCGAGAGATTGCATGAAGGCCTCACAAATTCTTTCAAGGATTTGGGGAATTTGATGATGTTTCTAGCTTGAATCCTACAGGTCGATAATGCTGTCATAAGCTCTGAAACACAGCAACCTAGCAGCCTTGCAGCATCTCTAACTCCATCATTTTCAACTTCTACATGATTTTCATTATCAAAAGCAAAGAAAATCTGATGTTTCCGAGTCATAATACAGCTGCAAACATCGTAAATGGTTGAATTTTTATGTTTTCTGTTGAGAGTAATTCATTTTTTTCAAAATGCCATGGCCATTTCATTTTTGTTTATTGATTTGTTATTGTTATTGTTTTGTTTGTTTGTTTGTTTGTTTTTTTTTTTTTTTTTTTTTAATAAAACTATATGTTATATTTTTAAAAATTAAAAATACACATAAATTTTACTAAACAAAATGATTTTTTTTTTTTAAATTTTTTTTTTTATTTGTTTTGTTAATAAAATTACACATGTTAAATTTTGAAAAATTAAAAATATACATGTGTAATTTACTAAACAAAACAATTTATTGAATTTTTTTTTTAAATGATTTGTTATTAAAATTATATATATATTTTCAAAAATAAAAATATACATATATATCTTAGTAACAAAACAATTTAATTTTTTTATTTTTTTATTTTTTATTTTCATTTTATTTTTAATTGATTTGTTTAATAAAATTATGTATGTGATATTTTCAAAAAAATTTAAAAATACACATATATATTCATTAAACAAAACAATTTTATTGAAATCAAAGTTTTTCATGAAAACAATTTTTTTTTTTTTAAATTGTTGAATCAATTGAAATGATGAAGTTTTATTTTGTCTCCTTTTTTTTTTCTTTTTTCACATAACAATTCTTTTTCTGATCCTCCAGATCACACAAAGTGCAAGAGGAGAGCATACTCAAGAATTATTAAATTTTTTTTTACATAACAATCCTTTTTCTGATCCTCCAGATCACACAAAGTGCAGGAGGAGAGCATACTCAAGAATTATTAATTTTTTTTTAGATGTAAGAAATAAAGCTACCTAGTTACACTTCCCCGGCAACGGCGCCAAAATGTTTGGTCAATTTAGTGTGTCCTAAATTGCTAACATAAATTATCAACCAGGGATTCGTAAGCTGACGAAGTGTGGCGCACTATATGTGCAAGATAACCTATCTCTTACTTTTTGTTGTTTTTGGATTTTTATGAAATTCTAAAAGAAAAGTATGGTTATGGATATTCAAGGCAATGATGTCCTTTATAATGATTTACCAACTTGAAACTGAAAAATGAATTTGAAACATACAATGACAAAACTTGAAAGGAAATGAAAATGTGCTGCTGAAATGAAAAAGGTGTTGCTAATCTAATAAATCAAAACAGTGAACTAGTGAGCATGAAACCAAACTATTCTTGCTGTTGTCTAAACACAAAAGAAACTATGCTGAAAGAAATCCAAAAGTTGTAATAAAGTAAATCTAAATCAAATTACATCAACTTGTCTTCTGATCCCTCATCATTAGTCCAGCTATGATTTTCGGAAGTAACCATAAACAATTTGAGTAATTGATATCTAACTTGCAGAAAGTGAACTAATATCAAACTACACATCCATAATTCAATCCCTCACCATCAGTCCAGCTGTGGCTTTCGGAGGCAACTGAAGATGTTATGAGCAATTTAATAGATCTAACTTGCAGAAAGGAAACTAATATCAAACTACACATCCATAATTCAATCCCTCACCATCAGTCCAGCTGTGGCTTTCGGAGGCAACTGAAGATGTTATGAGCAATTTAATATATCTAACTTGCAGAAAGGAAACTAATATCAAACCACACATTTCATAATACAATCCCTCACCATCAGTCCAGTTGTGGCTTTCGGAGGCAACTGAAGATGTTATGAGCAGTTTAATATATCTAAATTTGCAGAAAGGAAACTAATATCAAACTACACATTCATACTTCAATCCCTCGTCATCAGTCCAGCTGTGGCTTTCGGAGGTAACTGAAAATGACATGAGCAATTTAATATATCTAAATCTAACTACTGAAACAAATGTGCAAGAATGAAATAAACAAAGCAGTGTTGGAATTAAACAAAAACTAAGAAAAATAAATTAATAGCAGAACAATATTGATTCCATGTCATTAGTCAAAAGATATGCAAATGCCCGGGCTGCCATGAAAAATTATGCTAAAAGCTATGATTTCAAAAAGAAATCTAAGTAAAGAAATATGACAAAACAGAATTAAAAGCAACTTATCTAGAAAACATGTAAAAGCCTCCTTGGATAGCAGGGGCCCTCTGCTACCAATTTGGTGTAGTCCTTAGCTCCTTGAAATTGTAATCAAAACACCATCAAGGAACTTCTTTATTGAAAAACTTCACAAATCTACATCCCATTCCATCTTGAACTTTGTTACAAAAGACTTCTCTATTCCTAATTTTTTATTACTTCCTCATTACCTATGATAGGAGAAAGCTTCTCCTATTTATACAAAATATGAGGAGACATCTCATTAATGGGAGTCCATGAATCTCTCCCTCCATCTCTAGAGTTACAATCAAAATAGGAAATGATAAGACATGTCTTTCTAGAGTTTCAACACAACTTGAGGAATGAGACACATATCCTCTTAGAGTTTCAATACAACAAGGAAGTGAGACACATATCCTCTTGATCCCACAATCTTCTCCAACCAAATTCGAATTTGGCCTTAGAGTGCCACATAAGGGTCTTCTAGAAGTCTCCTTTTGACCTACACATGTCACAAAACTCATAACACATATATAGATATATGAAACTATGTTAATTTTCTAGTTTCTAATCATAAATTCACATAAAATACATAAAATAAATAACTTTGGAAAACAAGGATCCTAACCCATATATTTATGAAAATGGTTACTTGATGTAGGGTTTTAGGTCAAATGGTTATGAAATAAGAGCTAAATGGTTATGACATAATGGAAATATGTATGAATATGGAGAACATTTTTAAGACTCAACATACCCCCAACTGAAGTTGTTGCATGTCCTCATGCAACCATTGCAATGATTCATTTGTCCATGAGTTGATCTTTTATGAGTTTTGACTCATATAAATTCATTCCAAACTTTGCTTCTTGATTTTTCCTTTTTGGCAAAGTATAATACATTTGATTGCAACATTTTTTTTTTTTTTTTTCAATGGTTGGTTCTTGTGTGACAACCATTTTTTTTTTTTGAAGCATTGGTTCTTGTGTAACAATGCTTTATTTTCTTTGTTGCATCAAAGTTCATGAAAACATTTAGAATCAATTTCTTCATCAATGAATTGATCATTTGCAAGGCATATAATCTTTTTGGATCATGTCGCAACAATAGTTGGTTGGGAAGTATATGTGGATGGAAATGAAATGAAAATGTGTGATAGTGTATGACATGTGGATATGAAATGATGTCCCTTCCCCACCCAACTAAAGATATGACAATGTGAAAAAGGGAGTGAGGAATTTTTCCAAAGTTACAATTTTAGCATTCTAATGAATTACATGACTAAAAATTAGAAAACAACATACCTTCACTTACCTTAAATGTGGATGAGTTGTGTATGTGTGGTGGCTGCAAAATTCTGATCATATTCTTCTTCAAGTGGTTGAACAAGAGGAGTCATGGATAAAGAGATGAGATGAATTTTTATTGCTCCTACTAAAACTTGCTGAATCTGCTCCAAAATGCTGAAAATAATAGTCTTCATGTCTTCAAAACTCATTGGCACAATTCCTACTATGTGAAAAGATGTTCTGATGTCGAACATAGTAGGAAATTGTTGAATTAGTGGCCATTAATGGATACCACTAGTCAACACAAGAACTCTCACCATTGATGACAGTGAGAGTCAAGATGCCCAAACACATCTTGCTAGGTACGAATGATTTTGCTGATGTCGAGTCACCTAGAAGATCTGACGAACAAGAGACATTAATGTATTCCCATTGTTTGTCAGCATGAGAACTTGCCATTAAGGCATGCAAGCCTCAAGGTGTTTTTACAAAGAACTTAGACTCAAAGGACTATGAACTCAATAATTTGCATTGAAGCAGGGCTTATTTGCGGAATGAAAATGACAAGAAATGGAAAATGAAAATGGAAGATGACAATGGAGAGTAGAAATGAAAAATGGGCAATAAGCATGTGAATGAGAAATGGCAATGGGCAATAAGCATGTGAATGAGCCTCTTGCTTTTATTTGTGGTTATGAATGGACAAAAAGAAATGGAAAGTGGATGTGAATGTAAATGGAAAATATGAAGTGAAATTAGGTGAATGGTTTATTATGAGGTATGGATGTGATGGAGACAATGGTATCTGAAAGTTATCAAGTGTTTGGATCTGATTTTACATCAGCATATTTCCTCCTCTTTGTTGCTGATCATCCTCTTATGAAACAAATTGGTCTCTTAGAGAGACACCATTCTCTTGTAGTCATTTGTCCTTCCTCTTGGAACCTGCAAAAAAAACTAATACTTCCTCTACAATGGAATGTAAGATTATCAAAGGAGAGAGGTGATCAATCTCTCTAGTTATGATATTCACACACAAAACTAAGAATTTGTATTAATGAAACAAGTTCTCAAAGGAAAAATCAAAAGAATTTATACCTGTTTTGGAATTAGTGCCTCAAGTTGAATGTAGCTTCTTTTCAGCAATTTATTTCATTATTTTCCATTTCAAACTCTAATGATGGATTTCTCATTGTATAGATCTTGTTGAGACCTTTCCAACGATACTTGAATCATCAAAATCTGATTTTGTATGAGAAAGTTAGGCTGATTTGAACAATGAGGTTTTTCAGCTGCGGAATTGCAGAATCGCTGCGGAATTGGACTTCAGCTGCGGAATTGGAGAACAGCTGCGGAATTGAAGAACAGCTGCGGAATTGGACTTCAGCTGCAGAATGTCGACGGTTTCTGTAGCTAAAAATCTTGAATAAAAATTTAGCCATTCATCATTCATCATCAGTTCAAATTTAATCAATACCCTCAGAAAAACGAGCAAATAACTTGTTCATTTCATTGATTCAAAATTATTCAATTTTTTTTATTTTTATTTTTTTAACAACAAAAGAGAAATGCAATTTTTTTTTTTTAAGTTTCAACAAATGATGCTAAATAAAACAAACTCAGATACATTGACCAATCGTGACCTTGCAATGATCATAGAATGGTAAGTGAAGATCCCATAAGATGAAAAATAATATATTGGTAAGCATTGAAGAACATAAAAGGCATGATTGCTATTTCAAAATATAATCTTTCATCTCTTCAAAATTTATTTTTGTATCTGTTTGATCCTTGAGGACTATCACAATCAGTAACCGTTCAGGACCACCCCCCTCAGTTGGAATTCCAATTGCAGCAGTTGCCATTACAGACACGTTCAATCTCAATTGAGCTTCCATGTATGCTACTAAGGTTCATTGTGCCATCTGCACGACCATGTGCTTGATAATATCCTCTTGTAGTTTGCTCAATTCATCTCCATGCCCTCTTAATGTCTTTCCATAGTGATGTGGCATCCCTTTGAAATAAACATCATAATGGTTGGTATTTAATAATGTCGTTGAAGCACCAAAAATTGCTGGGCAGATGATAAAGGAGATGTGAAATCCAACATTCAGAAAACGAAATTGAATTAAATTCAAAAATGAGTGGAATGTGCATTGAATTCCATGATAAGAGTTTGATTTTGATTAGAATTCCTCTTCCTAGAAATCAGGAAACCGAATTATCAATGCAGAGTGTTGTTTTCAAATTCTTCACTCAGAAAAAATCGTTTTTCCTCACGCGGTAGGCAAAAATGGCCTTCAAAGAACCGAGAATTTCTCCCAGACCGCCACGAATTTCTTAAAACGGTTTCTGGGTTATCTAATTGACCATGTTGGCGAAAAAACCCATGTTTTTTTTTTAAATTCATCTCCAATCGATGAGAAAACGTGTTTGAAAATGACGTGTCAAAAACAGTTTGCGTTTTTCTGGGTTCTGCCTCAGCAACAAAAATCATTTTCTTCATAACGTGGTTCAAAATTGCGTTTTTCTAAGAATGAAATACAACTTCTGGTTTGCTGATTTCCATAAGTAAAGAGTGTTGTTATCCTGAGCATTCTTCAGTTCAGTCAAGGCACGTTTTTTTTTTCTGTTTGAAAATTTTGTCAATTTCATTGCCTTGTTCTCTTACATGTCATTTTATGAATCTGAAGGAGCGTTTGATGATGGCAGGCGGCATTGGCAAGGCTGACAGGCCTGGTATAATAAAAGGAATTGGCATTTGGGAACTTGACAGGTTTGAATGGCGAGAGATTGCATGAAGGCCTCACAAATTCTTTCAAGGATTTGGGGAATTTGATGATGTTTCTAGCTTGAATCCTACAGGTCGATAATGCTGTCATAAGCTCTGAAACACAGCAACCTAGCAGCCTTGCAGCATCTCTAACTCCATCATTTTCAACTTCTACATGATTTTCATTATCAAAAGCAAAGAAAATATGATGTTTCCGAGTCATAATACAACTGTAAGCATCGTAAATGGTTGAATTTTTATGTTTTCTGTTGAGAGTAATTCATTTTTTTCAAAATGCCATGGCCATTTCATTTTTGTTTATTGATTTGTTATTGTTTATTGTTTATTGATTTGTTATATGATGATTTATGAATTACTCCCTTCGGTGGCTTAATTGTCAATTCAGGAATAACAGTAGGTGGTACAAATTCATTATATGAATTTGCTATCGAGGTAGAAGGTTGATTAGTGGCCGGACTACCATAGTCTTTATTCCGCGTCGACACCAAAATACCTTGTGAAGGTTTTGTGGTGGATAACATTAACACTTGGGAAGTAGGAACTGGATCCGTAGCAACCAAATTAGTGTCCGAATTGGGAAATGGGTCTGTCAACACAGCTGATGCATGGGAATTCTTGATGATTTTAGAGACTTTAACACGGTGAGTAAAATCCATAACAAAGTGTTCCTCGTTACAAATTATGCATGGATAACGCGGTTTTCGTGGTCCTGACGGTTGATCAGATGATCTTTCCTACGTGTTAGAAGTTTTTTTTTCTTTGATTTCCACTTTTTCTTAATTCTGGGTTGCTTGTCACTTTTTCCTTTTTCAAATGACATGGCGCTAATTTCGGAAGCAGGAGCAGGATCAGATGCAGTATAATGGTGTGTGTTTGCAGTGCCTATCAATCCGTCTCCGGCATGAGAGTCCTTTATTTGAGGAGGAACATTGAAATTAGATCGTGGCGAATTAGGAATTTTTTCATAAATTGTACCAGACTGAGTATAAATCAAGTATAAATATTGGGCATGAGCGATAAATTTCTCTTCTGTGATGACACCACCTTTAGCCACATCCTCAGTTATATATGGTAACAGGGACTTAATGAATCATTCAACAAGGAGCTGATCCGGAACAAATTTCTTAACCATTCATCGACAGCGACGCCACTCATGAATATAATCAGAAATGTGAGTAGCATTATTCTATTTGAAGTTGGTTAAGAGTTCCGTTCTAGTTTCGTATCTAATTGGTAACTAGAAATGGGTCAAAAAGACAATAGCTAAAGCAATGAAATTTTCAAAAGAAGCTCTAGGTAACTCAATGTACCATTTAGCAGACGGACCTGTAAGTGTGCGCTGGAAACGACGTAGTCGAATAGAATTAGCATTCAGGGAATTTTATGAGCACCATATATGATAAGTCATGAAATGAGTCGACCGATATTCTCCATGGTTTCCAGACAATTTAGGAATATTTGAGGGTAATTTATGAGGTATCACCGGCCACCAAGGAGCATAATTTATAGGATCACTGGTTAACCAGTTTAAATCTGGTAATTCCAAGGTTGCAAAAAAAGGCAACTCTCTATTAAGGTCAGGTTGAGAATATCTATGGTAAGATGGAATTTCTTGGGAAACAGGTCTTTGAGCACTAGCATACGGAATCTGCTGGTGGTAACCCAGATAGGGGTTGCTTTGCATAGCAAACTCTTGAGAATTCTGTTGACCAGAACCTGGATATGATACTTATTGAAATGAAGTTTGAGGCATTTGCGCTTGAGGCTGCCAAGGGATCTGTCCACCAATTTTATAACCCAAACTAGCATAAGTTGTATTCGGTTGATATGTATAACCAAGTTGCGTTTGTGACATCCCATAAAATGGTACACCAGCTTGTGAATAAATAATTCCTGATACAAGTTGTTGTAAATTAACCAAAGGATTTTGAGTCTCTGGACCCACAATTTGATGATATTAAGTTTAATAACTCACCTGATAAGGTTGATGTACAATATTTTCGTTCTGTAACAGGGGTATAGATGTATTAACAAGTGGTAATGAAGTGGGTGTAACAGGTTGAACCGGTTGATACGAATGTACAATCGTTTGCGGTTGGATAGGAAGAGTGGGCTTCCATTGACAAACGTTCATGTCAACATTAGTTTGACCAAAAAGTGACTGAGTATTGTCATATTAAGTAACCAAAGGTTGCCCCCCAACATAAGGAGGATAATAAGATGGAAAATATTGTTCCCCGAATGCTGGGAGTCCAGTTGATATGGTATTTAAAGGAATTGACCCAAAAGGACCAACTTGATATTGCCCTGATGATGTATGTAATGAATCAATTCGTTCAGTACTGGTGATAGGACTAGTAGTTAAAACACCAGATGATGACATTGGCAAAGACCATGAACATGAAGATGCACTAGAGAAAGTTCCAGACAATTATTTGTAACCTATTGGGACCGAAGGGCCACCGTACAAATATGACTCTGTTGAGGTTGTGAACATCGACGGAGTAGTGAGGGTAGGATCTGACGTAATTGGAACAACAGACCCAACTGAAGATGTTCATTCAGACATGGTTGTTTGACCAAATGTATACCCTCGAAAATTGATGGGATAGTGAAAGGGAACAGGATCAACAAAAGAAGATGGAAATGATTGAGGAAAAGACTGGTACAGGTAAAGGTCCTCCCCAAAATGGGTTGGAGTTAAAGGTGTATCGTCTGTGGGATTTCTTCAATCGCAATCAAACCAGGAGGACTTCACTGTCAGGCCCAAAATATATTTCAGGCACTTGACTGTGTGATATAGGAGTTTCAATAGCTACAGAAATTTGTGGGATGACCAAGGTAGGAACAACTTCTGGTTGTTCGAATTCAGGATTTAGATGTTCTGGGAAAGAAGAGATAGGATCTGGATCAATTTGTGATTTAACAACGTCGGGTCCAGGAGGTATGGTCTCAACGATTGAATGGATCGTGACCACGGGAAGCTTTGAAGGCCCTGTTTCGACAACAGTAGACGAACCAGGATGTGTGGAAACAAGTTGAGCTAACTCTGGTTTAAAAGATGATGTTTCGCCAGAGGTATGAATTCTACTTGATTTGACAGATCGTGATCGCCTTCACCTACCAGAAGTAGCTTCTTGTGGTAAAGGTGGTTTTAAAGCTAATCTACGCGAACGACGGGGGATAGGATTTTTTTCTTCCATGATTACTGATTTATTTTAACCAAAAACAAATAAACAAAAATAGGGTAATGTTAGGCAAAAGGGTTTACCAAGAAATTGTGAACTGCAGAATACCTCCTTGCAAACCAAGAAGTACATGCAAGTAATCTCCCCGAATAATGTGTTCAGTGTATCAAAATTTCAAGGCGGATGACTCAGTTCACTATGAATGGATAGCACCTAAAATTTTTCCTCCCAAATATACCCGAAGGTATGTGGAGACCCAAGTCCATATTAGCACTGTCTGATGTGAAACCGCACAGTGAGAGTACCCCTTTATACTTATCGTACTGTAACACTACCCGATATACCCAAAATTACGTGGAAGAGCTACGATATACTTAGGTACATGGATTGAGGTATCACACTTAGAATGTATCCCAGACAAGTTAACGACAACTGCTATGTTTTACAACACCAGAACACGTCTCTAGCCTAGAACTTCTAAATGTTATCGTTATGGTTCCAATGCGTTGTTATGTAAATTGAGATTAATTTTATGTTGATCTTTCTTAACAATTTTCCTTTCAAAGGTTCACCACGATGATGTGTATGAAACTCCTAAAATGCAAGCTAAGAATGATAAACAATATTTCACTTTCAGCTTTTTCAATGAAGAACCTAGCTACTAAGGGAAGAGAGAAAATAATTTGAGAGCAAACAAATCAATGAATCTCAAACTAAATGCAGATTTCCTAATGTTCATTTTGAAAAACACACATTATTCTACATGCAAATGAAAGTTTTTCTTTTCAGTTTCCTTAATGTTATGAATGCAAAAAAGAAACTAGGTGCACTAAATCAATAATTCAAATGCTTTTTACTTTTGAGAAAAGAAGAATACAAACAACAATTTATCTTTTGAAGGAAAAACGAGGATTTCAATAACAATTTCTCCTATCAAGGAAATGAAGATTTTACAAAAATTTCCTATTTCGAAAGAAAATGATTCTTAATGCAACCATAAAAAGTACTTTGAAATCAACTTTTCAATGATAAAGAAAAACTTTTTTAAAACAACATTGAACAAATTTCAGTCAAATGAGAAGAATTATATATAGTCACTGGTAAATTAAGCATCAAATTTTTTAGAACACAGCAGCAAACAAAACTGAAGAAAGTTGCAAATTCAAATTCAAGGGAATTTGGGTTCTTTCAGGAGTCAACGTAGTCTCCAAGGGGAGATAGTTCTCTGCAACGCAGGCTAGGAAGGGAGAGAGTGCTCTGCAAAGCACTGTCTCCTGTCTAAGGGTGTGTTGGGCGCAGTATACAAAGAAAAATACTACTGTTTAACTCACTATATTTGCAAATTAAGCTCTAAAAAATTTTAATCTTTATGAGTAACAACTACTGGGTGGATAAACAAAGAAAATAATAGGCTTTAAGAACTAGAACTAAGAGAAATTCTCCCCAATGGAGTCACCAATTTGTTGGGCCAGAATTGTGAATTACGGATAAACCACGCTTCCCTAGGCAAGTGCTAGTCTAGAACAATAGGTGAAAGACTATACGACTATTTCTCCTAACTCAGAAAAGATACACGGAGAGGATTGGAGGCTTACTTGTTCAGTCGCTTCCAAATAGCTCCTTCTATCGCTTCTGTTGCAGCTTCAAATTCAAGCGGTTTGTGAGATGAATGCTTCCTGCAAGAAAGAACAATGAAACAGTAGAAGATGCAATAATATAGATATCTATTCAAGCTAGTTAGCTAAATCAGTAAATCATAAACCATATACATCAACCAAGATCTTGTAATATGGAAAATCAAAGCCAATACATATGCATATAGGGAAAAATAAGCAGTACTCTCTATTGATGATAGAAGGAGAGGTTACAACCCAGTGACTGATTTGAAGTGACCTTCCAACAACGTTCCCAAGCTTCATCACAGTATAAATCTCTCCAGCAGTAGCTACACAAATGTAGCTATCAATTGAAAATTCTCCAGCATTTCTCTACTCAAATTCTTCCACCTCAAGCACTTAGATTTGTGCTCAATTTATAGATGAACTGTATGTTGTTTTGAAATCAGTGACTTTCCAATAGTAGGTAAGACATGTTTCCAGTCATGTATATGTCAAATGGACACTTGGATCCAAAGCTTGACATATGTGAACTCTTCTAGAAGGCACTGGCCAAGTGGATATTCCGAAACAATGAGAATTTCGCTCCTAATGTGACCAATGCACTTGTGAATGTCGGGAAGTGCTTTGCAGAGCAGCCTTGCATGGGATTACCTGCATATGAAATGCACTTAGGCTCCTTGGAGCCTACGTTGGTGAGCTCTCATATGTTATATAATAATCTTAAAACCATGGAAACCTTTTCTTGATGAAATTCTTGCTTGATTTGTCTTGTTTCTTGTCTTAGGGCATGTAGCAACTGAAATGATAGGGAATGATAGACCCTTGATCATTGGTCCTGGAGATGATGTCTAGTTAACCATTTCATTGGTAATGGTGCCCAAATTTACCTATAACACCTACCTTGTGCAAACCTCACATTCCCTGCTTTGGTTCGAGGCACGCCACACCTCCTTCATAGGTAATTTGGTCTAGATAGAGTTCTGGCATGAGATCGGGAAACTTTTCCACATTCATGATGACCCAGTCATAAAACCGCAACTATGGGAGTTTTTCCAACATATCCCCTTCCATTGGGACGTTCTTTGGGTTCAGAGGCACTTCGATACTTATGCAAACCTTATCCAAGTCCTTCGTCGCTTTGACAGTAGGTTTGCGCGAAGCAATATAACTTGGCAGCTGCGAGAATAGGGCTACTTCTACCACTTCTTTGTACCCTTCCTCAATAATATCCAGAACTTCATCCATAGACCTCTTCATCTCCTTTCCCACTGAATGGCATGGTCTTGGGGTATTTTCTCTGGGAGATCTGCGCGTTCTATAGGTTTCGACCTTCTTCATTTTTTTATGGTGTTTTTACAATGGGCACTTCCGGTGCAATGGGGTCGTCACCTAGTATTGTGGTTTTCATCTTCTCCTAAATTACATATCCTAGACCATCTCAGCGTAATGCGTCCTCAAACACGAGATACAAACTAGACATATACATAGCAAACACAATGGAAAACATAGATCTCAAAGCATAAAAATCACTTAGATCGCAAAGGGAACTATTGTGACCCCATAGGTCATATTTATAGTTGTGGGATATCTTCAATGACTCCTTGTACATTAATGAGGCACCATTACTGACAAAACAGTCCAAGTATGGAAAAATCCCTTCATTAAATACATCTTGGATGCCCCTAAAAATGGTAATAATTATGTCTTATCCAGATTTACTGTTCCAATGGCTAGTTTTTGACACTTCTACATGTCAATCAATTTCCTAGCGCAGATACTGTGCGCGTGTCGCACCTTACTGTGAATTCGCCCTCTCATTTCTTTAATTCTAATACTCCAACCATATAGTCATTTGGTAGGAACAGGGTCATCCCTATATGGTTTCAGACAGCTTCTATTGACATACCCAGGAAGGTATTCATCATTCAACGTTGTAATATTCCCAAATTTTCACATGATATTTGGAATATTAGAGTTCTTAATAAACTTAATAAATTAAGTAAATAAAAGGGTAGAGGAACCCACAAACCTCAAATATGAATAAAATCCACTTTTGTGTGTGTATGTGGATATTCTAGATCTAGATTTAAAATCATGGAATAGTGGAGCAGCTCCATTAATGGAGATCATGTCTCATTTATGAGATAGATCATGGAGGATGAAATAGTCAAATAAGATCATGGATCTTAAATGTAAAATCGTGAGGATATTGAAGAGCTAAACTAATATCATAGTGCATTCAAAGTAATATCATAAAGCACTTATGATAAGTTAGTGGAGGAAGTGATACATTTAATGCACGCATGATGGAGAGGGTGATCACCCCATGTGAACATGATGAAGGACATGGAGAAATAGCACAGTCAAACATGGAGACTTATGTCCACATGTACAGTGAAATTTTGGAGTGGACCTAGGCTATGGAAGGCTCATGACCTATATAATGAAGGTAAAGGAACAATAGGCAGATTTGGATACTTGGATTTTTCTTGATTTGTTTAGATCTAGATTTGTCAGGTGACAATTCCATGCACTCTTATGTTGTTTAGCTATGTTTACAGTGTTTTTTAGCATAGGGTGTTCCCGAGCGGGAATCCCATCCTTACTCATAGAGGAATTGTGTGCCTACTCTGGGAAGTTCTTCTATTGATCTCTATTCCTTATCATGCATTGGTGCCATCTTCAAGAGGTTGTTTCTAACATTCACCTAGGAAACCAGTGGAGGATTCATCCTACCAATTTGTTCTTCACATTTAGTCTTCCAGGAGCAGCAGATCTATATTCGGCATCCAGGCCATTTGTTTTTACCTCCATGCAGCAGCAGTCCCTTCAAGGATTGCACATTTCAGTCCTGTAGATCTATTGGAGGAAGGAAGTTTCCAGTATTTCAGCTGTAAATACTGTGAGGGATCATATCCTCACATTGGATCTACTGTTTTAATCACTCAAGAGCTGATTTTACATATCTAGCAGTAGGCTATTGAGCCTCCCTCTCTTACAACACATTTTTCTGAAGCTGTTGTTCATCCAACAGTTATTTTCAGTGGAGGGTATTGGAGGAGCTAGATCCTGATCTTTTACCCTGGGAATCTAGTGAAGGGTTCAACCCTTCTTGCATTGAGCTGATTGTATGAAATTGCAGCCATCTATTCTTCAGTTCATGCAACAGATCTACAAATCCAATAGCATATATGTGCAATCCCTAAGAGGGTGGTTTTCTTAGATTGATAGATCTGAGAAACTATTTCTGGCTTACCTTGGGTATCCATCATAGAGCCTGGATCTTTTTTTTCAGCATCATCAGAGCTCCCATACTACCTAGATCTGAATTTATATATTTATAGCAGTTGTAGTCCCAACAATTGTAGCAGGGAAAACGCATTTTACCTTCCAAAAGTTCAGCAGTTATGCAGTCCCTCTTCTGGGATCATTTTAGAGTCATTATAGCCCATATGTTTGGCTTGAGTGTCTCATATTTTTATCATTGTTTTAATTTTTTTTCACCTCCCATATAATAAAATGGCTCAACTATTTCTATGCATTTTGTTGTGTATTTAGATTTATTGTTTACTTTTCTGCAGTTCTTATATTGTGTTTTAACATTACTGCATTCTCCCTTTTCGGATATTACAGTGGTATCGGAGCATGATCTTTGGCTTAGCTTGTGGACACTTCATCTTTTGCATCAAAATAAGAAGCAAATAGATGAGATCTATCATGAAGGAGGATTGTAGTTTTTCCACTCCTCTCCTTAGATCCATGCAATATCTCTCCAAAGAGATCAATTAAATGAAGAGGGAAAGGAAAATGGAGGATCCAAGAATAATATTTGATGAGGAAGGTCGAAGCACTTCCTATCAGCAAAAAAGAAAACCGGAGAATCATAGATCTCCTCATAGTTCTACTATGCCAACTTTCTTTGAAGAAGGTGAATGGTATAGTCATGAATAAAGAAGGAACATGGAACCGAATACTCATGAGACTCTTAGTATATATCTTGAAGAGTATAAAGCACGGTCTAGAGCATTCAAGGACAAGCTAACTCTCCAAAAATTCTTCAAAATCAAAGAAGAAAGAGGATCCTATAACAGCAATAGAAGAAATATGCACAATAGATTATATTTGTCTACATTTGATGGATCTTCCTCAAGTATTTTTGAGTCTTGTAATAAATATTTAGATACATTTTTGAGGCTACATCCTATAGCTGAAGGAGAGGATGTTCAAATTGCAGCACTTCATCTTTATGGTGAAGCCAATGATTGGTGGTTTGGTCACATGGAGCATGCAAACGTGACTAAATATTCAGATTTCTTTCACAAGTTGAGAAGGAAGTTTGATGTGAGAAAAACAAATATGTGTCACAAAGATACATTTCCTAAGGAAACAAGGGAGGATGTCATTCTTGTCACTCTGGACAAGGGGTCACTACATTCACCACCAGTTGCAGAAGTACTTGCATCCAGAGAAGAGACACTTGCAACTTTGCAAGATATTCTTGAGCTCTTGACACATAGAGTCCCATGCATGATTCAGGATATGCATGAGAAAGAGGAAGTAGATTCGAGCACTCGTACACTTGGAAAAGAGCAGCCATTACTCTTACTAGCATTTGGAGGCACCATTGTCCTAGTTGGAGGAACTCTTGTGTCCTTGCAAGATGTTCCCACACATCATTTCATCCAAGGTATGCATGCACTTTTGTTACACAGTAATTTGTCACCGTCCCTGCAATCCCTAGTCCCACACATTGGAGGGCTTATTCCGTGACCTGTGAGAAGTGACATGACTTGAACCCACTTTCATGGCATCCCCCTTGACAAGGACAATCATTTCCATGAAGACAATTTCTTGTGAAAAGCCCTAAAAATAGCCTTTTTAGCCTTGGCACGACTAGACAGTTCAGCCCTCACACTAATGGGGGAAATCCACCAAAGAAGGCGCGCCAACTGGCGCTCTGTCCTAGTGTATAACCCGCTCTAGGCTTAATGAGTGTTTTCTTAAAAATAAATGGCGGAAGTTTGATTCCAACCAACTCCTGAACGAGTCTCTAAAATGAGTTGGGAGGTTTGGCTCTGGATCTCCATGTAGGGGAAGTGGTTTTCCACCTATCATGGAAGCTTCCTTGAGGATAGGGCCAATCCCACGATTGTAGGGATCCCAAATCCCCTTCCACCATCTATATAAGCTTGTCATTTTCCCTTTGCAAGCTAGCCTGAATAGAGCTGAATCAATAGTAAGGAGATTATCGTCAGACAACCGAAGAGAGAGAGACTTGTCCTTTTCCTGACAAGCTTTACTGAGACATACTCCTTTGTCGACCCGCCGAAGGAAAATCTAGCGTTAGAGCTCAGGTTTTATCTTTCTTTGTTTTGATTAATAATAAATGACTTCGATTATGGTTCCACTCAGATGTTTATGTTTTATGTTATGAGTTGTATCTTCTCTAACTGATACATAATTGCATGTATTAGGTTTTACGCTTGTGTGTTTATCGTTTCTTGTTTTACGTGCAAGTGTTCAATCGCGTCGAGTGGGAGAATTGTGATCTACCCAAGAAAGGGACGGAAGCGCCATCTTCTCCACAAACGACAACAGTGTAGGAATTAAGGTAGGCCTCTTATCGAATCTTGGTCTTTTGCAAATAGGAACTTGCGTCTTAGCGTGACTCGGTTGTTGCTAGACCCGATCTGGGCTAGTAGGGATCGCCTCTATCCGTAGAGGGGATTTAAATCTCCAACAAATTTCATCACATATTGTTTCAGTAGATCTTATTGAAACTTATGGGGTCATGCCATCAGGGCCAATGCAGAACCAAGGGTTAGAACAAAATGTTGATTTGAAGTAGCAACATATCACAACACAAAGGACCCTTGATCTAATCAAGGAGGATATGAAGAGCTATCCCAGTTCACCATTGATGAGCTACATTCAACCCTTGGAGTTGAAGTGTATAATTTTAGAAAATGGGATGAGCATGATCCTATGTGCAATGGTTGGCTATGAGTTCATCATTGTGCCTTGCCATGAGACAACATATGTATTACCATGCAAATCTACAGCAATGTCACTTAGTAGAAGTGATAATGAAGGGGCCCCATTCTTCCTTGAGCATTATAAAGGTAGCTTCACTCATGAAGAAATGGAGGTTAAGATGATAGATGGTAGACATCTTAAGATGAGAAATCTTTTCTCCTTTCTGGATGACACTTTCTCAATAAGCATCTCACAGCTCAAAGAGAAAATTATACCTGCGGAAAATCCAGAACCTCATTAGTTTTGGAGGGTCATTGATGAGAATAAGATCTCATGGAGAGGTCTCATTGGAGGTGCACGTCAACATACCATGGAGTGCAAATTTCTTCATTAGTTTGACGAGAATGGAATTCTACAAAGGGAGGATACCATGTTTATGCAGAACATCACTCATCATCCACATTGGCATGAGTGGGTGAGGATGATAAGCAAGGGGTAGCATGACCACTTGCGGATATATGACATGGGCCAACAAGAAGCTTGGTTACACTGGTTGCTCTTGGGTGAGTTTGGTTACTACCCAAAGGCTCCTATTTCTTTGATCCATGCCTTGAAAAACACTCATGAAATGAAGAACGAGGCATGGTTGCGCTAGCTGCCCTTGGGCGAGTATGGTTACCACCCAATATCTCATATTTCTTTGACTCATGCCTTGTGTATCCATGACAGAATGAATCAGAAGAACACATGTTCATTTTGGTTAAGAGATTTTGGCCATCACATGACATCTCCCATGTTTATGTGTTATGTATTGTTTTTAATGTGGCATAATACTCTCATGATGTGTGATAATGGAGTTTTTTTGTATTGGGTTGATATGACATTTTATATTTCCTTCAGTATGTTGTTGTTTCTCCATGATTCACATGGTGATGTGAAGAGGCAGCATGTGATCTTGTTGCTTTGGCTTTTATTGGGGGCCTTTGGTCCTACATACTCCCCTACTTGGAATGATAGTGTTGGAGGATGGCAGCAAGAGGCATTCCTCTGATGGATCTTACTTGGATATTATGGAAACCATACTTGGTATTTTTATGGTGTGGTTTGGCAGCAGGGAGAATTACTGCATTGGTTACTATTGGGAGAATATGGTTTGATACCCTTGTCTACCCATATGTCTCTATTTCTTCTTTGGTACAATGTTGGGATGATGCATAGATCCAACAAGGCCAACATGGCTAGGGATGGAGGCATGAGAAGCCTCTCTTTACTTCATGTAGCATGGGATGGGGGTATACTTTTTGGATTGGAGCTTTCCTTTGGTGGAAGGAACCATCTATATTTTTGTATCTTATGTATTGTGGAGGATGTTGGACAGCTTGTGGTTGTCACTTGGAGCTTCATGATTGAGGAGGGACATCTAGCTACACAGTTAGAGGTCACTCTAGAAATTCTAGAGAGGAAAATTTGGTGTTGGGTATACATAACTCATTGGATCAAATGGGGAGACCTTCCTTGTGCAGATTCCATTTGGAAGGAGATATATTTATCTAGCATCTACTTTTTGCAGTTGCTTGGGGTCAAGCAACATTTTGCCGAGGAGGAATATAATATTCCCAAATTTTCACGTGTTATTTGGAATATTAGAGTTCTTAATCAAACTTAATAAATTAAGTAAATAAAAGGGTGGAGGGACCCATAGACCTAAAAGATGAATAAAATTAATTTTGATGTGTGTATTTCGATATTCGAGATCTAGATCTAAAATCATGGAGTAGTGGAGCAGCTCCATTAATGGAGATAATGTCTCATTTATGAGATAGATCATGGAGGATGAAACAGTCAAATAATATCATGGATCTTAAATGTAAAATCATGAGGATCTTGAATATTTCAACTGAGATAATATTGTATTCAAAGTAAGATCATAAAGCACCTATGATAATTTAGTGGAGGAAGTGATGTATTTAATGCACACATGATGGAGAGGGTGATCACCCCATGTGAACATGATGGAGGACATGGAGAAACAATGAAATCAACTGTGGAGACTTATGTCCACATGTACATCACAGTTTTGGAAGGGTCCTAGGCTATGGAAGGCTCATGATCTATATAATGAAGGTAAAGGTACAATAGAGGGCATATTTGGATACTTAGATTTTTCTTAATTTGTTTAGATTTGGATTTGTCAAGTGACAATTTCATGCACTCTTATGTTGTTTAGTTAAGTTTGAAGTTTTTTTTAGCACAGGGTGTTTCCAAGAGGGAATCCCACCCTTACCCATAGAGGACTTGTGTGCCTACTCTAGGAAGGTCTTCTATTGAGCTCTATTCCTTATCAGACATTGGTGCCATCTTCAGGAGGTTGTTTCTAGCATTCAGCTAGGAAACTGGTGGAGGATTCATCCTGCCACCTTTTTCTTCACATTAAATCTTCCTAGAGCAGAAGATATATATCCAACATTCAGGCCATTGGGTTTTACCTCCATGCAATAGTAGTCCCTTCAAGGATTTCGCAGTCCAGTCCTGTAGATCTATTGGAGGAAGGGATTTTCCAATATTTCAGCAGGAAATGTTGTGAGGGATCATCTCCTCACATTGTATCTATTGTTTCCATCACTCAGAAGCTAAATTGACATATATAGCAGTAGGCTATTGTGCCTCCTTCTCTTACAATGCAATTTTATGAAGTTGTTGTTCATCCAGTAACTATTTTCAGTGGAGGATATTGGAGGAGCTAAATATTTAGCTTTTAGCCCAAGAATCTAATGAAGGGTTCATCCCTTCTTACATTAAGCTGATTGTATGACATTGAAGCCACCTATTCTTTAGTTCATGCAGTAGATCTGCAAACCCAGTAGCATATATGTACAAGCCCTAAGAGGGTTTTTTTTCTTAGATTGATATATCTGAGAAACCCTTCTTGGGTTATCTTGAGTATCCATCATAGAGCCTGGATCTCTATTTCCATCATCATAAAAGCTCCCATACAACCTAGATCTAACTTTCTATCTTTCTCGCAATTTTAGTCCCAACAGTTGCAGTAGGGACAACGCATTTTACCTTCCATCAGTTCAGAAATCCCTCTTGTGGGATCATTTTAGGGTCATTCAAGGCCATCTCTTTGGCTGGAGTGTCTCATATTTTGAGCACTGTTGTACTGTTTTAGTATTACTGCATTCTCCCTTTTGGGATATTACAAACGTGGCTAGGTGCATTTCTCCTCCATCAGTGATTTCCTTAACCACATAAGGCCCTAGTAAATTCATCTTCAATTTTCCTAGGTGGTGTTATCAATCGTAAGTTTTCAAAATTTCATTGATAGGGTCTTGCACATCATTCACCTAGGATCAAATTTGTTTTCATACTTGGATTCATGAAATTTATGACAAGACACATGTAATAATATTTATCCTAAGTCATAAACCCAACATGAGTCATGTCATTTCAGTCAAATCCACTCCATGTCATTTATTTTCTGTACCCATACCTTCAAATAAAAAAATAAGCCACTTGTCTATTTTTTCACCATTCGGTGGCGAATACAATGGCAGAATGACAAATTTCATTACGAAATCACCTAACAATTCTGTAGCGAATCTATCAGGTTTTTAACTGTTTTCACTACGAAACTGTGTTTTTCTGCAGAAATAGAGAGCAGGGTGAGGTGTTAAGTTTTCGATGGCCAAGGGTAAATATGAGGTCACAAAATTAGTTACCATAATCATCAATCATGGAAGATCATTATTTCACTCATCATTGCTTTATGTGGTCACATTTGTCATCATTCTCCCCCCAAGTTGTCAAATTTAATTTTAAATTTCACCTCTAATACCTCTTTTTCATTCATTGTTCAAAATCTTGCATGTAGCAGCATAGTGTCATACTTGAAGAGTTTATTCACAATGCAAACGACTTACTGTCTAGGTTTTGTCATCTGTAGGTGTCATAGCTAAGAATCAGCGAGGGTATAAAGAAGCATTGGTAGCGAAGAAGAAAGTGAATATAGGAGTTTTTTTTGTGAGATACGAGCCTATGGAATTAAAACTATTGAATGAACATCCTAGTTTCATGAATGCTTTCAGGAATGTTGGTTGTCTGCAGTTCTGTTAGAAGCTTTGGGGTTTTCATGCTCAGATATCCAAATATTTTTCAGCCAATTTCACAGGGACAACCTCAAAGGTAGGAGTTTTGAATTTCATAGTAACACCTAATACAATCTATCAAGCTATAGAAATACTTAGAGGAGGTGATGAATGGTTTACAGCTACAAAATTCAAAATGCAGAATTGTGAGGAATTTTTCAAACTAGAGCACATCAGAGTTTACATGGTAAGTGGCATCCCTAGGAGTTATATGAAAGAAAAATATTCAAAGTTGTTTTTCGTGGTCCATAAATATTTTACCTGCAAATGGAGGTTTCATATGGTCTACTTATATCATTTTAGGCTCCTTTTGCATTTCACTGGTAAGCAGCCCCTTGATTTTCCTTTATTTTTGTTTAGAAGTTTGGGGAAGATTTCTGTTAAGGTCCAAGATAGGGTTGAGGGTAGTCAGACCTCATTTTTTCACCATGGCCTGATAAAAATATTAGTGCTATAGGAATTGAAGAATTTAAACAGATATTGGGCATCTTTTCTCTTTCTTAGTGGATATGAAGTAGATTCATTGACACCTAAAAATATTTCAAATCCAAAGATTAATTCATCTCCGGATGTGGCAGAAGAAATTAATGAAGAAGGAGGAAAACATATTGTGGAGCTAATGGATATTTAATTTGAACCCATACCAGAGATAGATATCCCACAACATCACCTACAAGTCAAAAACAGAAAACTCACAAACATGGTAGTAGGAGGATAACCTGGTGCCAAACCATTGCAAAAGGAAATCTTGAAGACATACTCTAAGAAATAGACATTGAATAATCTCCAACTTTCCAAGAAGAAGACATTGAATGGGATAGAAGGAAGAATTAGAAAGGCAAGTTTGTCAAAGAATTAGATTTTGCAGGAGAAAATGATGGTTCCATATTCTAGCCAAGGAAACCAATAACTAGGTCATAGATTTCAAAGGGTGCCACGGAGAGTAAGAGAGAAAAAAATATTGACAAAGGCAAGCATCCTATCATAGAAAAAATTATAGACCTATCTCCAGTAACAGAAGAGGTATTTGTGCAAAGAAAAGGAAAGGAGAAAGTTGAGGAAAAGACTGAAGTAAAATTATTGCAGGAGAAATTAAGAGTGTGCAGGGAAGAAGTCATTGAAGTCAAATTGGAACTACAAGAGGCCAAGGTAGACAGACAGCTAATGGTGGACTTTGAAAAAGAAATTAAGGATCAGCTAGAAAAATATGACAAAACTCTGTCAAATGCCAAAAAAATGCTGAAGAGAACTCTTCCTCTGAGGAAAGTTGTGAATAACACTAGAAAAAATATATATATGGTTGTGATCTGAGAGAAAAAGGCTCAAAAGGTAGGTTAAGGAGCTGGAAGACCAAATGGAGATGATTCAAGAAGAACTGAAGAAAATAGGGTTGAAAATTAAAGTGATAAATGAACCTGAAGAAGTATAGCATGTTGATGCTAAGGATGAAGTGACCAATGTTTGAGGGGTTAGTCTCTCTAAAAAATTTCTGTAAATTTTACAGCATGCAGGAAGCATCAATTTTGGTTTAGAAGCCAAAATTTTGAATAAAAATGACAAATCTATGTTTTAAGCCAAATTAGGAAATTTCGTAGCGAAGTCCAGGCTTAAAGGCAATATTTTGCTACAAAATCCCTATAGGACTTTTTTTACAACAAAAACAAATTTTTATGGGAATCAAAGGAGGGAAAGTGAGTGTATTTAGCCCACATGACCTAACAAACATGTCTTGATCAGCAGAGGCAAAAAATGAGGATGGATGGCTGAAGTAAGTGTGCTACTAAAACTTCCCTACGAAATTTCCTAAAGGTACTCTATTTTCGCAGCGAAGTATTTTTAAAGGTGTTTGAATATTTGTAAAGTTTTTTAAAGAAAAACCATCCACGTGGAGATATCCAAGATGATAGTGGTCCACCCTAGCAGATATTCACTACTCGACAGGAGTGTCACATATCCATCTCAACATGAGGACATGGATTAAAGATGTGTTTATCTTTTCCTAAAATGTAGGACTGTTGTTTTCTAAATCTAGTGGGTACATTAATGTCTTAGTGATGGTGAATGCCACTCAAATATCTGATCCTTATCAATGTAATTGTTCCATTACTAAAGAAAATAAATGTAATAAATGTAAAGCACAGTCCTATTAGAAGTATAAGTCTTAAGAGACTGGGTGTCTTTTTTAGTTCCAAGAATGTATTTTATAGTTATGATAGGTGTCAAGGTTATGGTTTGTTGATATAGCTAGCTAGGTAGATCCAATGTAAGAAACAAAGGACTATTTATAGAAAGGAAATTGAATCAGAAAGGATTGGAAAACGTTACTTTGAAACAACTATTATTGTAAATCTTGGAATATCAATAATATACTATGATGGTGTTTTCGGCTTAACCTCAGATTCTTTGACTGTTGCAATGAGTTTATTCCTTATGTTTCCTTAATATCTTTTCTCAATATATTGATGTTAAATTACTCAAAATTCATGCCCTCATGCTCTGAATTCCTTTTGACATTAAGTATTTTAATTTTTCCTGCGTGTTATTATTATCTTTTTTCATTGAAACAGTAAAAGCATCAACTTCCACACAGAGAATCATTTATCACTAGATACCTTAATACTGACTCCATAAGCCCAATGGTAGTGAAATCTATTCCATTTTTCACCTGCAATCAAATACACTAAGACACTTATCACAGAGTTAGCCATCTGATTTAAGATGTAATTTTCGAAAATCATTAGATAAATTGAGAGAGCCTCTGATGCTAAAGAGGCTAATCCTCAGTTAAAAGTTGGTTTGAAAGAGTTACTCTAAGTTTTCTGGTGGAGTAGCCCATTAGTACCAATTTAGAGATAACATTTTGGTGCATCTTTCAGGAGCCTGAAGATATATTTCCTGACATTTTTGTTCAAAATGTGAAAGCTTAACTCTTGGAGGTAGCAGGAGCTCAGAACATTTTGAGGTTGCATAAACTACCTTGGTGACTCCACTAAAAATAATCATGCTTAATGGTGGCTTCGAGAAATAGATACACAAGGATCAATCCAGATCCTAACCCACCTACAATTGTGGATAATCTAGAGAGGATTCTCTGAGGCATTGGAAGCAGCTCTTAAAAATCAGGTATTCCATCACATTCAGGATCTTTGTCCTCTGAAATTATTCGAAGTCCTGAAGATAGGAAATTTGATGATAAAATTGAAGAAGTATTGTTTAGGTCTAAGACTGGAAATGAACTTACTGATATAATACTAGACCTAAAAATATTAGGTATTGACACATCATCCTTAGTGTTTGAAGAAGAAAAAGAATAATTTTGGAAAATAGTTACACCAGAACTATTGTTAGAGAGGGAGTCTTTTGAAAATTTAAAATAATTAGATCCATTTGAGTTTTTGTTGAAAATAAAATCTAGTATACCTCTGCCTGAGTGGAGTTCATTCATATATAGACTTCAGATACCATATACACCACCTCCTAACAACTCATCCTCACCTATTGTTTTCCCAAAAAATAAGAATTTATTCTCATATGTTGTCCTTCCACATACCATAGTTCCTGTAATCATGGTTGGAATTTTTCCTCCTCCTGCTCCTATTGGACCTACAAGGTATGCTCCACTTTTCATCCCTGTTGTTGTTCATGACCTCCCAGATGCATACTCAACTAGAATAAAAACCTTTGGAAGTGAAGATGAAATATCAGTTGAGGAACATGTAGACCAATTTAATGACTTAATTGATAGAGGAGAGGTAGACCATGAAGATGTAAAAATGAGATTATTTGCCCATAGTTTCACTGGAAAAGTAAGAAAATGGTTTAAGGCCTTAGCTTCAGCAAGTTTTCAGAATTGGGACCAATTACGAGATAGTTTTTTTTCCCAAGTGGGGGAGTAAGGTGAACCTAGTGCAAGCCTTAACAGAATATAAAAATTTTAAAAGAGCCTTAGATGAATCTGTCCAAGTCTTCTTTAAGAGGTTTAAAAAATTCTATAACTCCATAGATGCTCATATTAAACCTCCTTCAGGAGCTGGTCAATTACACTATGCAAAGGCATTTGATTATGAGTTTTCCATCTTGCTTAGTGAAAGAGAGTCTGCTTCTCTAGCAGAAATGTAGAATGATGCAGTGGAAGTGGAAGTAAACATGGTAGCTGCCAAGAGGTCTAATATGGGAAAAACAACATTCAAACAAAAAGAAAAGTAGTCATCCTCAGAAGCTAAATTTGATTTATGATGAAGACCATGGAAAAACTCATGGATAGACTTGTTCTTGGAGCCACTCCCTTACCTCCCGCGCCACAAGATCCACATATCAGAAACCACAATTTAGGAGGCCTTAAAATAAGCAAAGACGAAGAGAAAACATAAATCAACCTGACCCACAAGTGAGGCCTCCCTTTCAACAAAATTTTCTTGATGAAGAGGAATCTCAACCTGAGTTTTAAGAGGATATTATCCACTGTCTATATGAAGATATTTTTGGGATGTTTCTGACTAAGGAAAAGCATGATGAGTCTATTCATGACTTGAAGAAAGATGAGGGACAATCTGATTACCTAAAAGGTTATCAACATGCCATCTTTAAAATGGAGAAACAATACAATTTAAGAAAAATAAATGTCCCCATTACCACAAAAAAAGGCTCAACCAAAGAAGGATGTTCCCAAAACATCTGAGCCAAAGAAGGACCCACCAACTCCACCTCCTGCCAAAGAAGTTGAAAAAACCACATCTACTTTCATTCTGGAGAATGTGATCTCCAAAATAAAAATAAAAATTGTCCTCTTTGGAGAAATTATCAAGGTCACTTAATATAGAAGCAAAATTGTCAAGATGTTGAATTCCCAACCAGGACCTTCAAACATCCTAAATCTACAAAATTATCATCCTACCATTTTCCTAGGACCAAGGGTAGAAGATGAATAGAATGAAGAGGCCCCTCTCTTTTATTTTAGTCTAAATATTTATGATATGACTTTGCACAATGCCATGTTAGACTCAGGGGCCTCCCACAACCTTATGCCTAAAGTAATCATGGAGAGGATGGGTTTAGAAACCACTAGACCCTATAAAGATATGTTTTCTTTTGAATCTAAGAGAGTACAATGCATAGGTATTATCAAAGATGTTGTGGTTGGCTTAACACAAGTACTTGCTAAAACAATGGTGATGGACATAGTAGTAGCTGACATTCCTCCAAATTTTGGTATGCTCTTATCTAGATCTTGGGTAGCTAAAATGAAAGGAACTATGCAGATGGATACGACATATGCCATCATTCCTGATTTCGGTGAGAAAAGAAGGTTTTATAGGGAAAATAGGATGGCCTACATGGTGAGAACTAAAGATAAGCCTCAAAATTTTCCAATTTATGTTGTTGAAACTAAATTGGGATCCTTAATTTTATTCAATTAACTCACTGATGAAATAGAAATTGAAGGAAAAATAGAAAATCAGCAAGCTGTAAATAATGAAGGTGTTGAGGAAAAAGTAGAAGGTTGGTGGCTTTTGGACTTTTATGGCTCCGCTGTAAGAGAGGGGGTTCGAGAAGGCATATGGATCACTACTCCTAATGATGAAATTAATTTTTACTCCTTTAAACTTAACTTCGATTGCACCAACAATATGGCAGAATATGAATCACTATTTTTGGGTTTAGAAATTTTGAAGAAACTAGGTGCCAAGAAGATATCAGTGTGTGGTGATTCAAATTTAGTGATGAAACAAGTTTAAGGATCATACTAAACCAAATATGTAATAATGAAGGCTTACAAAAATTTGATCATGGAAATGCTTGAAACTTTTCAAGAATATGCCTTCATTGTGAAAAATAGAGACCAAAATTTAGTAGTTGATTCTCTAACTGTCTCTAAAAGTTTATTTTTTCATCCCTGCACATTCTACTGAGAAGTATGAGGTTGAGGTCAGACATAGGCCAACAAATCCTGATAATATCATTCACTGGCAAGTGTTTTAGGATGATCATCAAGTCTAAAATTTCCTTGAATTGAAGGAGGAGTTTGAAAACATACAAGTGGATGAGCAAAATATGTTTGTTGAAACCAAGGTTAATTTTGAAGTCTTACAGATTAAAAAAAATTGTATACCAAAGGGCCTTATTCCTCTTGAAAAACGTTTTGATCAAAATGAAGTTTTTAAATATCCTAGAATGAAGGCTAATGATGAGGAGGTAGAGACTTGCAATCTTGGTACAACATGTTATCACTTAGATTGAAACTCAAGCTGAAGAAGAAAATTTCGAGGTAACCACAAACCATGCTTAGCCAAGTAGCTAACCCTACTAGGCAAGGAGAAGGCTCTCTCCATATAGATCACAACCAAGATGACTATGGAAAAAATATATTACGCTAGCTATAGTAGCTCTAAGTTTTGATTTTGATTGTATATGGTTTTGTTGGATCAGAAGGAGTCAAAGAGTCAGGGCAAGGAAATTAGTTCAAGATTTGCGGGGTGTTCTATGGGGCAAGGTAGGTACAGTGTTTTAGCACTTTAGGGTTTCTATTATGGGATGATCAAGCCAGGTGAGGAGCTAGAAAGAGCATGATGAACTCATGGTTTCTTTCTAAGCTAAATAAATTACAAACTGTGAATATTTACCCAAAACAGAGCATAGAAATTATGGATTTTGTTCATCTAACTTGAAAAAATTCACTTGATAACAATGAAATGATGGATGAAGTAAACAAAACATTCTAACATCTGAGCACAAAATAATAAACTAAAACTCAACACCATACCGCATGGATCCCATAAAAATAGATGCAAATTTGATTAATGTCCAAGCCAAAACTGATACAAAAGTTTGTCTCTTCAAAAGCCAAAACTCCAAATGAGTCCAACCCTTACAAATGACTGAGAAAATACATCATATAGACCTCAAAAAAACTCATCCTATCTTCAGGGGGTCGAATCCATGAGAGGAGGAGTTGTTCCAAGAAATACTAAACTGACAACTAGAGAATAGGGTGGTCAAAGTGACTCATCCCAAATTTGAGCAAATTGATTCATTACATGTCATTGAGGCCATTTACCTAATGTATCTACCTTAGATAAAAGTAAAAACATGAATTTTACATTCAAATTGAAAATTTAAATTAGTAAAATTACATTTCCCAAAGTGAGAATTAAAACTGGAGAAGATTTTTATTGTAAAATTTGCAATTTTCTGGCAAACACGCAGCGTCCAAGCAGGAAAAATAGCCTGTTTTGCAAGCTG
This sequence comes from Pinus albicaulis, assembly GCA_034641835.2. NCBI lineage: Eukaryota > Viridiplantae > Streptophyta > Pinopsida > Pinales > Pinaceae > Pinus > Pinus albicaulis. The sequence continues at coordinate 1,072,772,198 of CM076578.1, forward strand.
GTTTTGAGTGCCTTCCCAGTGTCCGAATCAGTTCCATGATAGATCATTGGAAATCTCTCTGAGTCTATTCTATAGATAGATATTCATTTTTCAAGATGGTTTTTAATATCCTTGTAAAAAATCCAATCTCCTAGTACTAGTAAATGCGTAGCGACCAAGTCAAAAAGGAAGCAGAAACATGATTTTTAAGTGGTTTTTTGCATGTTTGAGGGACCAGTTCTCCTCCAAATATTCTAAAACTTTCTAGGTTTGATTTCCTCATCATTATGAACATGATGGTGGTGGTTATTTTCTATTTTCAGGCCCCAAAAAATGGCGCAACGTCCAGGTCGTTGTGCCTTTGGCAAAATTTATGAGTTGAAAATTATCAAAAATTGCAGAAATTAACATGAGTGCAAAAATATGCCAAAATTATGAGGATACTTGCTCATTGAGTGCTTGAGGCATGAAATGACACCTCAGCAAGTATTTCCAACCTTTCTTCCTCTCCATGCTTGGTCAAATTTTCAATTTTAGCATTGGCTCTTTTGAGCTTGGCCAATGCAATCCTCTCTTTCCATGCATGAATTTTGACCCTTGCCCTCAAAAATTCATTGTCCTTGTTGGCCTCCTTAAGTAACATATCCAAATGTATATTGGCTCTATCAAGCCATGGTTCCATGTCTTTACTAATTTCTAGGGTAAGCATCTCACTTGGTGTGATCTGCTCTGCCAATTCATCATCTCTCTTTCTTTCCCAAGATAAAGCTCTCTTCAGTCCTATAGTCTTTGGTTTTTTGTCTCGGAGGTTGATTCTCCTCATAATAAATTTCACCAAATCTTTCCAAGGTCTCCTCAAGCAAGGCCTTAGCCTTCTCTACCTCTCTTTGTGCCTTGATACACTTCACCTCATTGGTGGCCATCTTGGCTTTCAGCTGCTGATTTTCTTGCTCAAGGAAGTCAATCACATACTTGGCCCTCTCAAGATTAGTTTCAAGTTCACTAATCTTTTCCTCTTTTCCTTTGATTGTTTCATTGGTGATTTTGTCTTCATTTCCTTCACTTAGGTAAATCAACTGAAATTCATACTCTGTCTCACGTTTTCCCTTCTTCTCATCAATTTTTGGCTCTATTACTTGTTCCTTACCTTTATTTACCTGTTGTGTTGATGAAGAAGTCATGGCCCCTTTCACTCCAAGTGAAGCAAACATGTACCTATGACCTCTCTGATAGGTATGTGCTAATGTGCCCAAATCATCCCTCTTAGGCTTGCTAATTTCACCTCTACTAGGTTTCCATGATGTATTTGGTGTCAAAACCCTAGGGAGATGATTAATTAAATGAAGGAGTGTGAAGTGAATGGAGGTGTGGGGAAATGAAGGAAATGGGAATATGTAAGGGAGCCTAGGCTAGTGAAAACCCTAGGACTTAGATTTATTAGGGATGATATTGTTCTAGGGAATGGGGTTATAGGGAAATGGGAAAATTTTTATAGGAATGTGAGGGGAAATGTATAACATTTTAGGGATTAGGTTTAAATAAGAATTAGGGTTTCTTTCCTTAGAAATAAGTTTGAATGACTATGAAGCAGAACAATGCATCAATGAGATGATGGTTGGGATACTTACTAATAAATGGAGCTTTGAAGAACCCTTTTGCAGATATTTTGCATGAAATTATGGAGTGGAAATATGTGAGAATGGTTTTTTTCTTTCTGAGAAAATGTGCAATGTCCTGGAGGAAAACGCAGTGACCCCTCAAAAACGTGCAACGTCCCTGCAACACCTTTTTGCAGACCACATTTGGAGGCCTTCCTCAATTCAAAATGGAGATCCTCATAGCTCATTGGAAATCTCTCTCTATCTAGTTATCATTTGATTCATCAAAAAAGTAATGTGGACACTCCAACTAGGAGAAAACTCTATTTTCCCAAGGTCACTCGATAAATGCAACAAACCTCTTATAACACCTGTATTTTTGAAATTTATCAAAAACCATGATACTTGTGTAGAATATGAAGGATTTTTTTCTTTATTTACCTATGAGGGACAAAAGCCTCCCTCACTTTTGTTAAATTCGTCTTTGTCTTTTCATAACCACATTTTGAATAAAAACCGACCATATGAGTGGAAAATGACTTGAATCTTGGAATGACTTCTCAAAAAATGATGGAGACATGATGTTTATGAGATGAAATGACCTCATACTTAATGATATGACTTACCTTATGGCTCATCTACTCAAATTTCTCATTTCCATAGCAAACCCTAGCTTAGTGGGACAGGAAATTAGGGTTTGGTGCTTGTGAACAATGATGACTTGGGCACCCTTGGGAAAAATGGTTAAGAAACGAAGTGAGATCAATGAAAATGATGGATATGAGGTGAAATTAGAGTAAAATAAGGTGGGATGGGTGGGATGCAAATATCAATGCTAACCCAGCAGAAGCACCTAAAATGGTCAAACTTTCTAAGTTTCTTTCAATGGAGATGAGACAAAATTATGTGGATATGATGAAGAAATATATTAATGTTTTTGCATGGATCTATGCTGATTTTAAAAATTATGATTATATCATTATACAACATACTATTCCTATCAAAGATAATGACAAACCTTTCAAACAAATTTTAAGAATAATTAATCCTTTGCTCATGCCTCTGATTGAAAAGAGATTAAGAAAAAATTTTATGCAAAGATGATTGTTCCTATAAGGTTTTCAAAATAGCTTTCTAATATGGTACCTATCAGAAAGAAGAGTGGTGAAATCAAAATCTTTATTGACTTTAGAAATCTGAACAAGGTCTCTTTGAAGGACAACTATCCTCTTCCCAAGATGGATCAGATTTTGCAGAATATTTTTGGCTCTCAAATAATGTCCATGCTAGATGGATTTTCAGGTTACAACTAGATATTAGTACATCAAGAAGATCAGGAGAATATTTCCTTTACCACACCATGGGGAACATTCATGTACGCCAATATGCCTTTTGGTTTGATGAATGCAGGAGAAAATTTTCAAAGAGAAATGGATATTTCCTTTGCTGAGGAGAAAGAAAAATTAGTTGTGGTTAATTTGGATGAAATAACTGTGCTTTCATGAAAGGAGGAATATCACTTGAAACATTTGGAGAAAATTCTGTAGAAATGCAGAAAATTCGGTATCTCTCTTAATCCCACTAAAATTATTTTTTCTCTAACTTATGGAAAATTTCTTGGACATATTATATATAAGGATGGGATAAATATTGATCCTAATAGAGTCAGTGAAATTCATAATATAGACCTGCCAATGAAGGATAAGGAGATTCATTCATTTCTTGGAAAGGTAAATTTTGTTAGAAGGTTCGTCACAAACTTTGATGAAATTGTCAAAGACATTACCAAGATGTTAAAGAAAGGATTTGATATTAAGTGGAATGTTGAAGCTAAGAAATCATTTGAAGAGATAAATAAAGCCCTCAATCAAGCCCTAGTGCTTATTATTCCAAATTTCTCAAGCGAATTTATCGTTTTTGCATTTTCTTCTGAAAATACCATTGCTGGAGTTTTATTGCAGAAAGGACAGCAAGGTACTGAACAACCTATTTCATTTTTCAACAGGACTCTTGCCAACTCTGAATTGAAGTATAACATTTTGGAGAAGAAGGTATATGCTTTGTTCAAAGCTCTTAAAGATTTCAAAATTTACATTTTGCATTCCCATGTTATTTCATTTGTACCTAACACTGTGGTTAAAGATATTTTGACACAAGATGATCCTGATGGAAAAAGAGGGAAACTGATAGCTACTTTGCTGTAGTATGACATATAAATCAAGCCTACAAATATGGTGAAGGGACAGGGGTTAGAAAAAATAATGGCAGAGTCAAACCTTGAATGCCTTGACATGAACTTCATTATTAGATCTAAGACTTTTGTGATCCATAATTTAGATAAATATATTTTGGATTAATCAAATCATTAGTATATGGTCGACGTTTTGAACCATCTAATTTGGTTCATCATCATAATAAGGTGAAAATATGATCAATCTTAATGAATAAATAGTAAGGATGCATCATTTCCCGATATATAGCCATTGAAAACTAGTCGTTAAAAACTAGCCATTCAAAACTAGCCATTATTAGTTAGAGAAATTAATTAGCCGACAGAAGAAGAATAAGAGTAGGTCCCTGTTGAAGATAAATTCATCTTGTCTGGATGGTACAAAGATTTAATCTTTTCCTACATCATCACAAAGCTCCTCCAGCGTTGACTAAGTCCAAATCAAGGTTTGTAAAGCTGAAATCATTAAGATATTGTATTGTGAATAAGAATTTTTATTGGGAAGATACCAGTGGGATTATTTTGAATTGTTTGCTAGAAGATGAGGTTGAAAAATTCATTGAAGAGTTCCATAAAGGAGATTGTGGAGGACACCATTACTGGAAAGCCACATCCAACAAAATACTCAGGGCAAGAAATTATTGCCCTACTTTGTTTAAGTACATCTACAAGAAGATCGATGCATGTCATGAATGCCAAGTTTTTGATGGTAAGAAGAATTTTATTACTTTACCTTTTATGTCAATATATGTTGAAGAACCTTTCCAACAATGGGGGTTGGACTTCATTGGTGAAATACACCCAGCATCCTCAGGGCAGCATCGCTGGATTTTTACAGCCATAGATTATTTCACTAAACGGATTGAAGCAATCCCAGTAAGGTAGTCAAATTATTCAGTCATCATTCAATTCTTGGAGAACAATATTTTGCCCACGTTTGGTTGTTCTATGAATATTATTATTGATAATTCTCAAGCTTTTAAATCCAAAAAATTAATTATCTTTTTCCATCAGTATCATATTACACTTCGACATTCAACAACCTATTACCCTCAAGGTAATGGCCTTACAGATTCATCCAATAAAAGTATAGTGAGGATCATCAAGAAGGTTTTGCAAGAAAACAAGAGATAATGGCATATAAAGTTGAATTTTTCTCTTTGGGCTGATAGAGATTGCACAAAGTGATCCATTGATACATCTCCCTATGAATTAGTGTATGGAGTTGAAGCTATTTTTCCCACTTCTTTGGGAGTTTTGATAATGAAGATGCTGCAAGGACTTGAAGAAGAGCCAAATTCTATCCAAAGGACGATAAACCAACTTATAGCTTTGAAAGAAAAAAGAGAAGAGGTATATAACAACAATCATCAATCAAAAAACAGAGTGAAGAAAACATTTGACAGAAAAGTTAAAGAGGAAAATTTCCAGCTTCAAGATGTGGTTTTGAAATGGGAAGCCTAAATTGAAGAAAAGGGGAAGCACGGAAAGTTTGAGAATATCTGGAAGGGAAAATTTGTGATAGTTTCATATCATGGAAACAACACTTACCTGCTTCAGGAAGTGGATGGAAAATTGTGTGCAGGAGGACATGTCAATGGTAGGTTTTTCTGAAACACTACTCCTCCTAAGTTTTTTTACTGAATTTCTCTCCATTTTATATATCTCATTTTCTGTTGTGATTTTTTTCTAATAAAGATAATCTCATAATCAAGATTGAACCTGTGGAGAAGGCCATAAGAGCTTGAGGAATTATTTGTGAATTTCAGAAGTATTTTTTTTTTCATTAAAAGAAGGCACTGGAACTACAAGTTCTTTTTTGTACCACAGGGGCACACCATACCCAGTGGAGCCACTATTATCACTCATAAGTTTTCAAAATTTCATTGATAGGGTCTTGCACATCATTCACCTAGGTTCCATTTTGTTTTCATAGTTGGATTCATGAAATTTATGAAAAAATACATGTAATAATATTTATCCTAAGTATTAAACCCAAGATGAGTCATGTCATGTCAGTCAAATCAACTCCATGTAATTTAGTTTCCGCACCCATACCTTCAAATAAAAAAATAAGCCACTTGTATTTTTTTTCACCATTTGGTAGCAAATACAATGGCAGAATGACGGATTTCGCTAAGGAATCACCTGACAATTTTATAGCGAATCTCTCATGTTTTCAATTATTTTCACTATGAACTATGTTTTTCTATAGACAAGACAGAGCAGGGTGAGGTGTTAATTTTTTGATGGCCAAGGGTAAAGATGAGGTCACCAAATTAGTTACCATTATCACCAATCATGCAAGATCGTGATTTCACTCATCATTGCTTTTTGTGGTCACATTTGTCATCATTCTCCCTCAAGTTGTTGAATTTAATTTTAAATTTCACCTCTAAGCACCTCACTATCATTCATTGTTCAAATTATTGCATGTAGCATCACTGTGTCATCCTTGAAGTGTTGATTCACAGCGCAAACAAATTCTTGTCTAGGTTTGTTCATCTGCAGGTGTCACAGATAAGAAGCAATGAGGGTATAAAGAAGCAATGGAAGTGAAGAAAAAAGTAAATAAATGAGGTTTTTGTGTGAGATACAATCCTATGGACTTAAAACTATTGAATGAAGATCATAGTTTCATAGATGATTTCAGGAATTTTGGTTGCCTGCAGTTCTGTCAAAAAGCTTCAGGGTTTCCATGCTCAGATATCCAAATATTTTGCAACCAATTTCATAGGGACAACCTCAAATGTATGAGTTTTGAATTTCACAGTATCACCTGATACTATCTCTCAGGCTACAAAAATGCCTCATTTGGGGAATTTTGAGGTCTAAAATGGGCCTCCTAAGAAAAAGGTACAACTAAAATAAACTTTATAATAACCAATATGATTCAAGATGATGATGTCAACCATGGGGGATGATTTACCATTTTTGGAGAAAAAAGTAAAAATATTAAGAAACAATAAAATAATAAAACTATTTTTTCAACTCATATTTTGAACTTATCTCCCTAATTTTTTACTCAAATTTCGAGCGAAAGTACTCGTTGGATGCATAATTTAATTCCTCATCCAAGGAGTACCCATGTTGCATACTTTCTATGGACCCTTATACACGAAAAATGAGAAATACATTAAAAAAACGTGATTGTAATCATGCTTTTCTTGTATTTCTCATTTTTTATGTAAAGGGTCCATCGAAAGTATGCAACATGGGTACTCCTTCGACGAGGAATCAAATTATGCATCCAACTAGTGTTTCCACTCGAAACCTAAGTAAACCCATAGGGAGATAAGCTGAAAATATGAGTTGAAAAAATAGTTTTTCCTTTTTTCCCTCTAAAATTTGATGATGTAATCTAAACTTATTTTCTTATTTCCACTATTATTTTATAATTTCCTTAGGAGGCCCATTTTAGACCTAAAAATTCTCCTAATGAGAGGAGGTGAGGAATGGTTCAAAGCTACAAAATTAAAAATGCAGAGCTGTGAATTATTTGTCAAACTGGAGCACATCGAAGATGACATGGAAAGTGGCATCCCCAGGAGTTATATGAAAGAAAATTATTCAAGTTGTTTTTTGTGGTCCAGAAATATTTTACCTATGAAGGGAGGTTTCATATGGTATACTTATATCATTTCAGGCTCCTTTTTCATTTCACTAGTAAACAACCCCTTGATTTGCCTTTCTTTTTCTTTAGAAGTTTATGGAAGATGTATGATAAGGTCCAAGCCAGGGCTGAGGGTAGTGAGACCTCAGTTTTTCACCATGGCCTGATCAAAAATATTAGTGTTGGAGGAATTTGAAGAAGTTAAACAAATATTTGGCATCTTTTCTCTTTCTTAGTGGATATGAAGTAGATTCAACGACACCTAAAAATATTTAAAGGCCAAAGATTACTTCATCTCCAGCTATGACAAAATAAATTAATGAAGAAGGATGGCACCTATTGTGGAGCCAATGGATATTGAAGTTGAACCCATACCAGAGACAAATATCCCATAGCCATCACCTGCAAGTCAAAAACTGAAAACTAGCAAACATGGTAGCAGGAGGATAGCTAGGATTCAAACCATTGCCAAAAGAAATATTTAAGACATCCTCCAAGCAATATACATTGAAGAATCTCAAATTTTCCAAGCAGAAGACATTGAAGGGGATAGCAGGAAGAAGCATAAAATTAATTTTGTCAAAAAATTAGATTTTGCAGGAGAAGATGTTGGTTTCATATTCCAGCCAAGAAAACCATGACTAGGTCACAACTTGCAAAGGGTACCATGGAGAGTAAGAGAGCCAAAAAAATTGAAAAATGAAAGCAGCCTATCACAGAAAAAATTATAGACCTATATCCAACAATATAATATGTCTTTGTGCAATGAAAAGGAAAGGAGAAAGTTGAGGAAAAGATTGAAGTAAAAATATTGCAGGAGCAATTAAGAGAGGCCAAGGAAGAAGTCATTGAAGTCAAATTGGAACTAAAAGAGGCCAAGGTAGACTGGTAGCTAACGGCAGACTTTGAAAAAGAAATGAAGGATCAGCTAGACAAATATGAAAAAACTCTTTCAAATGCCAAAAAAATACTAAAGAGAACTCTTCCTCTAAGGAAAGTGGTGAAGAACACTAGAGAAAGAAGAACTGAAGAAAAGAGGGCTGAAAATTAAAGTGATAAATGAACCTGAAGAAGTGCATCCTAGTGATGCTAAGGATGAAGTGACCAAAGTTTGAGGAGTTGGTCTATCTAAACATTTTTGGTAAATTTTGTAGCATTAAGGAAACATCAATTTTGGTTTAGAAGATGAAATTTTGAAGAAAAATGACAAATTTGTGTTTTTAGCCAATTTAGGAAATTTCATAGTGAAGTCCAGGCTTGAAGGCTGGATTTCGCTATGAAATCCCTGTAGGATTTTTTTTACCACGAAAACCAGTTTTCATGGAAACAAAAGGAGGGAAAGTGATTTTATTTAGCCCATATGACCTAGAAAACATGTCTTGATCAGTAGAGGAGGCAAAAAATGAGGTTGGATGGCTGAAGTAAGTGTGCTACTAAAACTTCACTATGAAATTTCTCAAAGGTATTCTGTTTTCACAACGAAGTATTTTTAAAGGTTTTTAGAGCTCTAAAAAGTCTTTTAAGGAACAAACAGCCATGTGGATATATCCAATATGATAGTGAGCGACCCCAGTAGATATTCACTACTCGACAAGAGTGTCACCTATCCAGCTCAACATGAGGACAGGGATTAAAGTTGCGTTTATAATTTCCTAAAAAGTAGAACTGTCGTTTTCTAAATCTAGTGGGTACATTAATGTCTTAGTGATGGTGAATGCCACTCGAGCATCTGATCCTTATCAATTTAATTGTTCCATTACTGAATAAAATTAATGTAATAAATGTAAAGAAGAGTCCTATTAGAAGTATGTCTTAAGAGACTAGGTGTGTTTTTTAGTTCCAAGAATGTAGTTTTTAGTTATGATAGGTGTCAAGGTTATGGTTCAATTATCTATCTAGCTTGGTAGATCTGATGTACAACAAAGGTCTATTTATAGATAGGAAATCGAATCAGAATGGGTTGGAGAATGTTACTTTGAGACTACTATTATTGTATATCTTGGAATATCAATAATATATAGTGATGGTGTTTTCTACTTAACCTAATATTATTTGATTGTTGCAATGAGTTTATGCCTTATGTTTCCTTAATATCTTTTCTCAATATCTTGATGTTAAATTACTCAGAATTCATGCCCTCATGCTCTGACTTCCTTTTGACATTAAGTTATTGAATTTTTCCTATCTGTTAGTATTATCCTTTTCATTGAAACAGTAAAAGCCTCAGCTTCCATAAAGAGAATCATTTGTCAATAGATACCTTCATACTGACTCCATGAGCCCAATGGTAGTGAAATCTATCCCATTTTTCATCTAAAATAAAATACACTAAGACACTTATCACAGAGTTAGCCATCTTATTGAAGACCTAATTGAGAAAATCATTAGATAAATTTAGAGAGTCGCCTCTAGCTGAAGAGGTTAATCCTCAGTCAAAGGCTGGTTTGAAAGAGTTACTCTAAGTTGTGTGGTGGAGTAGCCCATCAGTACCAATTTAGAGATAATATGTGGCACGCAAACTTGTTGTCATATAGTGAGACCAAATCATCCTCCTTGAACACCTTCTGCCTAATATGCTTGTCCTTCCAGGATTTTTTGCACACCTTTTGAACTTGTTGGTGATAATTTACAATAAATCGATCTTCTTCCAGAGTAACCAAATATAAAAATTGATCTTCTAGAGCATCTTCTTCAACCATATTGGTAAATTTTTCAATGCACAGACTAGGAACAATGAACTCCATGGGAAACACAACCTCTTGCCCATATACCATCCTGAAAGGTGTCCTCCCAGTCAAATTTTTGCAAGTACTCTTGTAGGCCCAGAGAACTGTAGGCACTTGCTAATCCCAATAATTTATGTTAGTATTTCATACCTTAGTGAGTGCGGTCTCCAAGGTATTATTGAAATATTAAACTACACCATTTTCAGGAGGATGATAAGGAGAGCTCTTCTGATGGCACATCTTGAATTCTTCAATCAAGGCTTCAAAAATTTCATTGACAAAATGTGTACCCTGATCACTAACCAAAATCTTAGGACAACTAAACTGAGTCACTATATTCTCAAAAATAAAATGTGTAGCAGTATCAGCAATATAGTCCTTCATTGGTTTGGCTTCAGACCATCTGGTTACATAATCTGTCATAGTGATGATGTAGCGTGCACCACTCTTTCTTCCTGGAGGATTAATAGGTCCCAAAAAATCAATAGCCCAATTCTCAAAATCTTCCAACTCCATCTGCAGATTCAAGGGCATTTCGTCCCTGTGCGAAGATTTCCCTGTCCTCTGAAAAACATCACATGTGTGACAATGCACATAAGCATCATTGTGTAGCGTGGGATTCTGCATGGAGGAATTTCCTACATAGTGACCACCAACAACTCCTCCATGAGCTTCATTGAGAATTTCCTGCCTTTCATACTCCAATAAATACCTTTGCATGACCCAATCCACACCTAATTTGTACAACTATCCAGCAATAATGGTGAATTTTGTTGAGTGTGCCAGAAGTTCTTTATTCTGCTAAACTGTATAATACTCAGGCACGCGACTAGTAGTCAAAAATTGAATGATATCAGGTAAATTTTCATCAACCACTTTTATCACAAACAATTGCGCGTCTGGAAATCCATCATCTATATTTGTGTGCTCTTCTCCATATTCAATGTGTCACATATGGTCTGGCCCAGCATTTAATCGTCCTAGTTTTAATATAATTTGAAAATCATATTCCTGGGGTAACAAAAACCACCTCCAGATATTCCCCCATAACATAGGCTTGTTGATGAGGTATTTCAAAGAAGAATGATCAGTGGACATTTTAAAGTGACCTCCCAACAGGTAGTGGTGGAATTTCTATAGCGAATATACCATTGCGAGCCCTTCCCTTTTTGTGGTTGAGTAATTATTCTCCATGCTTGAGAGTTTTAGGCTGGCATAAGCAATAGGATGATAAATTTTTGCTTCCCCTGGCTACGCTAGCACAACTCCGAGCGCAATACAGGAGGCATCCACATCTACATGAAATGCCTTAGACCAATTTGGGAAGACCAGGATGGGCGTAGTGACCATATTTTCCTTGAGTAGCTAAAAACTCTTTTGGAAGTCCACATCCCAACAGAATGTTGCATCCTTCTTTAAAAAAATTTCCATGGGCGCAGTTATCAGCACATATCCCTGAATAAAATTTCTATGGTACCCAGTATGCCCCAATATTGAGTGAAAATGCTTAATATTCCTAAGTAATTCCAAATTAACTATGACAACAATTTTGGCAAGATCCACAATCAATACCTACTGGCAGACAATGTGTCCCAGCAATATTCCAAAAGGTACACAAAAAATAAAAATTCCTCAAATTTAATGAGATCTGATACTTCCTACACATATCCAGCATTAAGCGAAGATTGGGCACTTGCTTCTTTAACAACCCAAAGACAGACCAATCATAAAAATACACCTCCAAAAAATTGTGTATATATTCTTTAAAAATAGAAACTACCACGCATGAGAAAATGGCAGGAGCATTCCTCAGTCCAAATGGCATAAATGTATATTGGAAGGATCCCCACTCAGTAGCAAAAGTGGTCTTACTCCTATCTTCTGGCGCAATCCGAATCTGATGATAGCCTGAAAGCCCATTTGTAAAATAATATGATTCTTGTCCTCCAAAATTATCCAAGATTTCATCTCAAAATGTAGTTGGGAATGGATCATGCACACAAGAATTATTCAATTTGTGCAGATCAACACAGATTCTGATTTCTCCCTTGGTATTCTTATCTTGCATGAACATTGGACTGACCCTGTCAGATTCTTCCACGGGATCAATGATGTCGGATGCCACCATTTTTTCCAACACTTCTTTCAATTTATGTTTATATTTAGGGTTTAGCCTATATGGACTTTGTTTTACACGGTGCACATCAGGTTTCGATGTGATTTTCATCACTCCCAGATCCCCAATGATTCCCTTCAATTCTGAAAACTTCATAGGGAACATATCCTGATATTTTGTCAGCAATTCATCAACCTTTCCTAATCTATCATCATCTCAGTAGTCTCCAATATTTGCTAAATTATGTTGTTTTTCAGTTCCAATATTCACTTGTCTTAATTTCAATGACTTTGTCACATCCATTGAGGTGATTGAGGGCCCAACTACTGCGTGATTCCCTCCAGATTTAGGAATCGTGATATTCCTTGGATCCTCATCATTTTCTTCTACTGTCAGGTTTCTGCAATTCACAATGGCATTCATCTGTGCATCCCAAGCTGGTGGTGCGTACTCAATCATAGGCTTAGTGGAATCAAATAACACTTCTTGAATATTATGCAGAGCCTGACCAATTGTTTCAAACCCACTTTCAAAGCTAAAGGTAAGAATAAAAATTTCTATCAGCACAGACTACTCACTATTGCCTTTCGATAGCTTTGTTTCCAAGTACCATTTAGTAGGCACCTTTCCCAACGTGTGAATAAACATATGAACCCATTCAGGTCATGGTTCTACAACCCATACCTAATTCCACTTGGTCAAATGGCTACACGAATCTTATTTTCTAGAATATAAATCCTCCATTTTAGTTACTGAGCATTCCAACCGCAGCCTCATCATGTGCATGCATTCCTCCAAATATCCCATATTCTCCTTATTTGTTTCCCATCATGTTGTTGGAGTAGCGCACAAGCCAAGACCCAAAGCATGGAATCTGTGTTCAATAGGCATAGATCTTTCCATCTCTCCTAGGAACATGTTTACATGGTTTCAGCCATCATAATGTGGGAAATCACGTACCTCAGATGCTATGCAATGCAGAGTGCGGGTCACACGATTACAAAGCAGCGCAGACACCTCGTGTAGTCGGTTTTTTCAATTCTATAGTTCTTCATTAGAGTCTGAAAAGAAATAACTATGCTTCCCCCATTTAAGATTCCCATCTAATGTAGGATTAAACCAGTCTTCCTCGCACAAAGTTAGATTATAGATTTGATCAATCTTGTCCTCAGTGTGCACTGTTTCAGTATACCTTTTTCCTTCTGCAGGATCCAGAGGGATGATTAACCTGACTCCATTGCTCTCAAATTTCATTCTCCTTTTCTTTAGGTTGATAACACCATCCATGTCGATGGCCTAATCCAATCCTACCAATGCATGATAGGGATCAGTATCATCTACAATATGTATGACTTCGAAGTCTGCCAACACCTTAACACCTTCTATATGACCACAACTCTTGACAACCTTCCCAAAGGAATGATCTTTTGTTGATTCGCCATGCACAGTTGGATGGTAGACCATTCCATTTTTTTCTCTCCCATGCATTTCCAAATTTCTTAAGGTATAACATTAGCATCTGATCCAAAATCTAGAATGACTTGGTCCATTTCATAAGCACCAATCTGCGCAGACATACGCATATCTCTACCTATTCTCTTCTTGTTCTTATAGATTTTATTGACTACTCATTGTTCTACCAGGGATTGTTCTTTCTCTGTGCAATTATATATTAATGATTGCACATCTTCAACAACATTCTTGTTGCACAACACCTTTATTCATGCTTGTGAAAAGTGCCTAATCTCTTCTTCTCCTCCTTCTTCCTGCAGTGTTCTACCACTTGTCGAAGTAACTCCTTCTACAAATTATTTCCTTGCTTCAATAAAGGTTTATTTGGCTCGTTGAAGATTAAGGCCTTATTTGTTTCTAGGTGCTTTCCGAATCAATACATCAGTGGCAGGTTTCTTTCCTTTATCCTCATTGGTAGCTATACCACTCTTGGTAGCTACATTCACACAAGGATATTCTTCATGATTTTTTGCGCAAACCATCTAAAGATTCTGCATTGGGGTATTCTTTTCCTAAATTTTGGCAATAAAAATAGGACAATATTCTATAACATGATCAAATTTTCTATAATACCTTCACTACTATCGCATTTGATTTAGATAGTCATGTGCATAATGTCCAACATCACCACAGTTATAGCAAATCACTTGTCCTATTCCTCGATCAGCTGATCCACCTCCTCGACCCCTTCCTCTACCTTGGAATCCTCCATGCCTAGAAGAGGATGCTACTGATGTAGGCTCAACCTGCATTCTATATATCTCTGCTTTATCGAACATCATATCATAGGTACGAAAATTTTGCTCATCATGCCCTAATGATGAACAAAACTTGCAAAAGAGCTTCTTCAAGTCAAGATGATATTTTCCAATCCTTGGGAAAGAACCTGTGTCATGTATTCCAACAATTTGACAGATAGTACAACATACATGATTCTTAAATGGACCAGGACCTCCAGCATTCAGATAGTTGTTGAAAATAGGAAACTGGTCTTTATGATGTCTAGAATCCTTACATCTGATACACCACACCTTTTCGCATACCTCCTTTCCTTTTTTCTTGCGTAGAATTTAAATTTCCAGATGCATTGCTTCCAGCTGACTCTAAATATGTTGAGTTTCCAACGCAATAGGTGTTAGAGTAACCTCTAGTTTCACTGCAGCTTTTACAACCTCAGCTTATGTGGAAATATTTTTTCGACCTAATGGTTGCCACAAATGCAGGAGCAACATAGCGATGAACCATTCTTTATGCTAAGTATCATCAATAAAAAATCCACAATCTTTGATGTTGCACTTTAACCTTTGATCAAACTCCCATACAAATTCATTAGGTTCTTGATGAATATCCTTAATTTTTGTCACTAGCTACGCGCATGAATTAGGTTTCTTAAACTGCTCTTTTATGGCCGCTTTAATTTCTTCGAAGGTAGCATTAGGGTTTTCTTGTGCATACCTAATATACTAGTCTAATGTGGGATCTTGGAATGCAGTAGTCAACTGCACTTTTCTAATATCAATATTTTTCACTTGTTGAGCCTGCGATATGGCCTCAGCTACGAACCAGAAGTGATCACTGTCCTCATTCCCAATACCTCTGAAATTAGGTAGCTTCATGGATGTAGCCATATCTACTTCACGGGGAGGTGGAGGTGGAGGTGGAGGTGGAGATGGACTGCTTAGTGGATTAGCTGATATGTGATGTAAGCTCAAAAGTGGAGTGCATGGAGTTGGAAAAAAACTTAAGGGTTTTTGATATGATGAGATTTCTTCTTCAGAGTCACTTGAGCTAGAAGTTTCAGGTTCAGGTTCACTATCGGATCTAGGCTTTAGAGGACTATAAATGAATTTTTCAGATTCTTCGCAATAAATTCTTCCACTATGTGTAACTGGACCTCTTTTACGCATTCAAGCAGTATGTTCGCACAAAAAACCCCATTCACACAATACAATTTTCAGTAATAATTTTAATGAGCATAGGAACTTACCTCTAGGGCCTTTGAAAAACCTTCTTTCTGCTTCAAAATATGACACAAATTGGTCAACAGCAAATTCAATCAAAAATCTGCCCAGAAAGTGATTGATCCAATGATCTACCATGCAAGTGATCTTATTATCAAACTTATCTACTTGTTGGATCAGTTCAGTATTCCACTCAGTGACTACAACACTGTTACTGATGAAATAGGTAACCACACTGTTACCTACTTTTTTTTGGTAGCATAAAAAGCACCCGATTTTGAAAAGTGGTGATGCAGAATCACCTTCTTCTTTTTTTAGCACATTTTTGACACTCTAACATTTTTATTTATGAAGTATGAATATTTGTTTTAAAATGTTAGTGATTTTCATGCCAATTTTGAAACGTATTGATGCAGCATCAACTTTTTTTTTTTTAGAGCGGTGATTTTCATGCTAATTTTGAAACGTATTGATGCAGCATCAACCTTTTTTTTTTAGAGGTGATTTTCATGTTGGTAATAAAACACAAAACTTATATATATATATATATATATATATATATATATATATATATATAAACAATAAAAAAAAACCAATAAAAATGTAAAAAAAAAACAAAATTAACTCGTAAAAATAAAAAATTTAAACAAAAATAAATTAAAAAAACAAAACAAAAAACAAAAATATTGGAAAATTATATCAAAAGAAATGACAAAATTTGAAAAAAAAACACATAATTTAAAGAAAAAAAACATCAAAAACATTTTTTTCTAAGTTATTAAAAAAAACAATATAATTAAAAAATAATAATTTAAATAGAAAATTTAAAAATAATTTAAATTACAAAATTAAAATTTAGATAAAAAAATAAAATACAAAAAAGAAAAATTTAAATTAAAAAAATAATAATAAGAAGAAAAAAAATACAAATTTTAAAATTAACAAAAAAAAAAAAAATTAAAAAAAAAAACAAAATTTAAAATTGAAAAAGAAAATTAAAATAAAAGAATTAAAATAAAAAAACTATCATAAAAAAAAACAATTTATAAATTTTAAAAATGAAAAACTAAATAAACTAAAAGATTAAAAAAAAAAAGTTTAATTAAATTAAAATTTAATAAATTTAATAAATAAATTTTAAATTTTAATAAATAATTAATCTAAAATATTAAATTTAAAAACAAAATTTAAAAAAAAAAACAAAACAAAACAAAAAAAATTAAAACAAATTAAATTTAAAATAAAAATTTTGAATTAAAAAAATAATAATTTTAAATTTTTTGAATTAAAAAAAATATATATATATATATATATATATATATATATATATATATATATATATATATATATATATATATATATATATATATATATAAAATAAAAAATAAAAAATTAAAATTAAAATTAAAATTAAAAAAAATTAAAAATTAAAAAAAAAAAGAAATTAAAAAATTAAAAAAAAATTTTTTTTTGATCTGAGAATAGCGCCCATGTCGGCCTCCGCCAGTAGTGGTGGAGAATTAAAGCCCTTCAAATGGTAACATCAGCCCCCGCGCCCAACAGCCGCTCTACGCCATGAAGGCGGTCGAGAGAATCGCCCTCCTCCCGCAGGAGGCCGATTCCGGGAATAACCCTCCTGCCGCGGGAGGGCGATTCCATGAATCGGCCTCCCGCCCAGAGGCCGGCCTCCGCTGCCACCTGGGCGGGAAGCCAATTGGCGGCGCCACCACGATCAATATTTTTATTTTTATTTTTTAATATTTTTTTTTAATTTGATTTTTTTTAATTTTTTTTAAATTCAAAAAATTTAAATTTTTTTTTTAATTTAATTTTTATATTTGAAATTTATTTATTTTTATTTTTTTAATTTTTTTTTTTCAAAATTTTGTTAATAATTTTTATTAAATTTTGTATTTTTTTTATTTAATTGATTTTTTTCTAAATTTTTTCATTTTTTTTTATTATTAAATTTTATGTTTAGTTTTTTCATTTAATTTTTTAAAATTTAGTAAATTTTGTATTTTTTTTTAATTTATTTGAATTTAATATATTTTTTTAATTTTTTAATTTTTTATTATTATTTTTTTAATTATATAAAATTTTTATATTCTTTTTATTTCAATTAAATTGTGTATTTAAAATTAGATTTTTTTTTTTAATTAAACTTAATGTTTTCAAATTAATTTGTTTTTTATTTTATTTTTTATTTACTTTATTTTTTTCAATTTTTCAATTTTAATTGATTTTTAAAGTTTTTTAACTTTTTATTTTAAGAAGGTTTTTTTTTTCTTTATATTTAAAATTTATTTTTTATTTCAAAATTTATTTGTTTATTCATTTATTTATTAAATTTTAATATTTTTTTTTAATTTAACTTGTTATTTTAATATTAACATTTTTTTTAAAATTTAATAAAATCTAATATATGTATTTTTAATATATATATATATTTATTTATTTTTATAATTTAAATTTAATTTATTTTTTAAAATCTATTTGTTTTTTTAATATATATTTTTTTAAATTTAATATTTTTATTGTATTTTATTTTTCATTTTTTATTTTTAATTAATTTTTCTTTTTCTTTTTTTTTTAATTTCAATAATGTTTTTTTTTTTTTTTTAATTTAATATATTTCTTTAAAAAAAAATTAATTTAATAAACATTTTCTTTTTCTTTTTAAAATTTAATTTCTATATTTTATTTTTTATAATTTCTTTTTTTTTTAACTTTTTTTTAATTTAATTTAATATTTTTATTTTGTTTTTATTTTTATTTTTTTATTTCTATATATTTTGAAATTTTAATCTTTAAATTTTAATTTTAATTTTTTTTTCTTAAATTTTAGGTTTTTTTAATGTTTGAATTAAAATTTTTATTTTGTTTTTATTTTTATTTTTTTATTCCTATATATTTTTAAATTTTAAGCTTTAAAATATTTTTATTTTTTTAATTTATTTTTTTCTTAAATTTTAGGTTTTTTTTAATGTTTGAATTTTAAAAATTAAAAAATGTTATTTCTATTTTTAAAAATGTCAAAAATATGACACAATTTTTTTTTTTGTTATTCCAGCATCAACTGGTTTTGTTTTGAGGGTGTTTTTCAATCCTTTTTTCAAGAAACAATTTTGTTTTTAGCATAATTTTATAAAATGTTGAAATTTGACCTTCAAAAAAAACCAAGTGCGTTCTGGAATACACTTTTTTTTGTTTTTGTGGTGTTTTTTCATGTTTTTTGAGTCTTTTTGGGCTAGAGTTCCCGTTTTGAGGTCAAGTTACCTATTTCATCGGTAACAGTGTTCTACGTCGTCCTTTATGAAATGACGGAATTAATCTAAGCACGATAACCACTCCTGTAGTTTGGGTGCAAAGGAACAAAATAAAATTCCATGCACTTCGATACAAATATACTTTTGTACTCACTGTTCGTCAGGAAATTTAGTGCTTCTATTCTCTTGCAGTGCGATTTCAAGGATATTTCTATCCAACGAGTCTTATAATTCATTGTGCGACGGATGCCACAATATCAAATCTCCCTCAAAATTATGATCCCAGTCTCAGCAACATAACCATTTGCTGGCTTGAGGGGTCCTGACCCAGGTTCGGAGTTCATGCATAAACCAACAAACCCTCCAACTATTGGCCCTTTCGATAATGATCTGCTTGTGCGGACCAAAGTCTCACCTGAAGCAGTATGGGGGGGTGTTGGAACTAGGTTTCCACACCCTGAGAGAGAATTTAAAGAAGTGGTCCTTAGTAAGTCACAATGTGAAATTATACAGATGTGCACAACATCTTATAAGGGAATGAAAGATAATTCACAATTATCAACATAATAACACATAATTATTGTTTGTTTTAGCGCAGATAATGAATTAGAGCCAAATCTAGATCTTAATCAATGTAAACGCTTAACAAATCTCTTAATATTAAATAATCATGCATAATCATAACATCACATAATAATTAATAAAAAAACAGACAATGTGATCTCATCAGAGCATAAACATTCAGCAATGTAAATGCATAACACAGAGAGCTTCGCCAAAAATGTTTTTTCTATTATCTTTCATATTGTTCAATACATCAAATATTTTTCGAAAACCCTTTCACGCACATAGTTAGTGGAGTCCACACATAGCCAGGAGTAGGTCTTCACACACACAGTCAGCAGGAGCCTTTCAAACTGACCCAAAAACCCTTATAGACACAAATATTATCAGGACATAAATATATCTTAACATATGTATCACTACTTATCTTAGACATACTCTATCTATTTATAATACGCCTAGCACGCAGATATTATGGTCTCAAACCATGGTTTGAGGCCCACAGTTTACATTTAAGCCTAATTACATCCAAAATTGGAGCCAAAATCCCTTTGACTTCATTTGCGCAGTGCGCACGTACAAGCTCATACAAAAAGTGTCTTTGGAAATTGTGTCTCACGGGACCCCACTCCAAAAATACAAATGAAAAAACCTCCTTTCTTATATAGGAGTACAAGGGGTCACAATATAATCCTAACCAACATAAAAATAACAATGTAAGGGCACAACAATAAAAATAGTGGGATTATATGGAGCACAATAATAACAATATTGGGACTACATGAGAACAACAATAACAATAATGGGGCTACACTAACAATAACAATAAGGTGATACATTAGTATTATAGGGACCTAGCACTACCCATGGGTAATCACTGGTAAAGTATGAGTTAGACCTAGGTGATAAGGGGGATATCAGGTTAACAGATACCTTGGGTATAAAACTTGGGGGGTAAGGGCCAGAGTTAGAAGGGTTGGGCTAAATAACTTGGAAAGGTTGGTAGATTTAGTCGAGGAACCCCAAGTCAATTTTAATGGGGGGATGTTAGGTAAAATTGACTCGAGAATAGAGTTAAAATCGTAACCATGTTTTTTCCCCATGGTATTTCATGTAATCTAGCCTTTAAAATGCTGACAGGACTTCATTGTAATGCAGGCCAAGGAGGTGACTGGTAAAGTCTCACTTGGCCAGGTTGGCCACGATTTTTGGCTAAGGCTAATGAAATTTCATTAGTGTGGGATTTTCCTCAGAGTTAGGATTTTCCTAGGGAAATTATTTTTTGCATTGTGTAATGTTTTATTTTTTTTGGTTAATTATGTTTCTCATGGTAAATATGTTTTTCTTTTCGCTTAAATTTTTTTACACCCTCTTCCTCTCCCTCTCTCTCTCTCTTCCCCTCATCTCCCTCTATATCTTCCCCTTCTCTTATTATATATCTCTCCTCTTTCTCTCTTCCCTCTCTCTCTCCTCTCTCCCTCATTCTCCCTCCATATCTCCCTTATCACTCCCTCTCTCTCTCTCCACCTTTCTCGCCATATGTGTCATGTCCCAAATTTTTATTTTCCACATTAGAGAAAATTTTGGAAAGAGGTGGCATTTTTGGTTTTGGGACTTAGGATAAAAATGGGAAAATGGAAGCTCTAGTGGAATATGTGGACCACAAGAAAGAGAAATTCGATGCAAGGAGGGAACTCACACTCTTAGATGAGAAATAAATAAAAGGAAGTGTGATTACAACAAAGAGAGAGAGTGGGGACCACAAGGGGAGAACAGACTAGAAAATTATAAATAGAGGTTAAGGGCCTCACTTTTGGAATCTTTTGGTCATTTTACAATTCAAATCTTAGTTACCTTGGTCTATTTAGATAAGATGGCCTTGTTTAGCACAAGGAATTTACAAGCGAAAATTCCAACTCTTCCTTTGGGGAAATGTGAGTGTCACCCTACGAAAGAATTTGGGGAATTGATTACAGATCATTGACAATCTATTTTATAAGTTTCTTTTAGATGGTGCTTGCTACTCCAAGGGCGCAAAATAATTTTTTGGGGGATGAGAGAAGATAGCAATCAATGGAGTATTGGCTGGAGAATTTGAAAATAATTATCCTAAGGGATAACAAATTTTCGTTGGTGATTTGCAGGAGTGAGAGTAGATCTATTTTGTATATTCCAGGGCTTATGCAAGGTTTGTTGGTAGGTTTTATGCACTTGCAAATACTCATAATTTGGGGAGTATTCGAGCTGAGATCTTCTTGGTGATTGAGGGGAGAATTTTGTAGGAGTTAGGGAAGATTTATTGGAGGGATATTTAGGCCTAATTCAGCAGTATATGAAATTTGTGGCATTTTCTATCCAAATCTAACAATTTACACTTGTTGGGGGTCACTAAGAGTCGGTGGATTCAGACCAAACCCTTTCTGGGTTTTTGTGCCTTTGGTGGAAGGAGGTTAGGATTAATTTTACATCATTTTCTTAGCAATTTTGAGGGAATAATTCCTAGTTCCATTCAGGAGCCAACAACATAAATTGTTGGAGGAGTTTTCAAATTACCCCAGGACCATTTACACCACTTGGTTCCATGAGATATTTCTGGATTTTGGAGCTGGTGTGGAGATCCTACATTTAATTTTGCAGAATTTTTTGAATAGATTTGAGGGTTCAAATATCAGATCACCTACAATAGTTATGGCAATAATATATTGAGTCAGTGTAGAGGTTTTTGGTGGAGTCATTCTAGCACTTAGGCATCACAATTCCAACCTGGGTTTTTCCTAGCTTGTTGTAGCAAGCCTAGGTTCCTCTGATCTCATTTATTATACTAATATTTATCAGAATTAATACTATGAATCAGAGTTTTTTCCTATATTTTTATGTTCAAATGTATATGGTTATGCATTTCTGAATTTATTAGATGTAGCTAGTTCATTTATTTTCTTATCTATGGTATTTTTCCATTTGGAATATTACAGTGGCATCAGAGCCATTATCTTGGCCAATTATGGGGTAGCCAACTAGATCATGAAAGATTTGGGCATGTATACATAATGATGGGTTAAACCATAGAAAACCAATGGCTTAATGGAATATTTATTATGCATGAATTATAGTGATCCATGTGGATACTAGTGGCCACCCGCCTATTCCACTTTGGGCCCCACCATTGTTTCTTTCATTTTTTCATTTTCCTTAATTATAGCACAATTTACTATTTTTCGTAGTTTTTCAGGTCCTGAACTTTCAGAGCCGTTTTGAGGCCCTAAACAACATTTTTTGGGAAATTTGGGAGCAACATGGGTCTGTGTACAAATGTTGCTCAATCAAAAGTTGTATTCCTTAGATAGATATTTCTAATGAGGTATTGAGTGCATCAAACGGAGATTGTATGCCAAAGGTATGCCCTTGGGAAGTTGATGTACCAAATTACCCAAACGGGACCCATAGTTTTGGTGCTTTATCTCCTAGGGTTAGGTTTTTGGATGTTTAGGGTTTTCAAATTTTTCTCAATAATAAATAGGCCCTCGACCCTTATTGCAAAAAAGTTCAGAGGCCTGTAGCCACCACATCTCTTCTTAGAGATAATCTACCGGTGCCCTAACTAGTTTATTTACATTCTGTCTGTAAAACAACTTCAGTTCTTTGGTATTAATGAAATGAAGTGTTATTTCTATTTCATATTTGTATTTATGGTTATATTTGTATTATTTTGTGTTCCTGCATAAATTTGGATTAGTGGTATTAGAGTGGTCTTCTCTTTCTTGATCCCTCTTTCCATGTCACCAATGAGGTCAGGGTATAAGGAGTTAGGGCTCGATTTGGTTGAACCTTTACAAGATCAGCCACGCAAACCCTGATGGCCACCCATGGGGGATGAAAAGAAATATGAGGGAGCAAGAGATCCTATCAAAATATTGCTCGAGGAGGCCTTCGAAAAACAAAGGAACATGATTGTGGATAACTTTGCCCAGATCCTTCAACGACTGCCCACCAGCGATACATCTGCATCCAACAGCCACTTTGGAGGCATGACTCTCTTTAAGGTACAAGTAAACTTTGACATTCCCATATTTGAGGGCCAAATATGATCCAAGTGGATATTGGTGACCACCCACCTATTCCACTTGGGGCCCCACCATTGTCTCTTTCATTTTTTCAGTTTCAGCACAACATACTATTTTTAGCATTTTTTCGGGTCCTGAACTTCTAGAGCCGTTTTGAGGCCCTAAACGACGTTTTTTGGACATTGTTTGTCTGGTGAATATGATTTTGTTCCAAAATCTATATTTGTGGAAACATTTGTATTCCTCAGATAGATATTTCTAACGATGTATCATGTGCGTCAAACGGAGATAGTATGCAAAAGTTACATCCCCGGGAAGTTGAAACACCAATTTACCCAAACGGGGCCCATAGTTTTGGCGCTTCATATCCTAGGGTTAGCTTTTTGGACGTTTAGGGTTTTCCGTTATTTATAAATAATAAATGGGCCCTCGAGCCTCATTGTAACTCATTTCAGAGGCCTGTATCCACCACATCTCTTCTCAGAAATAAACTAGCTAGCGCTGGTAGCTTGTCTCTGAGAAGAGATGTGGAGGCTACAGACCTCTGAACTGATTTAAAATGAGGCTCGAGGGCCTATTTATTATTTAGAAACAATATAAAACCATAAACGTCCAAAAACATAACCCGAGGAGATGAAGCGCCAAAACTATAGGCACCGTTTGGGTAAATTGGTGTTTCAACTTCCTGGGGACGTAACTTTGGCATACTATATTTGTTTCATGCACATGGTACATCATTATAAAGATATATCCGAGGACTAAAACTATTGCTGCAAATCTTAATTTTGAAACTAAATCATATTTTTCGTACAAACGATGCCCAAAAAATGTTGTTTAGGGCCTCAAAACGGCTCTGAAAGTTCAGGACCCGAAAAACTGCTAAAAATAGTAAGTTGTGCCGAAACTAAAAAAATGAAAGAGACAATGGTGGGGCCCCAAGTGGAATAGGTGGGTGGCCACTAATATCCTCCTAGATCAAAATATGTGCAAATGCCATAGATATATGGTTGAATCTATTAGGGGGATATTTCTTGTTTCATGACTTTTCCGACCGGGAGAAGATTATTTTTGCACTTCTCAAAGCTACCTCCCATGTCAAGGACTGGTGGGAAACCTACTGTGAGAAAAAGGATAAGATGGAACCCTCTTTGTTCTTGGTCGTACCCACATGGAATTATTTCTGAGATGCCATCAAGGAATAATACTATCACGTGGGTAGCTATGAGGACAAGTACATACAATGGACTACGCTGTGGTAGCAAAGGGATCAAGATGTGCATGAGATGATGAATCGGTTCCATACCCTACGCACACATTTGGGTATGAAAGATTCAGAGAAACATTTGGTGCTGAAGTACCGCAGTTGTCTACACATATACATTCAAGAGGAAATGGAGTTCCTCGACATCTACTCACTTGGTACGGCATACCGGTATGCTACCAAGATTGAGCAGAAATTCAAACAGAAGAAACAAGACTTTGGATCTGCAAATAAAAATCAAGGGAAAGGTGCCCCCAAACCACATAACAAAGGAAAATTCCAACGCATGACAGCCCAAGGCAACCGGTTCGAAGCCACAAGCAAAGAACAAAACCACGAAGCCAAAGAAGGACATGGGAAAGTGGTGTGAGTTCCATAAGATCTCCACTCACAACACAAGTGAGTGTCGGGCCAAGAAGCTGTTGGTGGCCAAGATGAGGACTTCTAAATCAGATGCATGCTCCAACTCTAAATTAGAACCTGACAAGGAGAATGACAAAGGGAATCATATTATTGATACGGAGCCCAACGCCACCATTACCACAGTGAAGATCCAGAAGGAGGAACCGAATGATCCAGAGGAGGAGGAGCGTCTCTTCCACTCCCAGATGTGGGTAAAGGGTTTCCTTCTATAGTTCATTGTCGACAGTGAGAGCCAAAATAACCTCATTTCAGCAAAGGTTGTGAAGAGGTTGGGCTGGATGACCAGAGCACACCCACATCCATACACCATCGGGTTGCTTCACCAAGAACGAGATCTCTGTGTCAGCCAGCAGTGTCGTATTCCCTACAGCATCAAGCCCTTAATGGATGAGGTATTATGTGGCATTTCTCCTCATGATGTTTCTGATGTATTATTAGGCCAACCATACTTGTGGAAGCGACATGTTGTGTATGAGTCTCGGCCTCGTGATGTTATTGTTACTTTGGGAAATAATTTGTACAGGATACCAAAGGTACCGTTGCTTGCCGCTATCTCTTTGGTTACTGCAAAATAATGCAGTAAGTTCATTTCCAAAAGTATGAAATTTTTTTTCCTGGTGATCTTGCCCGAGGGCAAGAAGAAGATTGTGGCCACGACCTCTAGACAGGGCTCCTTCGTATGACAACAACAAATGGACAAGGTGGTGGAGGAGTATGGGGACATCTTCACCTCGCCCACGAGGGTGCCTCTACACTATCAAGTCAAGCACACCTTTGATCTAACCCCAAATGCATCGTTTCCCAATGGAACAGTCTATCGACGCTCTGTTCGCAAGAACGATGAAATCAAGACGTAGATTTAGGAGTTGTTGTAAAAAGGTCACATTTGGATGAGTTCATTTCTCTGTGGGAGCTTGATCGTGTTGGTACAGAAGAAGGATGGGACTTGGAAACTATGTATTGACTATCAGGCGCTAAACAAGATCACTGTCTAGAATAGGTACCTAATCCCATGGATTGATGACCTTCTAGACCAATTCAAATTGGAAAAATATTTCAGCAATATCGACTTGAAGTCTCAGTATCACCAGGTGCCAATCGAACCCTTCTATGTGTGGAATACTTCCTTCAAAGCCAAGGAGGGCCTTTTCAAATGGTTGGTCATGCCTTTCGAGTTGAAAAATGCACCTGCAACCTTCATGAGGTTGATGGATGAAGTATTTCGGCTATTCACCAACTCATTTTTTTTTTTTTTCACAAAATCGGTTGCTGATTGATATTAAAAAAAGGAAAAGGAGGCGATGCTCCAGATTTACAAGGTAGCATTGGCAAGAGGTGGGCCAATTGTCGCTATTTTTAGTGCCAATTTATTTTTTACATCTAGCTTGTTTCACAGTGAGAAAGGTAGTAGTGGTATAAATTCTAGCGAACTGGAATAATAAAAAACAGACTTTGCATTTCATAATTGAAATTTGAATGTATGATGAGATTGCCGCCCATTGAGGTCTTCACCCGCTTCAATAAGTTGTGTTGTGCCAAACTTTGACTGGTCATCGTAACAAGGAGCTAATAAGTTGTCTTGGGAGACAGAGGTGGACAGAGGCACAGTAGACAGAGGCGCATATAATACAAAATAGTAGAGCTGAGAAACGCATAAATGTGGTGCGCTAGCTAGTTTGAACAAAGATCGATGAAGTGAGGGTTAACAGTGGTCAAAGGATGAATAAGTGCATTTGATGGATCATGGGAAAGGACATACACAGGAGGGTGCGCAGAGTTTAATGGAACGTCACAGAGGGAGAAATATTTTGAATGTGCAGAGTTTATATCTATGGGAATCGTATCCAAGGGACAAGTAGCTGTAGTGTGAGACTTTGAAAAGGATCTGAGCATGGGTTTTCAGAGTCCAAGAGCAGAGATCTATTGTGGGTAGAAACTACTGAGGAGTATAAATCTGTTCATGGCAGGAAAAAATGTTGATCAGAGCCGTTACATCGAAGGTTTCCAACAGAATGAGAACATGCTATGTTTTCCCTTTCATCAGCTTCTTTGTTGAGTGTTCGAAGAACATGATAAAAGAGGTTCCCTTTCATCTGCTGATCAATAGTTTGGCAGCACCCTATGATTTGTTGTAGATTCAACTTGGGGGATTTTCTGTTGCATATCATCAGACTAATTACAATGGCTGAATCTCCAATTATTACAGCTATGTTGATGCCAAGTCTCTGAAGCTGAAGCAGAACTTAGTAGAGAGCTAATGCTTCTGCTCTGTTATTGGATAAAGTACCCAGTCCCCATTCGTAATCCACTAGAACATCACCATTACCATTGCAGATGAGTCCTCCAGCCCCAGCCATTCCTGGGTTGGACTTGGAGGCACCATCAAAGAAGAGATAATGTGCATTTCAATTCCTGAGCCATCGTGCAAATTCCTCTTCTTTCATCCTGAGTTTCCAGCTATACCTAGAATTGGTTCTGCTACTAGGATTGCTTCTGTTTTGTGCTATGTTGTTTCTATCTAGAATATACCCTATGTAATTTCTTTCTTCAACATGCACGTCCAGCGTGTTCAATTTCCCTTGACATTTCGTGGATAGGGCTTCCAAATTGAGACTCCAAGCTTTGTTGTAGAGCTTTCTGACGCTGGTTTCTTTACCTTTGAAGTTCATGTGGTTTCTTGCCAACCAGATGTTCCATAGAAGAGTACAGGGCAAGGCATTCCAAACCCTTCGAGCAATGTTATTTGTTTTTTTTCTCCACGGGTAGCTTTTTTCACCAACTCATTTTTAGTAGTGTACTTGGATGACATTTTGATATTCATCCAAATTTGGAAAGAGCACCTCAACCACATCCAACAAGTCCTCCAAACACTGCGACAACAAAAGTTGTGTGTCAATTTGGAGAAGTGCACTTTTGGCATGACCCTGGTTGAATATCTAGGATACATTATTGATGAACAGGGGGTGCATGTGGATCCAACCAAGATTCGAGTCATTCAGGATTAGCCAACCCCAACCACTCTAACAGATCTTTGCAGCTTTCTGGGTCTTGCTAATCTCTACCATAGGTTCGTGTTGGGATTCTCTCATATCACTTGGTCCTTGAATCGAGTCACCAAGGGAGGAGAGAAATACAAATTATTTTGGTTGGAATCTCAGTAGAAGGCGTTCGTATAATTGAAACATCGCATTTTCTCTGCCTCAGTTCTCACATTACCAGACTTGCAACTACCATTTGAGATCGATACAGATGCCTCTGACTATGCTATTGGGGAAGTTCTTACTCAACAGGGGCATCTAGTGGCATATCACAATGAGACATTGTCTGAACAAGTATCCCACTTATGACAAATAATTTGTTTCCATTGTGTAGGCTTTTCGACAATGGAAGCAATGCATTTTTGGGAAGGAAACGGTAATCCACAAAGACCACCGACCTTGTATTTCATACAGACACAAGGGTAGTTGCAGAACCATCACCATTAGAAGTGGTCCACATATCTGCAACAATTTCATTTGAACATCAAGTAAAATAATGGCAGCACCAATAACATTTCATATTTCCTCAGTCGGCCACTGATCGTGGCGCTAACCACCATTTTCAACTCTTTTGGGCATGAGAATTCTGGTTGGTCGATTCTCTACAAGAGCGATCCAGAATTCAGCCACACATACAAGAAACTCTTGGAGAGTGCGCAAGTTCCAAATTTTCACCTTCAAGATGCATTGTTATGTCACCTAGGACACCTTTTCGTTCCTTCAAGAGAGTGTTCCAAGGTTATTTTGGAAGAACACTACATTTGTGTCGCGAGGCATTTCGAGGT
This sequence comes from Pinus albicaulis, assembly GCA_034641835.2. Lineage (NCBI taxonomy): Eukaryota > Viridiplantae > Streptophyta > Pinopsida > Pinales > Pinaceae > Pinus > Pinus albicaulis. The sequence goes on from CM076578.1 coordinate 1,072,801,334, forward strand.
TGAGAAAATAGTGGCAGTATTGAAGAAGTATTTCTATTGGTCGAACCTTCGATAGGATGTTGGGAAGTACATCAGATCCTGCATTGCTTTCGCCATTTCCAAACCAACCATCAAGAAATGGGGCCTCTATACACCTCTACCTGCCCCTATTCGACCTTGGGAATCCAACTCCATGGATTACACGTTGGGGCTTCCTTTCACTAAGCATGAAAACATTTTTTTTCATGGTCGTCGACATATTCTCGAAGATGGCCATTATGGTGGCCTGTAAGAAGAATATCACAGTAGAATCCACTGCTAAACTAATCTAAAATTAATTATTATTTATTGTTGTGCTAATATCAGTTTCATATTTAAATAAACATTGCTTTGGTTTTCTTATCCATCAAGAGATTATCCATGAGCATGTGATTGAAAATTCATTAAAACTTCATAAAATTTAATGTTTATCATGAACTCAAAAGCATAGAAACTTAATGTTGAACAACAAAAAATAAAAACACAGTAATCACAATTAATAGAGCTCAATACACAAGTTTTTGATGAAGGAGTTCACCCCTCCTGGGCTACATCTCCTTGGTCCAACTTCATAGTGTGGGCCTTTTTATTAGATTAAAATGTGCAAAATTCTTGTTTATAGTCTCATCTTTCCTCTGCAACCTGCTCTAGTGGCTCCAAAACATCAAAATATACCATAAATGACTCTTCCTGAGCTCATTTTGGTCGAAAATTGCCTCAGTTATGGAAAAAAAATATTTCCTATAATTTCTCCTCTAAAACTAGGATTCCGCCAGTTAAAATTTCAAATTTAGCAAGGCCACCTAAAAAAGCACCTCCGCCAGTCGAACCACCATATTAAAATGCGCTTAATTAGAGATAAGTGCATTTAACAATATAATAAGTGAAAGTTTAAGTTTAAGCACAATTAGTGCTAACTATGAGTTAATATGCCTTAACTGCGGATTAACATAATAAAACATGGGTTGATCTCGTATTTAAAACTTTGTCGATGGTAACACTGGTCATCGGTCTTGTGCTTCCGGACATATGGGACGGGGTTGGCCCCCTCTGAACCCCCGTTCACCGACGCGATAAAACTCAAATATTGGTGAGAAACTATTGGGTTAAGACACACAATAGGAGCAAAGATGGTAAGGCATATTGTTGGTGGGCAGTAGGTCTAGGTTTCAATCCCGAGCCCCGCCATAAGTATTTTTTCCAACGTGCAATTAAAAATTCCTCCAAGTTAGCCATTCCGCTAAATTTAGAGCCCCTCCATAGTTGACTCCAACTCCACCACGGTGTAAGGTTCAAAACCTTATGTTATAATATATGTTCCATAATAAATATTTCCCACCATCACATAGTCTTCGACCTTAGGTTATATATGATATATATATATATATATATATATATATATATACACCATAATATATATATGTGCACCAATGTCCCATAATGTTCCAACCTTAGAATATATTTCAACATGCCATGCCATTTGGGGGGGGGGGGGGGGGGTATGTGGCATGCCACATGGTCCTTCCCCATTGGTCCATAACTCCACAAAAAATAATAACATTGCACCAATAATAATAATAATTAAGCCTTAGACTTAGGATAAAAAAATTTCCCTTCCTAGTCAACATTGGAAATTCCAGTTGTGCCACTTGGCACAATATCATTGGTTGATTCTGGAGAATATTTCCTATGAAGCTAACTAGACTACCACATCATCCTTGTACCTGTTCTGCTTATTTTTTCCCAGTTTGGGAAAATTAACAACATGCCATAATTCCCTCATACGAACTCGGAATTTGATGAAACGAGTTGCGTTGGAATCCTAGAGACAAGCTCTATCTAGGCGTTTATTTTTGAAGCATTTCTGATCACTTTCAATTTTGAGATAAATATTGAGCCTTAGATCGTTCCTCTTTGAATGAGTGTGGGTGCACTTTGGGATCCTATAGTCTATCATCTCAGATCAGGACAAGAGTTTCCTCAACGCATTTTGGTCCAGCCTCTGGTCAATGCTTGACACCAAGCTCACCAAGCCCACATATTTCCATCCCCAAACTAATGGCTAGATAGAGGTCATCAACAGGATGATTGTACACATTTTTCACATGTAAAATTTAAAGCATACACACACATGGGATGATAGCCTCCTCTGTGTACAACACAGTTATAATCGGGCTCTCCACAACTCAACTAGCCACAACCCCTTTCAGGTGGGCTTGGGATTCCAGCCACTATGTCCCATTGACGTAGCCATGCCATTTGTGGCTACTGAGGCTAATTCGACTCATGTCTATTCTAAGGATGATAAAGAGAACAGCTTCATCGAGCGCATTTAGCATAGCTGCCAATAGGTTCATGACATATTGAACAAATCCAATGCTAAGTACAAGAAACAACATGATCAATATCGGGTGCCACACAACTTCCAGGTGGGCGACAAAGTGTGGCTACATTTGTAGAAGAAGCGCCTCACTTGACCTCACCACAAGCTTCACCCGCTCCGATATGGGTCATACACCATCACCAAGGCTATAGGGACCAATGTCTTCGAGCTCATTATTCCACCATTCCTTGGCCTACACCCAGTATTCAATGTGGATCGCCTTCGGCCCTACTTCCCACCTCTATTGGACACCTCCAACATTGCAGAACAACTTAGACCAATAGAGTTAAACCCAGATTTCATTGAATAGGCCACCATAGATTATATCATGGACATACAAATCAAGAACGGTTTCCACCATAATATCCAACTCTATCGGGTTATCAAAGTTGGCCAACTCCTGCACGAAGGCAAGTAGTTCACCAGGGACCAAGTTCAATAGAAGTTTCCTCATCTCATGGAGGAACTCAATTCAATGGGGACCATTGCTTCCTAAGGGGCAGGGGTGATGATGTAGGTGGATACTAGTGGCCACCCACCTATTCCACTTGGGGCCCCACCATTGTTTCTTTCAGTTTTTAGTTTCCTTAATTATAGCACAGTTTACTATTTTTAGTATTTTTTCTAGTCCTGAATTTCCAGAGCCGTTTTGAGGCCCTAAACGATGTTTTTTGGGAAAACCAGGAACAACATGGGTCCATGGATTGATGTTTCTCACTCAAAAGTTTTAGTCCTCATATAGATCTTTCTAATGAGGTATTTATCGTGCCAAACGGAGATAGTATGCCAAAGTTATGTCCCCGAGAAGTTGATGTACCAATTTACCCAAACAGGGCCCATATTTTGGCGCTTCATCTCCTAGGGTTAGGTTTTTGGATGTTTAGTGTTTTTCATTGTTTCTCAATAATAAATAAGCTCTCAAGCCTCATTGTAACACAGATCAAAGGCATGTAGACACCACATCTCTTCTCAGAGATAAGCTACCAATGCCCTAGCTAGTTTATTTCCATTATGTCTGTAAACTAATTTTAGTTCTTTGGTATTAATGAAATGAAGTGTTATTTCTGCTCCATATTTGTATTTATGGTTATATTTCTATTATGTTGCGTTCGTGCATAAATCCGAATCACATATGGTGGAATCCACTAGAATGATGAGAAATTAGCCCAGTTGAGGAAGTTGTCAGACCAGATCCATCCTCATCCTTATAGGAAAGACACTAGAGGTGCTTAGGTCATGAGGATGAAACCATCTACACCATGTGGTAAAAGTAGACAAAATGAGGGCACCAAATATCCTCAAAAGGAGAAGGGAGGACATGGACAGTTAGAGGGTGAGACCAGGAGGCACTTTTTCTGGTGGATACCTAGCTTTATATATCAAGAGCCTGAGGAGGAGGTTGAGCATGAGGCTGAGGTAACACATGGTTTTGAGGAGCATGTAGCTATACCCAGTGTGACGCAGGAGTCACCCTTGTTGGATACTACTCTGATAGCTTCGGCTAACACCTTCGGGGAGAGATTAGAGCACACACCCATATGTCCATCCATTGAAAAGGTTCCAAGAGACACAGAGGTGTCCACCATTGAGGAGGTGTCATCTGTTGTTGAGGTATCCATTGATGAGGTGTCCAAGGTTGTGTCCAAACTTTTAGGTGATATCAATGCACTACAGGTTGATGAGGTGTTGGGACATGTATCCGTCATTGATGGGTAGCTGATAGGGACAATGGAATCCATATATGTGACAGAGTTTCCAAATGGTAGCTACCTATTGCTGATTGTTGAGGATGTTATGCATGGTGAGATATCTTTTGAGAGTCAGTCAGTGGCTCATGATGAGCCCATGGTGGAGAAGGATGAGAAGCCATCCTTGGAGTCAAATATCGATGAGGAGTAGTCATGTGCATTGGAAGTGATCATATTTGTCATAATTTCAATAAAAAATACCCTTCTGGCATACATCGATGGGGCTTGCAACATTATTGGGTCACCTCCACATGTTGGTGAGAGAGAGGTCATGCTACCTAGGTAGATTACATGGATTGACTAAACTAGCGAGATGAGGAAACACGAGTTTCACATGGTGCAACTTTCATACGATGGAGGAATTGTTACATGTGTCATTGGTTGTGCATTCGAGCCCTCTCTCAGGGTTCTATGTTGAGATATATTGAGTTGGTATTTGGTGGATTTTCTAGGAGGCTAGATGCATCCATGGCCATAGTTTAGCAGAGGTTCTGGATTAACAGAGGGGTTGGAGGGCTAGACTGTTTTTGGGATCCGGGTAGGATTCTCCATAAAATAATGGATTCAGTAGGTGATGGTAGTATCTGTGTCATGGAATCCATGGTTGGTGCACACAACTTTTCATATCCCATTTAGAGTTCCTGGCAACATGGATTGACAGGGGAGCAAGAAAATTTCACGATTTTTCATGGCATGTGGGGGATACATGGGATTATAGAATTATTAGCCTACTCTGGTGAGAGTTGGTAGGAGGAGGTGGCACTGGCAGTGTAATATTCCAAATCTGGAACAGCTAGCAAGGCATGACTGGAAAATGTATTTTCTAGTAATGGCTGCTGTAGGAATTGAAACCAAGACCTGGATCCCTTGGAAAAATGTGTCTAAGTCTTGAATCCAAGAGGATGCTCCAAATAAATCCTTCTTAGTGAGTTAAATAGATCTCCCACACTTAGATGTCCTCAAAGAGTGCCCACTGAAGGGACTGCAACAATACATGAACATAAGATGGAATGACATCGTTATTATGGTAAGCCTAAGTACATGAAGATGTAAATAGCCAAAAAGTATACAATATAGCAGCAAAATAGTACAATTCCTTGAGGAATTAATCACTTAAGCTAGGCAATGAGAGCCTCCACAAAACATGTACAAGTAAATGAATCAACACTGCTACATGGGAAAATCCTTGGCTAAAATAACACAATTTATAGGAGATACTGCAAAAAAATACATGATATGACAATGATAGCTCAATAAATGTGGGGGATCAAGCTCTCAACCCCTGAAAACACTAATACAACAATAATACACAATCCTTGGAAGGATTGGCTACAATACATGTACAAATGGCAATTCTGCAGAAATGTCAAAGTTGCTAGGTAGCAGCTGCAACTCTGAAAATAATTGGAGATGGATGAAGATGATATGCTATCTGAAATAAACCTCCTCCAACAGATATCTCAAGTGATAGGCTGATCCTATTTCTGAAGATCTCTTCCTCCAAAATAGTGGAGCAACTCCTCACTGCACATATGCACTAGAATAACGCAGTATGGAGAATGGACTGCGCTGTCTATGATGGGAGATGCTTGGCCTTGATGCCAAGATATTCAAATCAGCTTTGAAACTTCCCTTACTAACATTCTGGAGTAATAGGAGCCCCCTCCTCTAAAATATGAGCCAAGGAAAGGTGTTGTGGAACCCTCCACTGCAACACCCAGCCACACTACGTTATAATTCAGCAGAAATAACACGGTGATTAAAGAACTGGCTTTGGCCTTGAGCCAAGATTTGGAGAAAAAGAAGATAAATCCTTCAATAGGCCTCTCAAGAAGGAGAATAATTCCTAAACAGGAATCCCTCGTGCATATAGCACTGCAACTCACTGTAAATAGTCTAATCAGACAAATGATCAAATGCTCAAAGATGTCTCACTATGGCTGCATCTTCCTCATTTTATGCAAGTGAATGTCCCTTTTCCTTATACCCCACACATTAGGGTTTCTTCCACAAAGAATATTCCTCCCTCTCAAACTGCGATGTCTTCTCATGCAAGCTACACCTCTTAGGAAGCACTGTTGACTTGGTCAAACTTGACCTTGTCCTCATGCAATTGCCCCATTTTACACTGGAAGGTGCAAAATTAAGCTGCTCCATTGATCCTTTTCACACTATGAAGTATATTATTCCTAACCATGGGCATTTTACCCATTTTATTCACCTCCTAGATGAAATAAGAAAAAATTAATATTCCAATTTGCTTCTTGCAAATTTTGGAATATTACAGTCCTCCCCTCTCAAAGATTTCTTGTCCTCAAGCAAGTGCAAGGATAGAATTAACTATTTTCTCCTCCTCTCCTTGTAGCATCCCTGTATGATGTTCTCCTCCAAGTGAAGTGATGTTATCTCATCAAACAAGCCTCCACATTGCTCCTCCTTAGCATGTAAGTTAGTTATCAAGCTATCATCATGTAAAAGTGAAATACTCAAGAGGATGAAAAGGTGATGTCTAGAGGTCCCTTTGAAGAAATGGATATGAAGTATAATGGGAACTATCTTTCCCATATGGATCCTCCATCTCCAAGCTATTAGCCATGCAAAATGTGTCACCTCCCCACTAGGAAACTCCTGGAAACTGTCCTCCACCTTTGGCTCCGGAAAAGTAGGTGGGCTGAAATTCTGCTCATGGTAGACAATGTAGCCTACCCCACGCTATCCTCCTCTCCACTTAAGATAAGTGTAGAGTATCTTCTGATCCTGGGCTACAATAAAGTTTCCCTCAAGTGGCAAGATGAGGATTAGATCTACAAATATCTCTCTCCCAACATGGAAAATCATGCTGGCCAAAATATCCCCATATATGATGAGTTGGAAGCCATCATCATATGGAATCTCCTCCATCATATGGTTCACCTCATAAAGAGACAAGTGTGTTGTAAAGGTGACCATATCATATCCCATGTTTCCCTTAGAACATGTAGTGCAAATAATTTGAGGAATTTCTCCCTCAAAGGACACATTCACCCCATGTGTCTCTCTCCCAAGCATGCCCCTCATAAAGACAGAAACAATAGAGCCATAGGGAGAAAAAATGAGAATCATACTTGCTGCCATATGCAACAAATGAGAAGGACAATGGTCCCTCAAGTGAAACCAACGCAGCTTGACCTTCAACTGCCATAGAGACTGATAAAATGCATGGCTTCTCAACCACTTCCTTGTTGCTCCAATCTCCTCATAAGTATGGAGGAAGTAAATGATGCAAGGTGTACAATGATCATATCCTCCATAATAAGCCTCTTTCCCAAGTCCTCCTAGGGAATGGCCATCAATCATGCTTATGGCCTCAACTAGACCATGAAGCTCAAAAGAAAGAATGCTCCTCCTTGGAGCAACATCCTGCACATATATGGATAAGGGACATACATCATATAAATAATCATGTAAACAATCATCACTCTTACCATATTTTCTATTCATACAAATGGAATGGCTCATAGATGACTCTTCTCTCCTCCTCAAAGAGAAAAGAGGTGGTTGTGCTAACACCTCCAAAGAGTTATGTCTCTCCTCCATTGCCATCTGGTCCATGCATCTACTCATATGCTGATATATCTCCTCCTCAAAGCCCATCCAAAAATACCCCTCCATGATGGTGTGGTATGCTCTCATAGAACAAGTGGGACTGAAAAGGAAATCCTCATGAGCTGCTTGTAGCAACTTCTCCTTGAGCTTGGAAGCTCTAGGAAAGAAGATCCTACCATGATAAAATATGATCCCGTCTTTGAATGAATACTCCTCCTCATGCAACTGGTCATCCAATATCATACAAGTAAAAAGATCCTTGGAATTCTCCACCAACAGCTGGGAGTTCCAATAGGGATTTATCCTCCATAGTGACAGCATTGATGATCTCTCATGAAGAGCACATGTCATATGGTCACAATCTACTTTGACATATCCCATGCCAAATATGCAAGTTGGAAAGCTACTATCCTTCCCCTGCTGCTTCTGCCACAATGCAAAATCTGAAATGGAAGTGGGTACTGATGATGTTGAGAGAATGCTCTCTCTCTCTCCTTGAGTCTACCCCAGACTCCCAACGCTGTATCAATCTCTCCCAAGGTTTCCACCCTCCTGAAATCAATGAGTGGTTCCTCAACATGTGAATCATCCATGCAATGAGACATCATCATCAAGAGATGACTGAATACATGAATGGAGATAACTCTCCATGCTTCCACTGCGCAATGCAATCACCTCCTTAGGTGCATCAACCTCCATAAATGAATAGGGATTTGTACTCCTCATCTCATGATTCTGGGTCTTCTCCCTACCTTCTTTTTATGTCTCCATGGTTCCACACCTCCTCAATAATGGCACATGTAAAACATGCGTTGTGCCTTGATCTCCATACATGAGATCCTGGGGACTTCCTTGCAAAGATGCAAACATCCCTCTGCTTGGAGCAAGAGCTCCTCTTTCCTCTGTATGAGATGCTAGATCAACTCCATATATAACAGCGTTTTTTCCCTCAATCTCTGCAACATGAGTGGGAAACCTCCCAATGATTGGATCCCTTTTTGAAAAAGAGATCTCCATGCTTCCTTTCTCAACAGTGTGAGAAGAAATTTTCTCTCCCAATGAAGTATGGTGCAAGTTTTCAACCTCCTGATGTAGTATTGTGTTATCATGAAATGGTTTTGTTTGATTTATCTTTTTTATCTCCTCCATGTGTGTCTCATGAATCCTTATATCAAATATTTTAACTAATTCCTTAGTGAAACTTGAATAAGATGCAATGCTTACATTTTTTAAAGAAAAGGATTCAAAAATCCACTAGGCATAAGCCTTACCTCTCAAATGCAGCTCTACAACTTTTATGGCTTCATCTTCAAGAATGTGGTGCTGCTACAAGAAGGTCTCTAAATACTCTACCCAAGATTTGGCTGAACATGTAGGTGAACCCTCAAAGATAGACAGAAGAAATCTATCCTGTTGCTCTCTTCCTTTCACCTTCAACTTGCAAAACTCTGAAAAATTAAGATGATCTCGGAATTTCAGAGTTTGAAACTCATGCTCTTTCAAGAAATCACTAGGGTTCCCCTCATAGCAACCTCTTATTCTCTTTTCATCTCTCTTCCAGAAATCATGGGCAAGTGATTGCGCTGTACATGATGGTGTGTAGCTGCTTGCTCACACTCCTCATGTGCAAATCTAGAGTTTTAATTTGGTAAAAACCCTCTTGGATATCATTCACACATATCCCTTAGGATCTCCTTGAACTATTCATGAATCATATGTACATATTTAGGAAGAATCTTGGTAAGATTATCCCATTTTTCTCCTCCAAAGGATGGAGACTTTCTCTTGCTTGTTTCTTTGTCTCCTTGATGAGAATAGGAAGTGAAGGGTTCTTCCTCTTCTTTCTGCTTATCCTCCTTGGGGAGGTTCTTCATAGATCTGAAATATGATGAGATAAAACTCATCCTCTTCAATCTTCTGATCTCTTGGGCTTAGACTCACAGTCTGAGCCAAGACTATGCTTTGATACCACTGTAATATTCCAAATCTGGAACAGTTAGCAAGGCATGACTGGAAAACACGTTTTCTAGTAATGGCTGCTACAGGAATTGAAACCAAGACCTGGATCCATTAGAACAATCTGTCTAAGTCCTGAATCCAAGAGGAGGATCCAAACAAATCCTTCTAAGTGGGTTAAACAAATCTCCCACACTTAGATGTCCTCAAAGAGTGCCCGATGAAGGGACTGTAGCAATACATGAACATAAGATGGAATGGAAACGTTATTATGGTAAGCCTAAGTACATGAAGATGTAAATATCCAACAAGTATACAATACATCATAAAAAGAGTACAATGCCTTGAGGAATTAATCACTCAAGCTAGGCAATGAGAGCCTCCATAGAACATGTACAAGGAAATGAATCAACACTGTTACATGAGAAAAGCCCTGGCTAAATAGCGTAGTTTATAGGAGATATTGCAACAAAATACATGATATGACAATGATAGCTCAATAAATGTGGGGGAGCAAGCTCTCAACCCCTAAAAACACTAAAACAACAATAATACACAATCCTTGGAAGGATTGGCTGCAATACAGGTACAAATGGAAATTCTGCAGAAATGCCGGAGTTGCTGGGTAGCAGCTGCAACTCTTAAAATAAATGGAGATGTTTGAAGTGTTGGAAATACTGTCATTTATGGCAAAGAGAAGTAAATTAAGAAAGGCAGCAGTAAGAAAGGAGCATCACCTGAACTATCACTATGGAAAAAGAGAAGAAAGAAGAACTAGCAAATAGGCAAAGGAGACAGGCAAGAGGCAGCCTAGCTAGTAGAGTCATCAAAGGAAACATATGAAGCTTAGACAAGAAACAAAGGCAGCAAAGACAGACAAGGATCAGAGAGGTAGCTGAGACAGCAAAGATGCAGAGATGTAGTAGAGACGTGAACTGGAGCGGTGGAGAGTTAGAATCAGTTCAGTATTACATGTGCATTGGTTGAACTAACTTCTATGTGGAAGGGCATTGAGTTTCAATAAGAAATTGTATAACCAGTGTGTGATAATACCATGTGTTAAGGACGTAATATATGAAATGTATGCTTGAGGAATGTTGAAGTTTGTGGGAGAGAGCGTATGAAGAATGTGTGACAAAACCCTATGTTAAAAGTTAATTTCAATGTCTTGATTCATTTCCAGAAGCAATATAAAGGTTTTCCATATAATACTGTGGGAGTTTTGTTTGAAAGCACGAAAGGGAATTGTGAAATAAATGATGTTATGATCCCTGATGAAGGGCGCAAATGAGTTCACCTCTGGTTATTAATTGTGTGTTGAAACCCTGTTTTGATGAAGTCCGATTTTAATAAAGACGGAGCCTAAACTATAACTGAGCCTGTTAAGTCTATATCATATGGACCAATTTGATGAAGGAATTACACATGAATTGGCGTATATGCAAGAAACCTGGAACGAATCTCTTGAAGGAAGCAATGGCGCAGTTTGAATAAGAAAGTGAGAATAGAAGTGTGAAGATGGATTGATGAACAAGTAAATGTGAAAGCAGAACTGTGAGTGAAGGAGGAACCCTGAATAAACAGTAAAGGCGATTTTTAACCCAAGGAGTGTTTTTTCGCAAAATTTTAAAACGGTAAGTGGTTTCTTAAAATAAAATGCAATATCAGCCTTTGCCTAACACGTGGCCCAAGTGGTATTCCAAATCCACCCATTTCACATTATTTTTTTTAGTTAAAGTTCGGTTCAATAGAAAATGCAATAACTGTTGATCTTGGTGTTTAGAATGCGATGTTGCAAACACCGTTGGATCGCAAGTGAAGGAGCACAGACGGAAGTTAGGTTATAAGTTGTTGTCGGACCCAAAAATGTTGGGGATTCTTAGTTTAATATGTATTGGCCTTTGAATTAATCAGAACCATCATTTTATGTGAAATATGAATGTTAATGAGGTCGATGTATATAGCAACGTGAACTATGGGCCTAGACTTTAATATATAACGGTGGTTGATATTTTAACCATAGCTCGAGTGTTATTGGCGTAGGTATTCTGATAAAATATTTTCTGGGGTCTTAATATAAGTCCACAGCTTATTAATTTTTGTAATATTTGATTGGGGAATATATATATATATATATATATATATATATATATATATATGGCAATATATATATTACGTTGATATGAGTCAAATGAGATGTGGGCCGAGGACATTTATATGCGTTATCCCTTGGGATTAAGTCCAAAATTGAAGGTTTCATTATAATGTTTAAAGGTGTCGTATATGTTAACATATGTGAAAAGCAAGAGGTTTATTGTTGGTTTGTTATATGTTATATAGACCAACATATAATATGAAGAGTTATGATATGCGTTGAACGAGGATGTGGGGACACAGGTCCTTGTTGATATATGAATTTGTGCATTGTTTTAACAAAGTTGAACATTTAATATTCATGAAATGGACCTGACTCTGGTTTTTAACCATAGAGCATTAAAAGCAACCTCCGTATATGAAGACCAATGTTATTTAAATGTTTTGTTCTAACCATTGTGTTAAGAACATAAAGGTAACCTCCGCATATTATTATTACTAATTGCCCAGATTTGGAAATAGCTTGGGTCAAATTTTGGGATGCATTTTATATGCATGAGACTTTGAGTGTTATTTGGGAGCCAAACTTGTAAAGCAGTTATGAATATGCAGCAGATACACCATTGCAGTGAATAGGAGAGTATGCAGAAACTAAAAAAGACATGGGGCATTTTACATGCATGGAAAACAGAGGTATGCAGAACAATTACATGACAACAGTAGAAAAGACAAATGCACAGCAAGCCAAGGGATGGAAAAAGGGCTGAGTGAGATGGTTGTATGTAACTAAAAATTTGAATCTAAATGTTTCAATTGATTTCATATTGTTTGTGTTGCAAAGGCAAGTCTTCGGTAGGAAAACAAAACTCCTCTGCAAAACTGAAATTTGTATGAATTGCTATATTCTTCTGAATGAGCTGGACATAGAAATGAGAAGGGATAATTCAAAGAGTCATGGCTATTCACTTCGAATTCCTGTATAATGCAAACAACCATGAAGTTATTTTTTATAAAACAGGTAATATCCTTGTGTAGAAGGTTACGAAAACAGAGAGAGAGAACGAGAGAGTGTGCAACAGAATTGAAGAGAGTTGAAGATTGTTAGAAAGCTGCAAAATGGAAGAGAGAAGAAGAATATAAGAAATCTGCAAGAGGTGAGAGAATGGAAAAATGAGGCAGAGAGGATAAGAAGAAGGAGGAGCAGATAGAGAAGCTGTGAAGACTCAGAGATGATATAAGGCAGATATGAAGGTTGGTGCACAGCAGTGAATAAGGTACAGAACAGAGTTGATATCCAGGTAAATCAGCATGTGTTTTTATGAAAGAGTGAGGAATTTGGAGCTTGCCTATCAAGTTGTAGCTTGATAGATGTCAGTTGTAGCTGAATGAGGTAGGAGCCTCCTGTAGGTTGGTGCCTGCAAAAAATTGATGGGAGTTGGAGCTTCCTTGCAATTTGTAGCTTGCATAATTGAAGTAGGAGCCTCTTGTGGGTTGGAGCCTATAGAAAATCAGTGGTGAGAGGGATTTTGAGCTTGCCTTTGCATCACAACAATAATAATATGTGGTTTTCTCCCTTATGGGTTTCCACTTATATCTATTGTCTATGTGCTTAATATTTATGTGTTGATATGGTGTATCTAATCTACTTAACATTTGCTACTTACATACTAAGACTGCTATTACATTATCTAATCTGCCTAATACTTGCTGCTCACAAATTAAGAATGCTCACATATTAAGTTGATCATGAAATGAAGGTGTAAATACGTTTAAAGGAAAAATTTTAAAAGTCCATGAATGTGTTAAACTGATTCACCCCCCCACCCCTCCCCCTCTTAGTTTAACTAAGGTTTCAACAATTGGTATCAAAGTCGGTTCCTTTGGTGTAAGCCTAATAGATTGAAGGAGATCTGGTTGAGTCATGGACTATCAAAATTTACCTGTGCTAAATGAAACAAACTTTCCTGAATGGAGAGATAAGGTCAAAACAGAATTATTGGCTTATGAACCTGAGGTATGGAAATTTGTATGTGATTGTTACTGCACAGACTCTCCCTCTTTGCAAGAACAACAACGGAATGCCAAGGAAAATTGTGTGATATATAACAGTCTTCATAACAAGGATCTTGATTTAATAATGGATCTAACCTCTGCAAAGGAAATCTGGGATAGATTTCATTTCATGCATGAAGGAGACACTAGTGGTTGCACTGTCAAGAAGGAGAAGAGAATCAAGGAGAAGAAAAATTCATGTCAAAAGGAAAATTTTCAATCAAATGAGGTACCTGCTAGTGTGAATGGAAGTAAGTTCCATGAAGAAATTACAGTTGAGGAAAAAGCCAAACTAGACACAACCTTGACTGAAATAGAAATATTGAATAATGAAAACAAAGACCTTAGGACATTGGTGCAAATATGTGATGAGAAAGAATATGAAGACAAGAAAGAAATTATTGACCTGAAGAGGCAACTTGAAGAAGCAAGGAAAGTAGAATACATTATGCTACAACAAATGAGAGAGAAAAGTCAGGAATGTGGGAGATTGGAAGAAGAAGTAGTGTGCCTGAGAAAGAAATTAGAAAAAGCCCAAAGACAATTATTAATGAATACCCCTCAAATGAAAAGCTTTGAACAGTTGGATAAGATTATAAATGCTCAAATGTCACCTCTCATAAAGGCTGGGATAGGATATGAAGGAGAAACCAGTAAGTCCAAGGTAGAAGTTTACAGGTATGTCATCTTTGTAAAAGTTGTAAAGGACAATGAAGCAGCACAGAAGAATCCTACAGAAGTAGAAGCCCGCAAGAACATGAGTTACAAAGAAACAAACATAAACAAATAGCAACATGATAGGATGAAATAGTCAGCTGAAAAAGGGTCATACACTCTTGAATATGAATTGAATAAATTTGGAAGATGTCAAAGAAGGTTCTTTCCTCCTATGAGAAGTATCACTTGTTTGTCCTGCCACAAACCTGGACATATTGCGGCATATTGTAAGACAAAGAAAATCTAGTCCAACCAGCAAAAGACGCAACAAATAAGAAGAACCCCTCAAGCAAGCAACTAGAAAAGACAATCTTTCACCAGGTACACAAATCATTTCCATGGCTACTGTTATGCATGCAATGAATTTGGACATAAATCTGTTGAATGTAAATTATGTTCAAAAAGGGGAACAAAATATTATACATCAGCTCAAACGTACCTTGGTAAAATAAGATGTTATGTATGCCTCAAGCTTGGGCACAAAGCAAAAGATTGTAAATTGCCGTATACTTTAAAGAACTCTAGACAGATAATGGAATCTAATCAAGTCAAACAAAACTATGAATAAAAAATAAGTGCAGACATTATGAAGAACCCCAATAAAGTATGGAAGGAAAAGAGAAAGGGGGAGCCTGTTACCTCAATATCATAATGAATCCATCATAGTCTTAGGGGGAGCTTCTCTAGGAAGCAACACAAATATCCAACCAGTGATAGATATGAAGCAACATCTCAGGGGGAGAGCAGTTCAAAAATAGTCCCCATGAAAGTAGTCTAAGAAGAGCTCCTTGGAATGAGAACAACTATAAGATCAGGAAGGGAAAGGAAAATTTCTCTAATAGAGAACTACAGAGGAAGAATATTATCTGAAGCATTCAATAGCTAACAGATTGATGGAATAAGAGAAGGCAACTGGCAGCCATGATGGTAGAGAGAACATCAGACATGGGCATGTAAGCTAAGAAGACATCAGCACATTAAGTGATGATCATATTGTTCATCATACTACTTGAATTAACAATGAATCACATTAAGAAGGATGAGTAAGAGAAGTGTCTATCATCATTATGTAATCACATCAGTCATCTATGAAAAGTCCCCTTGGAGGAATGCAATTAAGTAAGTGATAAATCTCTGAGTAATCTTCCCATGAAGATTCCTCATATAACAAGAATTGAAGATGTCTTCCCAAAGATCTTTATGCTAGAACAGTTGAATTGTATATAAAGCAGCAATGATTCTGGAGCAGTCCTAGAAAGGAAAATGCAGTAACACTCTTTTAAACCATAATGAAAGAATAAGAAAGAGATTAATAATGCCAAGATCAGATTCAGTATGTTGATGATGGTTGTTGAGAACAATGGAGAGCTCAGTAGGAGAACATATGAAGGTTGTCTTAACTATGGGTTCATGTGCAAGCTGAAGTGAAATCTCTGCATGGTTTATCAAAGTAGTATCCATTGGTATTTAGGTACAAGAAGCATGCCTATCAACATAATACCAAGTGTTATCAGTGGAGCAGCAGTATGGTACAGGTCTTTAGGATCAAAGGATTATGGCAAGAGTACATCAAGAGACTTAAATTAAACATCTTGAATATTCTTGTGTGGAAGATCATCATGATAAAACAGTTAAAACATCTGAAGTATGAAGGACTATTTGATCATTAAAGAGATTTTGATCATTGACATACATACCCCCTTATGTCATAAAGAAAACTGAATGGTTGATAAGTGAGAATGACCAATACATTGAATGTATCTAGCCTCAAGGGTTTGGTTTGAAAGTACATTTTACAAGAAGTAAATTCATTTGGTCTCTTAGATTCAAAGATATCATCTAATATCACAATAAGTTGTAAGCTTTGGGTTGATTCATTGATCATATCAGTAACAAGGACCTTTCAGCTACTAAGTGCAATATCCTTGTCAGCATCCTAGCTCATATCACCATCAACAGGCAGTACAGGTGAACCACAGCTATAAAAGATTTATTGGCATCATCATAACTGAACATATGTTGTACTGCATATGTGTATTGCGGAAGAAGACATATTCCATCTACAATCCTCCTCAACAGATATGTATGTCTGATGAAGATCATACAAGAGACATACGCATATTTGAAGCATTCTCAATATTTTAGTTTTGGTCCAATGATGCATCTCTGATTAGATAAGTCTGATTATGTATGGTTGTTCTATCATCACCTACACTCTATACAAGTGCAAGGAGTCTGTGCTTTGGGATGGTATCAACTTACTGTGTATATACAAGTTCAATAATTCTCAGAAGTGTTATCTCAACAACTCTTGTACACCAGTCTAGAGAAGCAGGGTATAAAAATTCAAAAGAAGAAGGGCCTAAACACAACTCAGAGAGAGGAAATGCAAAGATAGAATCTACATTGAGAGATGTGCAACCCTTTTCCATTGATGTCAAAGGGGAGGAAAAGCAAGCAAAAGAAGTGAGGCAGAGGAAGAAAAAACACACATCTTAGAATGAAAGGAGGAGGAAGCCCTGGAGGAAGCATTGGAGTATTGGTGGATGTGTTGTCATCAATGCCAAAGGGGGAGACTGTTGGAAATATTTTCATTGATGGCAAAGAGAGAAGTAAATTAAGAAAGGTAGAAGTAAGAAAGGAGCAACACCTGAACTATCACTATGGCAAAAGAGAAGAAATAAGAACCAGCAAATAGGAAAAGAAGACAAGAAAGAGGCAGCCTAGGCAACAGACACATCATAGGAAACATATGAAGCTTAGACAAGAAACAAAGGCAGCAAATACAAACAAGGAGCAGAGAGGTAGATGAGATAGCAAAGATGCAGAGAGGTAGCAGAGAGACAGCAGAGACCTACAGGCAGAGTTGGAGAGTTAGAATAGATACAAGACTAGAAGCTCTGTAAGTGAACTCATTTATATATTATGAAAGAATTTCTTTAGTATTACATGTGCATCAGTTGAATTAACTTCTATGTGGAAGGGCCTTGAGTTTCAATAAGAAATTTTATAACCAATGCATGATAATACCATGTGTTAAGGACGTAATATATGAAATGTATGCTTGAGGAATGTTGAATTTTCTAGGAGAGAGCGTATGAAGAATGTGAGACAAAACCCTGTGCTAAAAGTTAATTTCAATGTGTTGACTCATTGTGAGAAGCAATATAAAGGTTGTCCATATAATACTGTGGGAGTTCTATTTGAAACCACAAAAGGGAATTCTGAAATCAATGATGTTATGATCCCTGATGAAGGGCACAAATGAGTTAACCTCTGGTTATTAATTGTGTGTTGAAACCATGTTTTGATGAAGTCTGATTTCAATAAAGATAGAGCCTAAAATATAACTAAGCGTGTTAAGTCTATATCGTATGGACCAATTTTATGAAGGAATTACACATGAATTGGTGTATATGCAAGAAAACTAGAACGAATCTCTTGAAGGAAGAAATGGCACAGTTTGAATAAGAAAGTGAGAATAGAAGTGTGAAGATGGATCGATGAACAAGTAAATGTGGAAGCGGAACTGTGATCGAAGGCGGAACCTTGAATAAACAGTAAAGGCGGTTTTGAACCCAAGGAGTGGTTTTTCGCAAAAGTTTAAAATGGTAAGTGGTTTGTGAAAATAAAATGTGATATCGACCTTTTCCTGACACGTGGCCCAGGTGGTGTTCCAAATCCACCCATTTCGCATTATTTTTTCGAGTTAAAGTTCGGTTCAATAGAAAATGCGATAACCGTTGATCTTTGTGTAAAGAATGTGATGTTGCGAACACCGTTGGATTGCAAGTGAAGGAGCATGGACAGAAGTTAGGTTATAAGTTGTTGTGGAACCCAAAAATGTTGGGGATTCTTATATTAATATGTATTGGCCTTTGAATTAATCAGAACCGTCATTTTATGTGAAATATGAATGCTAATGAGGTCGATGTATATAGCAACGTGAACTGTGGGCCCAAAATTTAATATATAACGGTGGTTTATATTTTAACCATAGCCCAAGTGTTCTTGGCGCAGGTATTTCGATTAAATATTTGCTGGGGTCTTAATATAAGTCCACGGCTTATTAATGTTTGTAATATTTGATTGGGGAATATATATATATATATGGCGGTATATATTTTTTTTTGATATGAGTCGAATGAGCTATGGGTCGAGGACATTTATATGCATTATTCCTTGGGATTAAGTCCAAAATCGAAGGTTTCATTATAATGTTTGAAGGCGTCGTATATGTTAACATATGTGAAAAGAAAGAGTTTTATTGTTGGTTTTTTATATGTTATATAAACCAACATATAATGTGAAGAGTTATGATATGCGTTGAACGAGGATGTGGGGCCACAAGTCCCTGTTGATATATGCATTTGTGCATTGGTTTAACAAAGTCGAATGTTTAATATTCATGAAATGGAATTGACTCTGGTTTTAAACCATAGAGCATTAAAAGCAGCCTCTGTATATGAAGACCAATGTTATTTAACTGTTGGGTTGTAACCATTGTGTTAAGAACATAAAGGTAACCTCTGCATATTATTATTAGTAATTGCCTAGATTTGGAAATAGCTTGGGTCAAATTTTGGGATGCATTTTATATGCATGAGACTTTGAGTATTATTTGGAAGCCAAAATTGTAAATCAGTTATAAATATGCAACAGATACACAATTGCAGTGAACAGGAGAGTATGCAGAAATTGAAAAAGACACAGGGCATTTTACCTACATGGAAAACAAAGGTATGTAGAACAGTTACATGACAGCAGCAGAAAATACAAACGCACAGCAAGCCAAGGGACTGAAAAAGGGTCGAGTGAAATTTTTTTATGTAACTGAAATGTGAATTTAAATATTTCAATTGATTTCATATTGTTTGTGATGCAAAGGCAAGTCTCCAGTAGGAAAACAAAACTCCACTGTAAAATGAAATTTGTATGAATTGATATATTCCTCTGAATTAGCTGGACAAAGAAATGAGAAGGCAGAAGTCAAAGAGTCATGGCTATTCACTTCTAGTTCCTGTAGAATGCAAACAGCCATGAAGTTATTTTGTATAAAACAGGTAATATCCATGTGTAGAAGGTTACGAAAACAGAGAGAGAGAACGAGAGAGTGTGCAGCAGAATTGAAGAGAGTTGAAGATTGTTAGAAAGCTACAGAATGGAAGAGAGCAGAAGAATATAAGAAAGTTGCAAGAGGTGAGAGAATGGAAAAATTAGGCAGAGAGGATAAGAAGGAGGAGCAGATAGAGAAGCTGTCAAGACTCAGAGATGATATAAGGCAGATATGAAGGCTGGTGCACAATAGTGAAGAAGGTACAGAACAGAGCTGATATCCAGGTAAATCAACATGTGTTTTTATGAAAGAGTGAAGAATTTGGAGCTTCCCTATCAAGTTGTAGCTTGATAGATGTCAGTTGTAGCTGAATGAGGTAGGAGCCTCCTGTAGTTTGGTGCCTACAGAAAATTGATGGGAGTTGGAGCTTCCTTACAAGTTGTAGCTTGAAGAATTGAGGTAGGAGCCTCCTGTGGGTTGGAGCCTAAAGAAAATTAGTGGTGAGAGGGAGTTGGAGCTTGCATTTGCATCACAACAATAATAAGATGTGGTTTTCTCCCTTATGGGTTTCCACTTATATCTGTTGTCTATGTGCTTGATATTTATGTGTTGATATGGTGTATCTAGTATGCTTAACATTTGCTGCTCACATACTAAGACTATTGTTACATTATCTAATATGCTTAATACTTGCTACTCACAAATTAAGAATGCTCACATATTAAGTTGATCATGAAATGAAGGTGTAAATAAGCTTAAAGGAAAAGTTTTTAAAGTCCATGAATGTGTTAAACTGATTCACCCCACCCCCCACCTCTCAGTTTAATTAAGGTTTCAACATGAAGATTATATGCTATCTAAAATAAACCTCGTCCAACAGATCTCTCAAGTGATAGGCTGATCCTATCTCTGAAGATCTCTTCCTCCAAAATAGTGGAGCAACCCCTCACTGCACATATGCACTAGAATAACGCAGTATGGAGAATGGATTGCACTGTCTATGATGGAATATGCTTGGCCGTGATGCCAAGATATGAAAATTAGCTCTAAAACTTCCCTTACTAACCACCCGGAGGAATAGGAGCCCCCTCCTCTAAAAGATGATCCAAGGAAAGGTGTTGTGGAACCCTCCACTGCAACACCCAGCAACACTACATTATACTTCAGCAAAAATAACACAGTGACTGAAGAAGTGGCTTTGGCCTTGAGCCAATATGTGGAGAAAATGAAGAGAAATCCTTCAAGAGGCCTCTCAAGAAGGAGAAGAATTCCTAAACAGGAATCCCTCGTGCATACAGCACTGCAACTCAGCTGAACAGTCGGAGATTGCAAATAGTCTAATCAGACAAATGATCAAATGCTCAAACTGACTATGGCTGCCTCTTCCTCCTTTTATGCAAGTGAATGTCCCTTTGCCCTGGACCCCACACATTAGGGTTTCTTCCACAAATAATATTCCTCCCTCTCAAACTATGTTGTCCTCTCATGCAAGCTACACCTCTTAGGCAGCGTTGTTGACTTGGTCAAACTTGACCTTGTCCTCATGCAGTTGCCCCTTTTTACACTGGAAGGTGAAAAATTAAGCTGCTCCATTGATCCTTTTCACACTATGAAGGATCTTATTCCTACTCATGGGCCTTTTACCCATTTTATTCACCTCTTATATGAAATAAGCAAAAATTAAAATTCCAATTTGCTGCTTGAAAATTTTGGAATATTACAGGTAGGCCACCAGACAGGGTATTATATAGAGAGGATGCTCTTTCGTTGGTATATTGGACACATCAGCTACTAAGGATAGGCTCAATAGTGTCATTCACATTAGCATGTGTGTAGTTAGGTCGCTTAGGTATATCTAGGCAGATGAGGAGATATAACTCACATCGTGGAGGGCTTACTAGTATAGTGGTGGATGTGTTAGCACATTCGGAATGGCATATGATACAAGGTCATACAATGGTAGGCAGTGCTACCCAAGGGTGCATAGAGTATGCCGCAGAGTCCAGTGTTATGCAGAGGGATGCATAATAAGATGCATACATACCCAATTTTACACCCTAGCATCCAGTGTTGTATAGGGGTATGTAGTGATAAACAATGGTCTCCATAGGAGCATGAATATGCATGGTTGTTTGTTGTAGTGTGTTGGTTTTCGTTGAGAAACTCATCGCATTGAGTACACACATAGAGTGTCAGGTCGTTAGGTCCCCAAAATACTATTGTAGCCCCTTATTATTGTTAGTGTAACCCCATTATTATTATTATTGTGCCCATGTAGTCCCCATATTTTTATTATTGTGCCCCATAGGTGTAGCCCCATTATTTGTATTGTTGTGCCCATATGGTCCCCATATTGTTATATTGTGACCCATTAGACTTCTATATATATATAAGGTAGGTTTTTCCATTTGTATCATCCAAAAATTGTTCATTTATGTAATGTAAATGAGCTTTCCCCCTCAAAGAGGCTTATTTCTAAGCCGTGATCTATCATTTCTTCTATTGTGTGAGTTGGCTGCATAACATTTAGTATCAAAGCTTTGGATTCTAGGGTTTTGTTGCTCCAAAGAGGTCATCTTGGAATTTTTGCTATAATTTGTTTTCTACAAAGTTTTAGAAGCTAGAATTTTTACCACGAGAATTTGAAATCCTAAGGAACTTGGTGTAAACACTCCATATATTGGTTCTCTATATTTTTGGAGATGTGGTTTGAGGAAGTTAGGGTTTTTGCAAGCTCCATAATTTCATCTTAAATAAGTGACTGAGGAAAAATCATTATAACTTTCGTTTCAGACATCAGATTTGAATTCTATAAAAAGTGGATGAAATCAAATGGACTTTATTTTATTTTTTATAAATTTCAAGACCAAATGTTAAAATTGTGACATGTGGCATGACGTACAAGTTTGATCTACTGAACCAGTCTATAATTAGCTAATTGTGGTAGATTGGGCATAACTTTATCTTGAAGAATCCAAATTAGTTATGACCTATGCCATTGGAAAGAAGATTCATAGGGATAAAACAAGACCAAATTTCATAACTTGTAGATATGAAATTACAGAGTTACACCCGTTTCAAGATTGAGCTCCTAAAAGAAAGAAAAAAGTGTGTATTTTTCTAAAAAACATTCCATAACTTTTGTTTGAAAAATATGTTTGAAGTGATTCCAAAGGAAAATTGAACCATAGATATCAGTGTTGAGGTTCTAAAATGCCTCCAAAAAATAATTTCACACCCATTAACCCCTCAGAAATTTCTACTATGACAAATGAACAGGAAGAATTGCAGCATGATATCTCAAAATTATAGGACCAAGTGCAACAAATTTCGCTCTCACATAGAATAATAAAAATTGAACTAAAAGGTGACATGGATGGTTTAAAAGAAGAAATAAAAGATAATATGGATGGTTTGAAGGATGGCATGAATGACATGAAAGCTAATATCGATGGTATATAAGAAAACATGGAATATCTGAAGAAATACATGGAAAGTTTGAAGGAATATTTGACAAAGTTGTTACAAGAAAATCTTCCTAATGGAGAAAAGGTAGTAGGGGAAACTCATGATGAGAAAAAAATAAAAGTTAATCATGATTTCATAGACTCTAATGTTTTATTGAAGACCCACCATATTCCAAAGATCGATATGAGTAATTTTTATGGCAAGGATCCCATAACATAGATACTACAGATGGATAAATATTTTGATCTCCATAATGTGAAAAACACACAAAAGGTATGCATTACAAATTTATATTTAGAACCTAATACATTTGTATGGTATCGATGGCTTTTCTCTCATAAATTTTTTTTCACTTGCTCAACTTTTACAGAGAAAATGATACCACATTATGAGGATACAAAGAGAAACTATCCAATTGATAAATCTCAAAAAAAAATGTTCAATGGTGGAGTACATTGAGGAATTCCAAAAATTGAATATAAGGGTAAATGATATTCCATAGGAGCACATGATTGATGTATTTGTAGGTACTTTAAAGGATAACATCCAACATGAGGTTCACCTTTGGGAGCCCGATTCATTGCAGAAGGCGTTCAGGTTGGAAAGAAAAAATGAAAGAAAATTTATGGCGACAAGGAAGCCTACCACTCACAACTATAAAGATGGAAGTGTTGCTACTCCTAAACTTCCACAACCTTCAAGGTTGACACCACAAAAATCGGAAGAAAAAAGATCAAAAGGGATTTTCTATAGTTGTGATAGCAAATACACTAAAGGTCATAAGTGTTTTCAAAAGAAATTATTCACCTTTGGGAACCCGATTCATTGCAGAAGGCATTCAGGTTGGAAATAAAAATTATGGCAACAAGGAAGCCTAACACTCACAACTATAAAGATGGAAGTGTTGCTACTCCTAAACTTCCACAACCTTCAAGGTTGACACCACAACAATCTGTAGAAATTTGAATAATAGATATATTATTCACCGAGATTCTCCTGATCACAAACTATTTTAGCTTCATGCACAATACAGAATCTCTTCTACCATTTATCATTACATGCGGAAATAAAATAAATTGCATGCGCACATTAAAACCATAAACAATCACACATATGAACACAGTATTTCATGGGAAAGCTTAAAGCTAAAAACCCCAACTATCTGTATATTATATGTCATAGAGATCATGTAACAATAATTGTACAAAGCTCCTCACAAACTCTCAGCACAACCTCCAATTGCTACACACTAATCAAGCTAGATCTAGAAAAACACATGCTCCAATCTTTGCCACCTGATAGCCAGCCTCTACTGCATAATCAATGTTGTAGGATGTCTCATTAAATAACTTGAACCACCTGACTTGTACTGCGCAATCCTCATGGGCTCCTCCAATCACTGGTTGTTGCAAATATGTAACATTATAGTCACAACTGATAGTTAACCTGCTCTTTCACCTATCTCTGCACTAGTCTCCACCGAAACTGTCCATGCACTGAAGTTAACTGATGTATTATTTAGTTGATTAATGAGTTTATAATTAGTGAATTAATTAATAATTAATTCACACCACTCTCACTAGTGTATCAATTAGTTAAACAAGATACGAATAGCTCAACTATGTTTAGATTAGTTAAACTAAACACAACTCCATTAACTTCCCAAATCAACTCCACCAAACTCTGTCACATGAGTTCTAACTGAAGTATCCATGCAGTAGCTCCACATAACCCTTAGGAATAGTGTAATTCCTTCTTTCAGCTCCTGTGCCACATCTGTGCACTTAACTGAAGTGCTCCAACAGAATAAGATAATGTTTAAAGTCCAAATATTATTAAGAGCTAATAATATTCGACATATCTATTTTTAAATGGCAATCTAAAAATTAGATTCCATGATATGTCTAAAAATATAAGTCATATATTTTTTCCCATGACTTAAACCAACCATCCACAAATAGCATCCTGTAACTCATAGAACATTATCCATATGTCTAAAAATAGACATAGTCTAAAAATAGACTTTGCGCCAAAAATACCCTACGGGCCCACTTAGTAAAGGCGACTTCTTTCCACTAAGCTCATCATCTTGTTACAATCTAAACACTCCCTCTCAACAAGATAAGGATTATACGCAGCCCCTTATCACTAACCTCTGTAATTAATTATTAATTGATTTGCTCTCATGATTTGCCTTCGTCAGATATTAACATCCTAATCCTGCGTGAATATATGAAAGTAACATGATCTTCCACTTGCACAAAATCTGCGATGATGATCTGGAATCCCAAGTAGCCATGCCACCTCAGCTCATCCTCCAGCTCTGTACCATGATCCATATCCCGATGTGCCTCTAAGGTATCTCAATACATACTTTTGCCTTCCGGTAGAGCTTGAGTAGGCTTAACCATAACTTGTAGCTGAACCATGACCTTCAACTCATGTCAAGGTCGTTAGCAGTGAATACAGCAACCCTGTTGTCTGATGTGATGGCATCCACTACCTCCGCCGAAGTAGCATCCTCCTTCCTCCATCAACCAGGAAGAGGAGTATCAACAGGCTTGCAGCCATGCATGTTGAACTTCTCCAGTATCTCCCGGGCATACTTGCCCTGAGAAACAAACAGTCCATCACTACGCTGCCAAATTTCCAATCCCAGGAAATAATGAAGGAGGCCCAAGTCCTTCATCTCAAACTCTTTTGAAAGATCATCCTTGCATGAGAGTATCAACAGCTCATCACCTGTCAAAATCAAATCATCTACATAAAGTACAATGATCAGCAACTTACCCTCCACCACAATCTGGTATAGGTTAGGATCCGCCTCACTCTTGGAGAATCCAAGTCAGGTGAAATAACTGTCTATCCGTGTGTACCAAGCACGAGGTGCTTGTTTCAACCCATACAACACTCTCTTGAGCCTGCACACATGCAACTCGCTGCTGAAGATCTCGAAACCTTTGGGCTGCTCTATGTACACCTCCTCCTCAATGTTCTGTTGAGAACATTCTTCATCCATCAGTGAATGTGCCACCCCATCTGTATTTGAAGAGCAAGAATAAGTGCATTTCTATGGAAGAATACCTTGACAGTGTAAGGTTTCTCATGCGTGATCCCCTCAATCTGTGAAAAGCCTCGGGCAACAAATATTGCCTTGTACTTCTCCACACTCCCGTCAGCTACATGCTTCACTTTGTAGATCCATCTCGAACCTACCACTAATTTCCCTTCCAGCCTCGAGACAATCTCCCATGCACTGTTTCTGACAATCGAATCATACTCTTCCACCATGGCATCTACCCGTGCGGAATCCTCCACAGCTTTCTCGAAAGAGGATGGCTCTGTCACGAGACACTTTCTCATAAGAGCCATGTATCCAGTATACGGTCAGGTGACTGTCTTTGTCTGTGCTATGATGTAGGTGCTCCTACAACCTTCTCTGCATCTTGAGCCAGTCGCTCAGCTTCTGTAGTGTGCTTCTGCCCTATGATGGTTGGCGCTGCATGAGTGGTCTCTTCCACTCCATGAAATTCCTCTTATGACTGATCCACATCATGAAGCTCATCTTTAGGAACTAATATCTCCTCATCTACATGCAAGTGTGGCTCCCTCTCAAGCGAACACTTCATGGCTTTCTCCTCATGAAATTTGATATCCCGTCGCACAACAGTCTTGCGACTGTCTGGAAAATACACACGATACTTATGGGGTGTATCAGTGTGCCCCACAAATATGCCAACCTCTACAGTCAGATCCATCTTCTTCCTGGAAACCTTCATCACATGAATGTAAATAGGTGAACCAAAAATCCTCAAATGGGAAATATTAGGCTTCTTACCATAAAATGCCTCCTCGAGTGTACTCATGCCAAGTATCCTGTGAGGACAACGGTTCTACACATATATTGCAGTATTGCATGCCTTAGCTCACAAGTGTATGGGAAGGCCCTGATCATGAAACATCGCCCGTGCAACACCCATTATCGTTCTATTCTTCCACTCAGCAACCCCATTCTGCTGTGGGTTATGAGGTGCTATGAGCTCTCTTCGAATTCCTTCTGTGCTGCAAAAGTCCTTGAATTTGCCAGAGATGAATTCACCACCATTTTCACTCCTAAGAGCCTTCACCTGCTTCCCCGATTCTTTCTCAACCAATGCCTTGAACTTACAGAAATTTGAGTATGTCTCGCTCTTCTTCTGCATGAAGAAGATCCAGCACTTTCGAGAAAAATCATCAACAAATATCTCATAGTACCTGTGCTTTGATGTCGAAGCTACTGAGAAAGGTCCACACACATCTGTGTGAATTATCTCAAGGATTGTTGTGGTGAGACTATCCTTCTCGTGAAAGGTGGCTTTCACAAATTTTCCCAAGGTACATCCCTTGCACTGATCTGACTGCGCAAGAGTACCCTTAGGAAGCCCAGTAGAAATCTACTGCAGTATCTTCAAAGCTCCATGGTGAAGGTGGCCCAATCTCCGGTGCCACAACTCGCCATCATCTCGGCTCACCACTCATTCTACCTTGCCTACCATTGCTACGCAACCATCTACCTATAATTGATAAAGGTTCTTAACTTGAACCCCTATCCTTCGGGTCTCACCAATTGCCTTACTGCACAGGAAATCCTTTCGCTCGCTAAAGACAACATCATATCCCTTGTCTTCTAACATCGCCATAGAGATAATATTCTTCTTCAATCCTGGAACATGCATCACTTCCTTCAATACGAAGGGTTTACCAAACACCCCCTCAAAGGAAATGGTACCAATACCGGTCGCACTGTATCTACCATCATCGCCCATCTCGATGTGCACTCCAAGATCTTTCTCATCCAGATTAGTAAACAAATCTCAATCTCCTGTCATGTGAAAATATGGACCACTGTTAAGAAACCACACTGAACCCATCACACTTGAGACCAAGCATGCGATTAGTGAAAAATCCAGCTCAAACTGTGAGGCTAAGGCCTCTCCAGCAGCCTGCTTATTTTTCTTTTTCTGTGGACAACTAGTTGTGTAATGTCCGTGTTGGTGATAGTGAAAGCACTTCACCTTGGACATGTCCTGCTTCTTGCCTTTTGCACTGGATTGAGAAGCATGCTTCTTGCTCTTCCCCTTATTTACTTTGGCAGCCAAAGCGCAATTTTCTTCATCAGAGTTCTTTGATGAAGATCTGTCCTTGGTACTTCGCCTTATCTCCTCTTGCACAAGATCTGACCAAAGTCGCTCCCATCCTGGCAATTTCTCTCGACCATTGACAGAGTCCTGATAGGAATGCCAACTCTTCAGAAGCCCAAGGAGAGCCAAGGTCACCAATTCCTTGTCATGTTGATAACCCCGGCTTCTAAGCTCCTTTTACCATTGGATGAACCGTGAGGTACTTGGGCATCGTACAGCCTTTCTCCATTTATGTTACGGTTTATCCTTGGTATCAACCCCTCGATCGCTCTTGCTTTGGAATAAATATGTCAAGGCTTTCCACATCAAGAATGGAGAAGCCTTACCATGAAGGCTGGACACTATGTGATCCTTCACACCCTCCAACAGAATCCTTCAACACTTTGTTGTCTTCTTTTGCCATGCATCAAGTACGGCAGCATCAGTAGAAGTAGGCTTTGGGACTTCAGCATCTATGAACTCCTTCAACCCATTGTCATCTAGTACCGCCTCCATCCTGTCCTTCCATGCAATATAATTTGAGCTGCCCTCAAGGGCATACTCCAATCGCAATCCGTTGAAAGACATCTCAACTTCGACACCAAGAAAACACTACTGCAAATTCGAATTCCACCAACACAAAACTCAACCGCTTCAATGTTTTGCAATTGCTCCAATGATCAATATCGCTCTGATACCATGCAGAAATTTGAATAACTGATATGTTATCCACCGAGATTCTCCTGATCACACACTATTTTAGCTTCATGCATAATACAGAATCTCTTCTACCATTGATCATCACATGCGGAAATAAAATCAATTGCATGCACACATTAAAGCCATAAAAAGTCACACATATGAACACAGTATTTCATGGGAAAGCTTAAAGCTGAAAACCCCCAACTATCTGTATATTATACATGTCATGGAGATCATGCTGTAATAGTTATACAAAGCTCCACTCCCAACCTCTCGGCACAACCTCCAGTTCTTTGCACACTAATGAAGCTAGATCTAGCAAAACACATGCTCGTATTTTCCACGATAGCTGACCTCTGTTGTGTAACCAATGTTGTAGGATGGCTCATTAAATAACTTGAACCACGGCTTGTCTGCACCAATCCTCATGGGCTCCTCCAATCCTTTGATTTGTTGCACCAAACATGCAGTAGTATAGTCTGCATTGATAGTTAACTTTTTCTCTTTTTATCCTACTGCAGTCTCATGAGCTTGTCCATGCCTTTGAATTTACACGATGTATTCTTTAGTTGATTAATGAGTTTATAATTAGTGAATTAATTAATAATTAATTCACACCACTCTTCACTAGTGTATTAATCAGTTATACTAAATACAACTAGTTCAACTATGTTTAGATTAGTTAAACTAAACACAACTCCATTAACTCCTCAATCAACTCCACCAAACTCTGTCACATGAGTTCTAACTGAAATATCCATGCAATAGCTCCACTTAACCCTCAGGAATAGCGTAATTCCTTCTGTCAGCTCCTGTGCCACATCTGTGCACTTAACTGAAGTGCTCGAAGAGAATAAGATAATGTTTAGAGTCCAAATATTATTAAGAGCTAATAATATTCGACATATCTATTTTTAGACTGGAAATCTAAAAATAGATTCCGCCCAATATGTCTAAAAATAGAAGTCCATCTATTTTTTCCGACTTGACCAAACATCCACAAATAGCATCCTGCAACTCATAGAACATGATCCATATGTCTAAAAATAGACATAGTCTAAAAATAGACTTTGTGCCAAAAATAGCCTGCGGGCCCACTTAGTGAAGGCGACTTCTTTCCACTAAGCTCATCATCTTGTTGCAATCTCAACACAAGCGGAAGAAAAAATATCAAAAGGGATTTTCTATAGTTGTGATAGCAAAAACACTAAAGGTCACAAGTGTGTTCAAAAGAAATTATTTTACATAGATTGTGAAGAGGAGGAAGAAAAGGAACAATAAACTTCAAAAGAAGAGGATATACACCAGGAACCAACCCTAGAGAAATAATAAATGAATCTGACCATATCTTGTAATTCATTGGAAGGAATTACCACTCCTCAAACTCTCAATATAGAAGGACATATCAAGAAGAAAAATGTAATAATGTTGATTGATTCAGGTAGTAGCCATAATTTTATTCATTGTAAGGTAGCCAAGGAATTGAATTGCTTCCTATACCCAACACCAGAGTGTCAAGTGATGGATGAAAATTGAAGAAATATAAATTTCTCTAGAAAGTGCCATAAAATCAAGATAACCATGGGGGAATATGTATTGAATAGTCAAATTATCTCCATTCCAATGGATGGTGTTGATGTTGTAATTGGAGCACAATGGTTACAATATTTGGGGACAATAACTTTTAATTTTCAAGAACTTTTCTTGAATTTTTTTGGGAAGGAAAGGAAGTTGAATTACGGGGTATCGCAGGGAAGCTAGGAAAGATGATAAGCTCTAATGTCATGATAAAGCTTCTAAAAAAATAAAAACGAGGCATAACTACACAATTATGCTCGCTAGAGGTTCAAACATCAAAATCATATTTTTCTCCATATCTCCAAAAAGTCTTGGACAATCATTCCAAGGTGTTTGGGACTCCAAAAGGACTCCCACATATTAGTGATCATGATAATTATATTCATTTGATTCTAGGAAGTGTTCCTCCAAACAACAGGCCTTACAGATATCCTTATGCTCAAAAGAGTGAGATTGAACATATGGTTACAGAAATGCTAGAGGTTGGTATAATTCAACCTAGTCAAAGTTATTTCTCTTCTCTAGTAGTATTGGTGCACAAGAAGGATGGATCATGGCATATGTGTCTGGATTGTAGGGATCTCAAAAATCTCACTATTAAAGATAAATGTGTCATCCTTGTCATTGATGAATTATTGGGTGAATTACATGGAGAAATTTACTTCACCAAGTTGGATCTTCCTTTTGGATATCATCAAATTAGAATGAATACTTAAGACATTCCAAAAAAAACATTAAGAACTCATGAGGTTCATTATGAATTTTTGGTCATGCCTTTTGGCCTTACTTATGCACCTTCCACATTTAAAGGTTTGATGAATTCCATTTTCAAACCATTCCTTAGAAAATTTGTGTTAGTATTATTTTATGATATACTAATCTACAATAGGTCTTGGAAGGATCATGTTCAAAAAATTGAGAGGGTGCTCAAACTATGGGAGGAGAAACAATTATATGCTAAAACCTGCAAATTTTTCTTTCAAGCACATGAGTTGGAATATTTGGGTCATATTGTATCTCATGAGGGTGTTGAGGTAGACCCTGACAAAATTAAATCCATTAAGGAATGGAAATTACCCACAACCATAAAGCATATTCAATGATTTCTAGGGTTAATAGGGTATTATTGCAAATTTGTTAAGAATTGTGGAAGAATATCGGCACCTCTAACATCATTACTAAAGAAATATGCATTTTCTTGGACTTGAGAAGCAACTAATTCCTTTGAACATCTTAAAGATACAATGTTCCAAGCCTCGGTCTTAGCTATGCCAGACTTCACAAAAATATTTATTGTGGAATGTGATGCCTCGAGAAATGGAATTAGTGTGATTTTAATGCAAGAATGAAGACCATTTATTTTGAAATTCATCCAATAAAAGGAAAGTGTTTACAGAAACCTATTTATGAGAAGAAAATGTTGGAAATACTACATGCACTAAAGCAATGGCGACCTTACCTAATGGGAAGACACTTCAAGGTAAAAACAGGTCATGATAGCCTTAAATAATTTTTGGAACAAATATTATCTTCAGAAGAGCAGCAAAAATGGGTCACAAAGATGTTGGGTTATGAATTTGAAATCATCTACAAGAAAGGGAATAAAATTGTTACTGCAGATGCACTCTTAAGAAAGGATGAGGATGTGGAAGCATTTATTTGTGTCATTTATATTATCCAACCTAAGTGGATAACCGAAGAAAGGGATGAATGGAAGAATGATGAAGAGGTGTGGACACTCATTCAAAATTTGTAGCAATATCCCAGTACATGTAAGACATTTAGCTGGAAAAATGATTCATTATGGTACAAAGATCACTTATATATTTGTAAGAATTCCCAATTCAAACAAAAGATTCTTTCGGAATTGCACACCTCTCCCTTAGGAGGGCACTGAATATTTTTAAAAACTTACAAGAGGTTTAAGAAGGAATTTTTTTTGGATGGCCTTTATATGATATTTAAAGGTTTGTGGCAGAGTTTTTGGTTTTCCAACAAAATAAAGTTGACACAATTAAGACCTCATGTCTGTTACAACCTTTATCCATTACAATTCAACGTTGAGAGGAGGTTTCAATGAATTTTATCACAAGTTTACCCAAGTCCAAAGGAAATATTTTCATCATTATGGTAGTTGATATAATTACCAAGTATGCACTCTTTTCTGCATTAACTCATCCATTTTAAGCTAGTAAAATTACTACTGCATTTATGGAAACTATTCAAAAGCTACATGGAAACCAAAATTTTATTGTAAGCGACAGAGATCCCATTTTACAAGAAATTTTTGGATCAAATCATTTTCTTGTTTGGGTTCTATGGCATACAAATTGGAGCTTCCTACATCTTCCCAAGTGCACCTAGATTTCCTTGTTTCATGCTTAAAGAAGGTTATAGGTGACAAGATCCTAGTTCAAACAATATTTCCAGAACTTGACGAGGAAGGAAAATTCATATTGGGACCTGAAGCAGTCATGGAAACAAGAACTTGATAGCTATGAAATCGATCAATTTCACAATATCTCATCAAGTGGAAGAACTTACCCACTGAAGATTCGACATGGGAGGATGAGAATTTTATACAGAAGCATCCAAAACTAATCAAGTGTTGAGGACAACACTTTTTTGAAGGATAGGAGCACGTTAGGTCCCAATAATACTAGTGTAGCCCCTTATTATTGTTAGTGTGGCCCCATTATTGTTACTTTTGTGCCCATGTAGTCCTCATATTGTTATTATTGAGCCCCATAGATGTATCCCCATTATTGTTATATTGTGACCCCTTAGAATCATATATATAGAAGGTAGGTTTTTTTATTTGTATCATCCAAGAATTTTTAATTTATGTAATGTTAAGGAGGTTTCCCCCTTGAAGAGGCTGATTTATAAGTCGTGATCTATCTTTTCTTCTATTTTGTGAGTTGGTTGCATAACATAGGTACAGTGACAACGACAGGATACGGGATGATACAAGATGGTACAACAGTACCACGGGGTATTTGGTGGTGTATATGGATAGGACTTAGGGTACAAGTCATGTCAAGGAGTACATGGATACTTGGTGGTATCTAGGGGAATATGATGATACACAACAGGGTTTTGGAGCATTTCCTCCAAGGAGACTTATGAACAAGGAGACGAGGCACACCTTTGGGTGTAGTTCACCTAGGGTCGATGAGGATGTAGATGAGATAAATTTGGTGGTATCCATGGGGATTCACATGCCTATCCCTCCTCTACATCATTTGTAGGAACAAATAATTTGGCTATTGTCATTTGATACTTTGTGCATGAGTCGCAAGGTGTAGGGAGTTCACCTAAGCTATTTGGATGCAAGTCAATGCACCATGGGAGATACTTCTTAGTAGTGGCATGTTGAGGCCTCAGAATTCTGTTGCCACAACATGGGGGAAAACCACCCGGTCTGGACCTTAGAGCAATTCCTTTTCCATTTGGTGTGGTGTCTCTGACTGGGAATGAAGGGACTAGTTTCCCAAGGATGATTTTGGGGTGTGTTTTGTTTATATAACATGCAATGGGAAATGATTTAATCTATCACATGCATTTATCTAACACTTATCTATTATACTATATACCTGGGGTGTTTCTTCCTTTATGAGATATAAAGAGATATCCTCCAACTATTAGTAATGAAGATTATTTAACAGTTGAAAGAGATGAAATTATGTAAAGATGATTCTTTTAAAAAAATAGTTTGAATATAAAAATTGTGAAAAGTATATTGCATTCAAATGTGTCATGATATATCAAATAATAAATCATAGAAAAATATTAGTACAGAAGTGCATTTAACATTCATTTATGATAACAGTTCAAATATATAATGCAAGTAAAAAGATAACATTCAATCTAGAAAGCAAAAATTAATACAAGTGAATAGAAGTACCATATTTATGAAGTCCTACTCATATAAATTGATAGTATATTTTCTACTCCTCCTCACTTTCAAGAAATTTAAAGAGTAAAATAGGAAACATCAGTTACACAGCTTCAAATGTCAAAAGATAACATATTGTGTTCCATTAATCCATCAAAGCATTTACAAACTTACAAAAGTGCATTCTTTGCAAATGTTTTTGACAAATTTCTGGGCCCTTCTCTAAATGAATGAGAAGGGTTTAAATACTAAAATAAAATATGTTTAAAAATAATTTATTACAAAAAAATAGAGGAGGTTTCAAACAACCATCCTCGTAAGACAAACTTCAACTACAATCTAGGAAAATAAAATAACAATATAACTATGAATGTTGATCTTCCTTTTGGATTTGATCCCAAAGTTGACAAATATCTAGCATGGGTTTGAGTTGACCTAGCTGCGACATTATCGATCTGACCTGTCCCTTGAATACTGTGTTTGAGAGTGTTGGCTGCAATCTTTTCGTTGAATCAGTTGATGACTACAAGGTTTGGTACTGATGAAAAGGTTTGATCAGAAAATTCCAATAATTTTCTTGATCAAACTATTTACTTTTTTAATCATCTCTTCCTGCATTTCTATCTTTTCTTTCCACTGTGCTTCCAACGGATTGATTTATGATATCACTTCAGGTGTGGACTCTTTGATAAGCTTAGCGTTCAAAATTTTTTCACATATAGATTCAATAATTTCCTTTGTTAACCTTGATGATTTTTTTGTTGCTTTGTCTAATTGCCTTATCTATGCTTCCCAATCTTTAAATAAGATTTCCTTATGAAATTTATCTACCTGGGGTAGATCGGCTTCCTTTCTTGAGTTTGATGCTTTCCATTGAATGTGTTCATTGATTTTATTCTTAATTTTCTCACACTCAAGTTTCTAAATAGCCACTTGTTGGATCAGGATTTCACTTGAATCATAATAAGAGATAGTGATTGAAGCTTGCTAGAAAAATACTTCTTGTTGTTGCTTTAGTTTAGCATTCACATCCAATGCTTCCCTTATGAATTTCTCTACCTGTGGCTAGCTTTGTAATTTGTTTATTGCTTCTTCCAGTTGTGTTTTCTTTTCTATAAGCTGTAATTGATGCTGTAAAGTTAACCTTTCAAAATCCATTTGAAACTGAGACATTTTCAATTCCATTTTCCTGCTGGAGTTAGACTTTTATTGCTCTAACAGCCTCTCTAAATCTTGTATTTTATATTCACTCTGCTTCAGTAACATTTGAACTTTAGTGGCCTTATCAATAGTGGCAGTAGCATATGCCCTTGCAAATTGCGGTCCTTCCATAGAACGTCAATAGATTCATTTGTAATATTAGAGACTGTATCATCAATTATTATCCTTTTTCTTCTCTTGACTACAACCTGATGATTAGGACTGTAGAATACATCCAGTGAAGGAATTTACTCAATTTTTAAAACTATATGCTCTGTTGGGTATTCCGGAATGATCTCTTGATCATGAGTTTCAGGAACTTGTTGTAGTGGAGTAGCAGTTTCCACTAATTTCTGAGAATGTTATGGTGTCTTAAAACTGGTAGTTTGATCAATATTAGGATTTGGTTGAGATTTTTGCAATGCCTTAGAAAACATATCCCATTCACTCTTAAAATCCTTTGGCTGAGATTTTTCTTCCTCATCAGATGTATTTTGGTTGTGCTGAATTTCTTTAGAAGAGGGTTTAGTTCCATTAATTCCTCCTTTATCTTGCATCTCAATCTCTTTGATTACTTTATCAATTACCTTTTCTGGGCTCTCATTTATATTTTTGGATTCATTATCAGAGTGATCTAAATTATGAGATTGGTGTTCTGATTGCCCTGACTCATCTTCAGACATGTCTTTAGCTTCATTATCCAAGCTAATACTTGGAGTCGGTATGTTGACATCTTCCATAGTCAATAAATACATAGGAATCCTTTCCATTCTCTTGTTTCTATATTCTTGGAAGGCTTCCAAGTCATCTTGATTGAGTTGACTAGATGAAAACTTTAGTAAATCTGAAAACTTTTCAATACCTTGAAAGAAATCATAAAATATATCTATATATTTCACAAGAGGCTTCACTTTGAGCTCTGTAATGTAATTTTTAATTACATCATTGGGGTCATATGGCCACTTTGGCACTACAGCCAAATTCAACAAATTAATTTTTAAAACTTCCTTGAAGGCATGACCAATATCAAAAATTGTAAAAGTATCACACTGCAGAGGGAAATTTGGCCAAATGGCCTTCTTAGCATCTTTGAGTTGCTTTGAAATACCATTTACCACAAGTTGGTAATTAATCTCTCTAGCAAGTAGCTTGTCAGGAACATAATATGGTAGGACGTGGGGAGAAGCATAACTCCCTAAAAACTCTGACAAAGGTGAAACTTTCTTCTACAAACCATCTGGCAATGGGCAAGATGTCTGTACTAGCCTCTTTGGATATCCTAGGGGTTTTCTCATTGAATATAATCTGGTGCATAGGTAGAATGACTCTATGGAAAATTTTATAAAATTGTAGATGAAAATATGACTCCCAAATGGCTCTATGGTAAAGGTGGATTGGAGTACGGTCTAGGGTCATCCATTTCCATCCCATGGTAGGAAAAATCAAACAAAATCAAATTACATCCATGAAATAGGCACTCATGGAAAAGGGGGGTATTTCCCTAGATGAAACACTTCTTTTACTCCTATACTCCATGATACTTCTGGCTAAATTGTCAGATAGGATATTTTCCCAATTCAGAATTAAAGAATTGACGATTGCGTTAATTAATGGGACCCAATCCACTGAAAACCTAGTAGTATCAAGCTTTGCAAACAATCTACACAACATACTAGCATCATAGCAATAAGGGGAAGGAATTTGTGCTATTGGGTACGTACAAATTTTGTCCTATTTCATTTTTCCTTGGTCAGCCTTCCATTATTTATAACTTTCATCAGGTCTGGATGTTTCGTTGTAAAGCTTTGAACAAAAGCTTTTTCATATTTCTTTTGCGGGATGGGTAAGTGGTACATTGTCCTCAAACATTTTTCCCTGAATGAACCAATATTATCATCCTTTCAATTCTTAAATGTTCTATCTTCTATGTTCAAGTGGTCAATTACCCACCTAACCATATATGTATAGGGGAGAATCTTTGGCCTTGCTAGTACTTTATGAATGAATGAGCATGCAACGTTGAAATAGGTCAGCTTTGAATAAACTAATGTGCCTGTTGTAGCAACTTTGATTATTACCCTTGGCGATTCATTCTCAAAGAATTGATACATTGCCTCCCATGAGGAAATTTTTAAATCCTTGTTGCAAGTGGTATCTGAGTCTTTGAAACATGATGCTTGGGAAATTTCCTTTAATTTCTTGCTCATCTTTGTTATCCTTGCTCTGTTAAGTGGTTTCCTGAATTCAAGTGAACAGGGAAAACTTTCGTTCTAAGGTAAATGAAGAGAAGGATATATTTAAAACTAATATAATAAAAAATCTTGCATTCAATCATTTCAAATAGGCTCGAGGTAGATATGAATCTTTCAAACCTTACTCCCATTAAATGTCGTTAATCACCCATAATTCTTCCAATCAAATTTCTTACACACCTTCACCTAAAATGTCTATCGATCAATTTAAGACGTTAGATCTTATATCCGGTTGATTAGATATGAATCATTTCGCACACTTGAACAATAACCATCAATTATTGCATATCAAAAATCAAAAAATTTTCTATTAGTTATGTTTTCCGTTACCGATGAATTTTGCAAAGTACAATCTGCGCAAATCACAAATCGCAATTTCCATATAGTAATACAATTTACATTTGGTTATTTGCTGCGAAACATGATGTGTGCTTAAGGAATCATGTCGATGCGCTTTATCATAGACTTGAAGTTTTATGATGGTTTCTTTATTAATTTTTCAGGTCCAATTCATCACAACTTTTACCAAATTGTTATTAGTTGATCGTTTTTTTTAAAAGGTGCGATGTGATTTTATTTTTAAAGTTGTGTTTAAAGCTTTTGTAACGGGAGCTTTATGTGACTTCGGAAAAGGTTTAGCGCATATCGCAACTCGCAAGACTTAATATGTTTTAAGTTGTTAGGCTTGTAAGCTATATGATTTGCGATGCCCGCTAAGGAATCAACGCGAAAAAGAAAAGAACTTGATTTCCTAAAGTTTTTAGACTTAGGCTAAGATAAAATCAAACAAATAAATTTCCTATTTATTTTAAAGGGTCCCCATTTGGTAGAAATAAATGGGGGTGTTGTATAATACAACAATTGGCGATTCACTTGGGAGAACTAGCTATCTCTGATTAGTTTTTTGAAATTTATAAAAAAATATCAAAATAAAAAATTTGCAGGAATGAATTTCAATAAATAATATCTCACTAAGAAATAAAATTGTAATATCCCAAAATGGGAACAACTACACTATTGGGAATATTTTGAGTTATTACCAATGTGGAGCTTCAGCAAATCATGAGCATGACAATGTAGTGCAGCTCATTAGATGTAAAATAACATCACACCAGTAGATGAAAGAACCTCAGCAAGTAGATGGCCTATATCCTTCTTCCCAAGTGGGGAAATGTAACATTATAGGGCATAAAACAGTTGTATTCATAAAATAACAATATACAAGTGAGAAATGGGACTTGGATCCCTTAGAACACATGATATTAAACTCACATGTAGAATTAGAGGTGAAACAAATCACTCTAGCCAACATACACAGATCTCCCCAAGTCAATTCATCTCAAATAAGCCCAAACCCCATAGCCTAGCTCATGCAGAAAGTACTGAAGCAGAGACTGCGTTATTTTAATGAGGTTTTATGCAGAAAATAATGAGATAAAATAGATCTAGAGTATACACTATATCAATGGCTAAGAAAATGATGATTCGTCCCTTTTTATACAAAAATAAGAGTAACCCGGCAAGGGTTTCTTGAGAGCACAATGTACAAAAATGCAGATCTGCAGATATGGATCTGAAAAATGTTGTTTTACTAAAACACTGAATAAATAAGACTGAAATATACAAGTGATAGAAGAAGAATGAAATACATAGCTTTCCGGGATAAAGGTTGGCCTTTTCTCCAAGGAACTAACTCACAAGCAAGGGATCAAACCCTGCAACTACTGCTCTGGAAAAAATGATGTAGTTTCCCCAATAAACTATGCTATAGTGGATGGGAACTGAATTGGCCACTTTCCAAGATGTCAAATAAGCTCCAGAACCTCCTGTACAGATCTTGCAAAGAAAGGGGAGCTCCCTCCTCTGAAAGATAAGCTCAAGAGCTGGTGTTGTGAATCTCCCACTGCACACCCAGCAACACAGTTTTTCCTGGTATAAGAATAACGGTGTAGCTGTAGGAGGTGCTAGGCCTCAAGCCTGGATATGGGAGAATGAAGAAAATAACTCCTCCAAGTGATCTCTCAATGAAGGAGAAGGAATCCCTAAGCAGGAATTCCTTGTGCTGAACAGCACCGCATACTCAGCTCAACAGCTGAAGAATGCTCAAGTGTCTAAGTAGACATGAAAATGTAATCCATAATCTAACCCCAAAAATTTTCCATCTTCCTCCTTATAATTTTTGTGAGCCTCCTCACCTTGGGTCCCACCTATTAGCGTTTCCAACACCATGTGAATACATTCCCTCCAAAACTGTGTTGTCTTCTCAAGCAAGCCACTCCTCCTTAGGCAACGCTGTTGACTTGGTCAACTTTGACTGAATCATCATGATCCTCTTCCTGTTCACACATGGGAGGTGAAAAATCCAGCCACCAAGTTATCCCCTTTTTACACCAAGAGGGATTTTATGTCAATGCAAGTTAAACATGGGTCCTTTTTCCCATTTATTCATTTACTAGGTGAAAAAATCAAAATCTAATATTCCAATTAGCTGCATGCTAATTTTAGGAATATTACAAAAATATCTCTTAATTATAATTCATAAGAATTCCTTTCTAAAAATAAATGTATGAGTATCTATATCAGTCTTTACTCAATTA
Organism: Pinus albicaulis; assembly: GCA_034641835.2. NCBI lineage: Eukaryota > Viridiplantae > Streptophyta > Pinopsida > Pinales > Pinaceae > Pinus > Pinus albicaulis. The sequence goes on from CM076578.1 coordinate 1,072,841,797, forward strand.
AAAAAGATAAATCAGGTGGATCTTTCAGATTAGGTTTATAAATATATACCCTTTTATCACAGGTAGAGCCTCTAATCCAATAGGAAATTTAAGCTCTTGGCAAGGTTACCTTTTACCCAGCATTGGTTCATTTTCCCATCCAGTCTTTCTTAAAATCTTCAAAAATAAATTCCAACTTTATACACTTGATCTCTTTTAGAAATTGCGTTTTTTTTTGTATATATTTTCTATTGTATTTTATTTACTTAAAAGTCATTCTCTTGGCTTGGTAACCAAATATTGACAATTCCATTCAATGTTTGTAATTAAACTGATCAAGCTAGCTCTTGATGAGACCCCTTGTCCTCTTGATATATTCTCTAGTAATTCCCATGTTTTGATAGGCAGTATTGGTAATTTCAGTTCAACTATTTCGCTATGAACATGGTCAACAAGCTCGCGATGAGACTTATTATCTTTTAAGCTTGTTTAGCATAATTTTTTGAATTTATTTCTAAAAATTGAGAAGTTTTCCCAAATGGGGTGAGTCATTGGTCCTTTTGATGATTCTGGATGATAATTTTTATTTTATGTTATTTTTGAGTTTTAAGATTGCTTCTCTGCAAAAGAGTCTTTACTATGTTAAAGATCATTTTCTTGACTGAAAATAGAATAACCATGCTTTATAAATATGAGAGTTCATCAAATAATAAATAACTTTAGTGAAATTTCATCTTTCAATAAAAATAAAATCTATTTGACTTTAGAATCTTTCGATTTTTTCTTTAACATTTCTTCTTTCTATAAGCGATAAATCAAAAATATTATTTACTTGAAAATCCAAAAATCAATACTACTCAACTTTTTTTTCCTAAGAAAAAGAAAAAAGACAATAATATACAAGGAATAGAAGGGGTTGCCTCCTATGAAAAGTATTTCTTTAAAATCTTTCCATCAACAGGAAAATAATCTCTTTTTCCTGTTAGATCTTAAAATAAAAATGTTGATGGGCCTATTTCTTCAATGATTTGAAATAGACCTAACCACAATCTTTGAAATTTGGTGTGTTTACCTTTTTCCTCATGTGCTTTGTCCCATTTCAATACCAGATCACCAATTTGAAAGTTTTTTGGAGTAACAAAAGTTTAAACAAAATAAGCTTTTACTATCTGTTGATGATGTGCATGAGTAACTTTAGCTTTTTCTCTTTCTTCTTCAAGCTTAAGAATTTGAAATTGTCTTATTTGCAAGGAAGAAGAAGGAGATTAATCAATAAATTGAACTAAGGCAAGAGAAGGAATAACTACATTGGTAGGAAGAACAATTTCTTTTCCATAAACAAGATTGAATGGAGACGTTCCAATGGAGGCCTTATGATTTATTCGGTCTGCCCAAAGAGATAAGGTTAATGACTTATGCCAATTTCATTAATTGTGATCAACAATTTGTTTGATGAGTCTAATAAGGTTTTTATTTGTGGATTCTGCTAAACCATTTCCTTGCAGATAATAATTTGCATAATACTTAAGTTTAAAACCTCTTTTGATTCCAAATTCTATCATAGCAGCTCCTGAGAAATAAGATGCATTATCAAACATTAAAGAAGTAGCTAAACCAAACCTAGTTATGATAAATTGATTAATGAAATAAATAATATTATCATATTTGGCTACCTTTAGTGGAATTTATTCGACCCATTTAGTAAAATAATTTGTAGCTATGAGAATATATTTATGATGTTTGGAAGAGTTATGAACAATCTCACCAATTATATCTAATCCCCATTGTTCAAATGGTTTCTCGATAGTAACTGGCTGTAATGGAAAGACTGGTTTCCTTTGTCTTCCAGATGCACTTTGAAAAACTTTTCATTTTCTTACATATTCATGAGAATCTCTTAAAAGTGTAGGCCAAAAGTAACCTGCATGCAAGATTTTGTGTGCTATTGTATTTCCTCCAAAATGTCCTCCAGCTGGTCCATCATGGAGTTCTTGCAAAACTTTCTTTGCTGCAGTTTTCTCTAAGCATCTTAATAGCACAGAATCAAAGTTTTTTCTAAAAAATATGTCATTTATTATTTCATATTTCTGGGCCTTTAATCTCAAAGAACATTTTGTTTTATAATTGAGTTGGGTTGGGGCATATCCATTTTCAAATAAAACTTGAGATCAGCATACTGATATTGCACATCGTTGAGGTTTACCTCTGATATTTTCACATTATTACTTGAATTTGCCTTTGATGATAAATGGGATGCTCCTATTAGCGTTCTCCAAAAATCTTGACCTCTAACAATTTTAGAAGGTCTAATTTCTACATCATATTCTTGTAAAGTAGTAACCCAGTTAGCCCTTTTCTCTCCTAATTCTCTTTGCATCAATAGTTGTCTCACTGCAGAGAATGAAACTATTATTTTGGTCTGAGTTTTAAGGAGAAATGGTCTAAAATTATTTATAGATTTAAATATAGCAAATTCTTGTTTCTCAACAGATGAATAATTTAGTACTGCGCCATGCAAATTGGAACTGAAAAATGATATTGGTGCTTCAATTTTTTGGTCATTAATTTGTGTTAAAACAACAATATAAGATGTATCTGATGAGAAGGTGTATAAAGTAAAAGGATTAAGAAAATTGGGGGTAGTCAGTAATGGAGAATTGATAATGGATTGTTTGATTAAATCAAATGCTTCTCTTTCGTTATGTCCACATTTAAATACTAAATTTTTCTTTATCATGGTTTTCAAAGGTAAAACTATTTGCGAAAAGTTGGGGACAATTTTTTTTACAAAATTTATCTGTCCAAGAAACGACTACATAGTTTTCTTGTTATGAGGGAAAGGAATTATTTTAATCTCTTCAATTATTTCAGGATCAATATAGATACCTCTCTTTGACACTATGAATCCTAAAAGTTTTCCTTCATCTAAAGAAAAATATGACTTCTTTGGGTTTAATGAAATTCCATACTTTTTACATCGCTCAAAGACTTGCTTTAGGTCATTCACATTATTTGTTTCTTGTCTAGAAAATATTGTATTGTCATCTAGATAAATAACCATTGGTTTGTTTATGAGTCCTCTAAAATTTGTGCCCGTGACTCTCTGAAAAGTGGCACCTGCATTAATTAACCCAAATGGCATGTTTTGATGGGCGTAAGTTCCCCACTTAGTCTTGAAAGTAGTCTTCAATCTATCATCTGAATGTACAAGGATTTGGTTATATCTTGAAAATCCATCTAGGAAAGACATAAGTTCAGAACCAGTTACTATTTGCAGTACTTGTTCCATGGTTGGTAATGGAAAGTAGTCATTTTGACATGCTTTGTTTAAATTCCTAAAATCAATACAAATTCTAATATCACCATTTTTCTTCTTGACAGGAACCAAATTTGAAACCAACTTAGAATGTCTAATTGGAAAGATGATCTTTGCTTTGAGGAGTTTATTCATCGCTGTTTTGATTTTATTTTCAAGATTCGGGTGAATTTTCCTCAACTTTTTCTATATAGGTATCTCATCTAAAGTCATAGGTATATTGTGTTGAATCACAGAAGTTTCATATGTTTTAACATCAGTGTAATAACAAGACAAAACACTTTTGTACATTTTTAATAACTTGACAAATGATAATCTTTCATTAGAAGATAGACCAAGACCTAAATTGACATTTTGAGGTTTATCATCAGTTCTGAGATTTTAAACCTATCTTTTAGATCATAAAGGTCTTCTAATTTTACAACTGACTTAAGAATTGGATTTTCATTTTGCTTATCCTTTATCTGAGTGTCATGTTCATTTTCATCTAATATTTGACTATCATAAGATCCTTTAGATGTAATGAAATCTATGATATCTAAATCATTATTAAATACTCTCCAATTGGTAATATTGTCAGGAACAGATGGTCTAAAAATCAATTCAATGGAAAATCTATTGGGACTAAATTCTTAAATTGGAATTAATTTTGATGCTACATTAGCCAATAAATATGCACTAGCATTTTGTATTCTTGGTACAAAATAAATATTGAAGGCTAAGAAATGAATGGTCAATTCTTGGACTAATGATTGATAATGCTTTAAATGTTTAAAATGAAAATGAATGGTATATCTTACATGTTTAACAATTATCTCCAAATATCCTAGGACTTTCATATATTTGATGTCAATATCAATTGTTTTGTATAAAACTTGGATTAATGCTTCATATTCAACTATATTATTTATGAAATTGAATTCAAGTTTGCAAGATAACATGGTTTTTTCTCCTTTTGGGCTTATTAAAATACAGCAAGCTCCTACACCATCTTCAGATTTAGAGCCATCAAAATAAAGAATCCAAAATAATGAATTAACCACTAGTCTATCTAAAAAAAATTACATTTCGAAGTGTCTGTCTGGGAAAAATTCTCGATTTGCGAGATAACTGCATTATTGAAAAAGGGTGATGTTTGAGCATTAAAATTTCCAAGAAATGATTTTTCCAAGTAGTTTCCAATAATATTATTATTGAATGCTACTGGTTCGTTTATCACTTCAAGATCAGTGATTGTGTGTTTCATGAATTTCTCTCGGTCTACCCGGATTTGGTTTGGCTTTCCATTGTGTGGTAGCCACATATGTGACCAATCCGTTGAAAAATATCCATGGAGATTTTCAGACTAGTTTCTACTTAACACTAAACCATAAAATTTAGGAATATCAGCCACCAATATATCGGTTATCTGAGAAACCTTGGGGTTTGATAGCAATCTGATAGAGACGGAATTTATTTCTCCTACAACCTCTACTTTAGTTCTATCAAGTTGGACTATATGAATAGGGGAACTTTGAGGAGTTATGTTCAACTTATCACATACTTATTTTGGCATGATATTAGAGGAAGCCCCTAATTCTATTAAACAATTATTGACATTTTTATTATAGATCTCATAGATTAAAATAAATGGAGTATGAGAGATGGATCGGTCACCTATCATAATCAAATTTGTAGCATCTATTTTAGTTGAAGGAGAGGGTGGTTTACCCATTTGATTAGCAGCTTGGACTACTACTGGATTAGGTAAGACTGAAGGAGGAACTGCATTTAGATCTCTAAGTAATATTTCCTGCTACTACTTTAATTTAGTAAGTTCGTTAATTGAAATTTTGGCCCTAGTATTCTTCATATCCTCAACTACATTATACTCAATAGTGTGAGAGACTACCATTGTTTTTTATGTAGGTGGAGTATATGAAGTAATAGGATTTGTTTGTGTAGCCTTATAAGTATACTTTTTACTTATTGTTTTATCTTTAGCAAGCGTTGAATTCTTTTGTTTCTGATTTGCCTGCGTTGCTTCAGTAGTATTTTTTCTCCTTGTACTCACAGGTAAAGCTTATTGTTGCTCCTCATTTGCTAGGATAAAATCCCTCATTCCATTTAGTTCGACTTCTTCTTCTTCTTCATCTTCTTCTTCCTTCGTTTGCTCTTCATCTGTAGCTTGATTAGACTTAGAAGACTAATATTTCCTGAAGGTTCTGAAAGTCTTTTTTGAACTAGAACTTTCAGCAACTTGTTTCTTGATGTCTACCATTTCTTTTTTCATAGTCTTTAAAACTTTCTGAAGACCTTCTACATCAAAAGTGTCTTTAGATGCCTTCTTTTTTGAATCATATTTGAAGGATACTTTCTTTGATTTCCTATCTTCCTGGGAATTCTTCTTTTCAAGAACGATTATGTGTTTCTCTATAGATAAAATTCCTTCATATTGTCTCTTAATGTAGGCAGTTTTTCTCTATAAAAAAAAATGGCTATATTATATGGGAGAGATGAAATATACCACTCAATTTGAACTTCTGCACCAGGAACTATTGTAGCAGGAATTTTATTGAGTAATTTATTAAATCTTGAATTAAAATATTTTATTTTCTCCCCTGTTTTAGCCTTTATATTTGACAAATCATTGATAAGTGATGCATTGATTCTGTCATCCCCAAACTTAGATAAAAATTGTTCTTTGAACATATTCCAGCTAGTTATAGAGCGGGCAGGTAATGAAAAATGCTAGGATCCTGTACATCCTATGGGAGTATATGGAAATAATCTTACAACGTAATCCTCTTCAACTACTTATTTTAAATTAATGGCTAACATGTAATTATGAATGTGTTCTTCAGCTGAAAGACCATCATCGGGATTAAATTTAAGTAACCATATTTTAGGGTATTTTGGGAGAGGATGAAGAGGAGCAGTCATTTGTACATCCCCTAGATTGTTCCATGGTTGTACATTTGGTGGAGGTACATGGTCTTCCATTGGTCCTTGGGTGGATTTGATGGATTGAGTTTGAGTTGAAGAAGAGGAAGGTTGAGTGTTAAAACTAGTTGAAGGGATAGTAGTCTGAGTACTGGAACTAGTTAAAGTAACATTGATTGTTGGAATGGAAGTTGTGGAAGTGAGTGGAGGTAATGGAGGTGAATGGGATTTATTATTAGATAAGACCTCGCTGGTGATTGACTCTGATTTAGTCTTCTTTATTCTCCTTCGAGAAGGATCGATGGGAAATTCAAAAGGAAGGATTCATGCCTTTTGAGTTTCTGATCGAGTTAATATTCTTCTAGGTTGTAAATAAGATGAAATACTAATCTCATATGATTAAGAAGATTCAGGATTTTCAGAAGAAATGGATACTCTCTTTAATTTTTTTTATCAAATACTGAACTTCAGGATAATTTTGATGAATATCGGGAGACAGTATGGGTTCAGTATCACTAGGAGACTTAGGAGAAGGATGTTCAACTTCAGATCTTAAAGATTTAGATCTAGCTAATTTTCTGGAATTTGAAGGGGATCTAGAGGGAGAGAGACTCTTAGATTGACTTTTAGATTGATCAGATCTTCTTGCCATTCACAATTGGCCCTCCTTCTAGCTCCAAAATTTTGAGGCCACTGAATTCTGAGGCCTCAACATGGCATCAGGTTAGCGCGTGAGTTGATAGGTACAAGTTCAGGGAGTGCATAGTTTTCTGCAAAGGAAGTGTATGTTCCACCCTTGAATTCACACTTAAGGGGGTGCATGAAATGTTTTTGGATAGGTACTCTAAAGTGTCATAGGATCATATACAACAGGCGGTTGACCTATTTTTTGAGTGGATGTTTAGTCTCCGGGAAGTATCGGTTTGTGCTTTTAGGAGACAGGATAGTAGATTCCACAGTGTGTTATGGCAGGTTCAAGGCATGTTTGTATGTACTATATTGATTAATGAGTTGTGGAGTCTATATATTGATTGGATGTAGCGAGTACAAATGTGGGGCAGATGGATTCCAATAGTCATCAAGACTACACCGCAACATATCTGGTTATGGGATATGTTTTTTATCCATCTAAAAAATAAAAGGAGCAGCCAAGTATTAAAACCGAGAACCTAAGAAGGATGGTGGACTAAATATCAGGTGAATTTCTGGCAGAGAAAATAACCAAAGGATAGGCGCGGTGACTAGATGTAGCAGGGCTAATATACAGCAAGAAGTAGCACTCATGGCTCCACAGTTGAACCAGGAGCCATAGAGTTCACAGATAAGGTTTTTCATTGGCCTCAAAAGATTCTTGCGACAAAAAAAGTCAGGCCCCCAGAGATGGTGATGTCACCTTTATTTTGGGCCAATCACAAGCATTCTGTTGGGTTAGAAAATGGGCTCAAAATCTCCAATGCACCCCATCGAAATTCAAGAGGGGTCCACCGAAGATGATAGTTGGCACCTACCGAGGATAACAGTTGGTGTCAATCAATAAAGAGCTAAGGTAAGTCTAGGATGTCAGTACCAAGGCCAGTACCTACTTAGTTCATCACATGGCTTCCACCAACCCGGTTGCTACCAACCAATCATCCATCGCCACGTTTCCCATTGTTGACGTCCTTATGATGCCAGCCCCACAACTGTTATCCTGTCCCGTACTCCGTAAAACCCGGTCTAATATAATCTTGTTTTACCCTCAAATGTGTAAGTTATTGGTTATTAACTGGCTTTTCATGCAGAACAAGTTAAAACTCAAGTGCGAGGTCATTTTCAAACTCGCGTCACTTTCCCCTTGGCTACCTCACCACTCTCAAGTATTTAGTCATTTTTCCATGTCACTATTTCCCTTCTGTTTTTATTTTCAAAAGGTCATGGGAAAAACGAAAATCAAGAAGTTTGCACCTAAAACCCCACAATACCACGAGGTCAAGACTTCTCCCAGACCCAAGCCCCTCACTGATGCCCATGCATGAATTCATGACCCAATCTACCTGTTTATTGTAGCTCGCACCAAAGCCGATATTTTTGACTATCATCGAAAAGGCGAGGACATGTTTAGGATCGTCGAGTTGGGTCTGTATTACCAAATTTCTCCAACCACATACCCTGTTCCCAAGTTCATTAGCTGGCTTGGGGAGGCCTATGATGAGAATATAGACATTTTTCTTTCTACCCAGGGCAATAAGATTTTTCGCATTACGCCCCAACTCATAAGGAAAGCCATTCATTACCCTCCCAACCAGGATTATGTTGAATTCTCTGAGGCCTCCCTCTCTTGTCACTTTTCAAAACTACCCTGGGAAAAACAAAGCGGTTTCCTTAGTCTCCTCTCAGATTCCTGCCTGTCGTCATTCCCGCTCACGGATTTTGTTCCCTTGTCTACTTTCTGAACCAATGTACAGCCCGTCCTAGCACTCATCTCAGGGTTGTTAGGATCTAAGTAGGTTTATTAGGTGACTAAAGAGGGCATATCTTTCCTATGGCTCATGATGCAAGCGAACATCATTTTGGATATCCCCTCTTTCTTAGCTTCTTCTATCAAGTCTTAGTTTCAAGAAGTTTCCTCTACTAGTTCTTGTAAGTATTGTTCCCTAGTGTTTTACCTGTTCCTATTCGAGAATGCGGATAGATTCTAAATTCTAGGCCTAAACAGATTCTCGAGGATAAATTCCCAACCCAAAACCGTCTTCGAGTGGACTGCAACAGTTCACCAGTAGCCAGAGGGGAAGGGGTATGAAAAATTTATTAATGATTTCATGTCCATAGCTTATGCCACTATACATGATAGCCCTCTGCCTAGAATATTTCCTGAGTAGAAGGACTGGCTAGAGTTTAACGAGGAGTATTGCATAGGGGATTGGTATCTGTTTGATGACCATACCGAAATCAGAGTCTACAGTGCAGAGGTACCTCCCTCCCACTTGTCGGTGTTTCCAGCTATGCGAGTATTTTCCCCCGAATTCATTCAACAGGCCTTGAAGGCCGACTAGGTCCACTTCATACCTACAAAAAAAGGTTACATCCTCAAACTCCCAATTTCAATTGGCCCCTTCACTATAAATTTGAGGCATGTCCTCTCAACCATGGAAAAAATTCTGCAAGATATGAACCTCCCTTAGGGAGATGTCTAGCACTATGACCCTAATGGATTCCTCAACCCTAAGGGATTCCTCACCACTAGGAAGAAGAAAATAAAATCAACAGCTTATACACATGAAACTAGGCCCTTCATTGAATGGAGATCTAACCTTGATGCATGGCCTTTGGATGCATAGATGGAAGCCAAGTCCTCAGCTGTGGAAGGGAAAGGAGATAATGTGTCAGTTGGGACAGGAGAACAGGGATAGGAAGACCCCTCAGGAAGCCAAGAAGTCATGGACACTGATGAAGAAGCTCATGCTAATAAAAGATAGAGGACTCAAGGGCCATATGAAATATAGGTCAAGCTATTGGATGATGAAATTCCTGAGTTAAAGGGTCCTAAAAAGAGCAAGCAAGGTTTTCAAGTTTCATTTCACAATGCCTCCTCGTCATCCCCCTCAGACCTTTCACAGAGAGTCACAGTGGACAAGCAGGAGGTAAGAGAGGATATCAATACCACAAACACATTCACCAGGGAGAAACTGAGGGCCGAATTGGTAGAGTTCATGGATAAGCACCATTCTATGCTTTGTAAAGTGCTAGATATGGATAAGGAGCAGCTTATATTAGCCATTTAGTACGTAGCATTGCAACCCTCTGGTTCTGGAGCCCAATACAGAGCTTTCGAAATAATCTTTATTCTAAGTAACATTCCCCTATTAGAAAAGCTATATTTACACCAGTGTATCGGGGATATGCTAAGGACTGAGGTGGTGAAATGTGAAGTGGCCTTAAAGAAGCTCGAAGCGAAGTTAAAGCTATTAAAAGAGCACCAAAAAAGAGAGAAGATTTGCGCCAAAGCCACCGCGTCCCAGCTGGAGAGCCTCAAGAGATCGATCAGAGGAAAGGGGGCTGATAATAATGCAGCACTACAAGACCTTCTTACCAAGGTAGAAGTGGAAATCCAGGAGCTGAAACGAATGTTGAACATGTCTCATGAGGAACATGTACAGACGAAGGAGCTCATCCAGGTAGAAAAGGAGAAAATGGCTCTCACTGACTCACTGGCCAAGCAACAAGAAGAGAATGCCTAGAAGGACACGGAGATTCTCGGACTTAAATAGAGGTTATCAGAATGGAAATTCAAATGGGACCAGCATACATGCATGGTCCCTATAACAAGTGATCCTGATATGGCCCCTGAATAGCTTACCAAGGCCCTGTCTAATTTAAGAGTGTTGGAGGATGAGACCCGCACAGTTCACCAGCTCCTACAGTAATCTGAGGTCACTCTAGCAACAAACCAAAATGCGACACCATCCCTACAAAAAGAGGTTGAAAACCTCTGCAAAGGAAGCCCATGCGCAGGATAAGTCCATCAAAGACTTAAAGGGGAATATCAAGGGCAACATGTCAATTGTGGAAGCCAGGCGACTAGTTTGGGCAGAGATCATAGGGGAGGTTAAGCTGCATTGGGACCTCCTCGTATTGATAAATGACAAGAAGATCATAATCCATGAGTTTAAAACTCAATTGCAGGCTGGACGTAGAGCAGGAGAAGAAAAGGACACCATAGTGAAGAAGCATATCCAGTACCACAATGAAATATCCCATGAATAATTTTGTGCACAAGGAATACTTGAACGTTTCAGGACAATTATGGAGGTTGGGAGAGTAATTAAGAAAGAAACTACACATGCAAATACGCTTGGTTTTTTGGCGCTCGTATCAAAGAGAGTGGAGAATTTCGACCAAGAGTGGAGCAAGCTGGTAGAAGTTGGCCTCCCACCATGATGGGATCCACAGTCATGCGCACTATATGAGCTAACGGCCTATGATCATAAGATCTCAAAAATCATGTGTAATGTAGATATATCATTGGAGAAAATAGCCCCGCTAAATATTGAGACCATAATAGTTTCACTACGCAAAGAATTCTTCCTTCTCTGTCAGGTGAAGAAATTCCTTGTCGTCCATGTGGATTACACCAAGCTGAATAACATGTAGAATTTGTTCAAGGATTACAACACAATACCATCAACTGGAGAAGCTTTGTGGAAAAATTTTTGTGAGTATGTGAATCCAGCAATCTCTTCTACTTCACAGCAGCTGCCACCTCCCCCACCTCGTCCACTCATATCCTCCTCATCTTTAGCTCGGCCACGTCGTCCAGAAAACTCAGGCACTCCTTGGCGTAACAACAAATGGTGGATATCGTGATTTGGCCCACGCAGCCTATTTTAAACTTTTGATTTTCCAATTTCTGTGTAATGTAAAAATGGGTGAAATCTCCATTTCACACTATGCACTCTTTATGTTTTCTATTTTCGGTTATGTCCTTATTACAGTCTATGTTGGACCATGCTTTTTAGGATGAGATGTCCTTATGCCTCATAATTTTTTATTAGGATTGAAAATTGTCGTATCACCATAGAATACTTTGTCCCAAAATATCTGGTCTGAATGTCCATGTAAAACACTATAAAATACCAAGTTGTAGACTAAGCAAAGGTTCCGGATTTTCTAGTAGAATAAGTTGTAGTCTGCATATCATCTTTTGTAATTTTGAGGTTTTTCTCTTAGTGTATATCTGAAAAGCCATTTTGAATAATAATATAAAGCATGTCTGTTGCAATAATGGATTCCTACTGAAATGGATGAACAATATGTATTTTCTTGATATATTTGTTCGATTTAATGTTCATTATACTCATATTTTCCTTCTTGTTATCGTTTCTTTCAGAATGTGGGTGTTGATGAGTTGGATATGAATATATCTTCTAATGATACTCATATCATACTTTACAGTAACATCTTAAATATAGCTTGAGGCATGATTTTCATTCCAAGTTACCTTTTCATGTCGCTTTCCTCTAAGGTATTTAAAGGGTAGATTCTTGTACTTGTCTAAGCACACCTCGCTTTTATGTTCTCCAACCATTCCACACAGTTTCACATCCCAATTAACTTTGATAACTTTTCATTTGTCTCGCATCCGACTCTACTTGCAACAACTCCATTTCATGACTGCTTCTGGCCCATTCTGAGCAGGCCTTTCTCTCTATAGCTAGAGCTCTAAGCTACTAGTATTCCTTCTCTGAGAAACAGGACCACCATTCAAAATATTTCAAATCCATTTGATATCAGGAGGTTCCCTCCCACAAGCATGCAGAATAATCTAAAAAAACCTCTTGTCCTAAGATGTCCTAGGCACTAGTATTTGGCAACTTGAGGCTATCTCTAAGAGTGACAACATATTTTTGGCGCCATTGCCTGAGAACGAAGTTGAAAATCCTTTTCCCTGAAATACGATATTTTATCCACCCTTCAATCAGGTGAGCACAAAGGGTTGAGAGTTTCACAGCCCTCACCTTGGCGACTCCGCTGTTATCTTAAGTTAATTCAACCGCAATCCTGCCTTACACTAAGCCATATCTTAGGTCAAACACCTCTCAATTGAGAACATTGTCAGTCTCTGACCCTGAAAAAATTATATTCAAAATAATTTGGAAAGAAAAGAAACCAGCTGAGACTGACATACCCACATTCTCATTTGAATATTCCCCATCCTCATCTAAGAAGGCTCAAGTCCACGGTCGTGGTTCCACCGCCTGAGTGCTTGAATATCCCCTAGATAACTCTGTTCTAGATCATACTGAGATAAAATACGAGGCTAAATCAGTGAATACCTCTAGGCTATATTTTCACCCTACCCCAGAAGCTGGGGAATTTAAACAAATCACCATAATCTAGAGCTCTCCTCAGATAAACTTGCAAATTGCATCCTAGCATATACCTATTGTCATCCATTAGAACCCTCCTCAGAATCCACCACCTCCCATGGCTGTGCCAGGCTTCCTCCTTAAAAAATATGCCCCATTGGCCTTGCCTCAAGTGTTGAATGATATGCCTCAGGATTACCTAAAGCTCTTACCTCGGTTCATGGGGGAGGACAACAGTGCTGCTCAGAAGCATATTGAGGATTTTTGTGCTTTTGCTGAAAACTTCAATGTGGAACACTTGGAAGTAGTGTTGAGGATTTTTGTCCAATATTTGGACGGAGAAGCTCGAAAGTGGTTTAAGACTCTTGCTGATAACTCAGTAACTAACTGGGAGGAAATGGTAAATGATTTTACACAAAAATGGGGGGAAAAGAGGGATCATGGTTACATTCTTATAGAGTTCAATACATTGAAAAAGAAGCACAATGAAACTGTGACCGAATTTATCAAGAGGTTTAACAAGTTGTACAATAACCTACCCACCGATATGAAGCCTCCTCAAGCAACAACCAAGGTGGTTTTCACAGGAGCATTTGAGTCCGAGTTTGGATTCACTTTAAGAGAAAGGAAATCTACCTTCCTAGACCATATCTAGATTGATGTGTTAGAGGTTGAGTCAAACTTCACCTCTACAGGAAAGTCTAAGGGGAGAATAGACCATGATTTCAAGAGAAGAGGTGAAGAGGAAGCTTCTTCCTCTAACCAAGAAAGGGAAGCAGCGAACTACAAGATAGAAGAGATGAACAAGATGATAAAAACTCTTTCTAAAAAGCTGGTGAAGTTGGAGTTAGAGACTAAAAACTTAGATGCCCGACCCAATCAAATGGCTCCTAAACGAGGTTTCAACCCACAGTACCGAAAACCTCCATTGCAAATATTGCAGCAAGATAGAAAGTTGCAGCAGGATCACATCCAACCTCCTTTGTATTTGGAAGGACCAGCTAAAGGAGTTTCTGACTGTCAGGAGGTTAAATTTTTGGCTTATTTAAAGGATGAAGATGGAGAAATTAGCTTGCAAGAAGGGAAAGAAGAGTAAGGGAAGAAAGAAGTATCCACAAAAGACCTAGATATCGTTGACTATTGCAAGAAATTTTTAGACTTCGTGCAAGCCTAGTTGCATAAGAAGTAGGAACTTATATCCTCAAGAAAGAGTACCCATGTGTAAGAGAAAGAGGGAGAATCCCCATCAAAGGAGCCTACTCAGTCAGATTCTGCCAACAAAGGTAAAAATCCTATAGAAGAGCCCTCACACCAAAAAGCCACCGCCTCTTCCTCCTCCAAGTCAATCCCTGATTCCCCACTAAATCCTAAGGCTACCATTGTTGTCACAAAACCACCAGTTCCCCCTAAATAAAAACCAAAGGAGGCCATCACAGAAAAGAACCCTGCTATCTTCAACCTTCAAAAACAATTATAAAAAGTTAATATTCTTGTTCCCCTAGTCGATCTTTTGAAGCAACCTTCTTATAAAGCTCAGTTATCTCAATTCATGCTCCCTCATGGAGTGGTTCCTCTTCCTAACAACCTTAACCTCCAAGAAGAGTAGCCCATGGTAGATTTTGGCCCTCACATGGAAGATTTGGATTCAGCAACCCCCCCATTCTATGTATCCCTGGTTATCCATGATCTACTGCTACATAATTTCATGTTGGATTCCGGAGCTTCACACAACCTGCTACCATTGTCTGTTATGGAGAAATTAGGGTTGCAGATTACCCTTCCATATAAATATTTGTATTCTTTCGACTCCAAGAGGGTCAAGTTCTTGGGTATGATTAATGAATTAGTGGTGAATTTGGCTCAGATCCCAACCAAAAGTGCGGTGATGGATATTTTGGTTGCCGATATCCCAACTTGTTTTGGGATTTTTTTGTCCAAATAATGGAGTTCAAAGATCGGTGGGTAGATTAAACTCAACCTCACTTATGCTACCATCCCAGTATTCAGAGGAGAGGAAAGGAGTTTATACCGGGAGTCTAGATTCATAAATATGGTTACTAAAGCTGACGGTTCAGTAAACTCCATTGTGTATGGAAAAGAAGGTTAGTTCTCTTGCCTGATGTTCGAAGAGGACAAAAATTTCCTACAGGAGGCAACATTCCATCCTCTAAAACTGAAGCAATCCTCGGGTAAAGAAGAGAGGGATATATGGACTTTACAATTTGATGGGGCCAATTCGAAAGAAGGGAATGGAGCTGGGGTGCTTTTAATCTCACCCACAGGACATTTGGCTCCTTTCTCATTTAAGCTAGAGTATGAAGCCACCAACAATGTGGAAAAATACAAAGCACTACTCCTGGGGCTGCAGACAGCTAAAAATATAAATATTCAGAGCCTGAAAGTCTTCGAGGATTCAGAACTGATGGTGAGACAAATCAGGAATCAGTGCCAAGCTAAGCACCCCCCACTTAGAGCCTATAGAAATGAAGTGTGGGATCTGGTGGAGAATTTCTTCTTGGCCTTTAACATATATTTCATGCCAAGAGACCAAAATCGGATGGATGATTCGCTCACTGTTGCAGCTAGAAATTTCCACCTGCCGCAGAACCCACTGCTCAGGTATGAAGTTGAGGTACATTATCGTCCTTCCATCCCAGATAATTTTAAACACTGGAAGGTGTTTGAAGACTAAGAGCAAGTTAAAAGTTTCATATATACTGTTGGGGAATTATCTAATCTAGTGATAGATGATGTGGAGGAAGACCCTGAGGAACAACCCCAAACCAAGTGGGAAGAAACAGTGGCGGGACATCGCGTGCTGCAACTAAAAGGAAATATCATCCCCAGAGGCCTCGTGCCCTTGGAGAGGTTGTTTGAAAAAAATGATATCCCAATTAATCCTGGAAAGTGGGTACAAGACGATCAGGTGAATGATGTCAACATTGGAATGGAAGGAGACCCGAGGGTAGTGAAGTTGCCTAAAGGAGTTCCAGAGGAATATCGAGACCAATATTTCTGGTTGTTTTAGGCTTATAAAGATGTTTTCGCATGGTCTTATCAAGACTGAAAACTTTCGACGTGGAGGTCATACAACACAAGATCCCTCTCAAGGGAGATGCCAAGCCTTATAAACAAAAATTGAGGCAAATCAATCCATTTTTGCTTCCTTCTATCGAAAAGGAAATCAAAAATTTGTTTCAGGCTAAAATTATAGTCCCTTTGAGATACTCAGAGTGGGTGGCCAACCTGGTTCTAGTCAGGAAGAAGAACGGAGAAATAAGGCTGTGTGTGGATTTCCGAAATTTAAACAGGGCTTCCCTAAAAGATAATTATCCCCTTCCTAAGATGGACCACATTTTGCAAAAGGTGGTAGGATCTTCCCATATTTCCATGATGGACAGCTTCTTGGGATACAATCAAGTGGCAGTCCTCCCTGAGGATCAGAAGAAAACAGCGTTCACCACGCCATGGGGGACTTTCATGTACACCTGGATGCCCTTCAGCTTGATAAATGCAGGTGCCAATTTTCAATGAGAAATGGATATTTATTTTGTAGAGGAACAAGATAAATTTTTGGTGATATACCTGGATGATATCACTATGTTTTCAAAAAATGATGTTGAGCACATCGAACATTTGCGCCGAACTTTTGAGAAATGTCGCAGGTATGGTTTGTCATTGAACCCTCAAAAGTATATGTTTTCTTTGGAATAAGGGAAGTTTATTGGACATATAGTAATGAAAGAGGGAGTGAAAATTGACCCCAAAAGGGTTGAAGTAATCAATGGTATCTCACTGCCCTGAAATAAAAAAGAAGTTCAAGTGTTTCTGGGAAGAATAAACTTAATAAGGTTTATCCCAAACTATGTTGAGATAGTCTGACATATAACAGAGATTCTTAAGAAAGATAATGAGGTAAGATGGACCTCTCAGTCGAGGACTGCTTTCAACAGGATTAAACAAGCTTTCGCTGAGGCACCGGTACTGGCAGGCCCTGACTATAATAAGCCTTTCATGATATTCTCTTTTGCATCACCTCATACGATAGCCGTAGTATTACTACAGAAGAATGAGAATGGGAATCAACAGTCGATTGCCTTCTTTAGCCAGGTGTTGCAGGATGCAGAGCTAAAATACAACATTCTAGAGAAGCAGGCTTACACCCTGGTCAAATCCTTAAAAGCTTTCCAGATATATGTGCTTCAGTCAGCCATAACTGCCTTTGTCCCCAAAGCTACAGTAAAGGATATTCTAATTCATGGAGATAGTGAAGGTAAGAGGGGCAAGTGAATTGCCAAAATTTAGGAGTATGAACTAGATATCAAACCTATGAAGCTCATTAAAGGACAGCGATTGGAAAAAATATTATCTGAATCCAATTGCCAGGCATTGGGTATAAATTTTTCCATGGAAGGGGGAGAAGTACCAGAGGGTACGGAAGTGTAGCCCAGAGTAGAAACCATGGTACATAAGACACATATGAAATACCTCCTCAGCACCTGGTACAAAGATGTCATGGAGTACCTCCTTACTCTGAGATTTCCCCCAAATTTCGACAAAGAAAATTATTGTACCCCGAGACTAAAATCTCAAAAGTATGTTATAGATAATGGGCGATTGTATTAGAGGGATCCCTTAGGATTTTTTCTATTATGTCTTACAGAGTAGGAGGTGGATGAAGTGATGGCTGAATTTCATGAAGGTGTATGCGGCGAACATTACAGCTGGCGGTCCATAGCCCATAAAATCTTGAAGGCTAGTTTATTCTAGCCTCGGTTATTCGGAGACGTTCATGCTTGTGTTCGGGCATGTGAAAATTTCCAGATGTTCGTTGAAAAGAAGAAGTTTTCTCCTCTACCACTGATACCAGTGCATATTGAAGAGCCATTTCGACAGTGGGGTATTGATTTTATTGGGTAAATACATCCCACATCCAGCAGTCAACACAAATGGATCCTCATTGTCGCTGACTACTTCACCAAATGGGTAGAGGCAATACCTACTATAAACGCCACGGATAAAGTAGTGATCAAATTCATGGAAGAAAATATAATAGCAAGGTTCGGGTGCCTAGTCAAGATCTTCACGGATAATGGTCAGGCCTTTAGGTCAGCCAAATTCATCAGTTTATTTCAACAGTATAACATGACTTTGGGACACTTTATGGCCTACTACCCTCAGGGGAACGGGTTGGACGAGTCATCAAATAAAACCTTGGTGAAGGCTTTGAAGAAGACCATAAGCGAAAACCAGAAGAATTGGGACTCCCAACTTAAGTTTGCACTCTGGGAAAACCATATTACTAGCAAGAGGTCCATGGGTAAGTCCCCCTACAAACTAGTATATGGACGAGTAGTTGTGTTCCCCATCCAACTCGCCTTACCTGTTGCCAAGTTCCTACAAGAGAGTGAGGAGGAACCTAATGATCTCATCAGGAGAATGAACCAGTTGATCGAGCTGGAAGAAACCCGAACCCAAGTAAACAACAGGTTGTCCGACTATCAAGACAAAATGAAACACTTGTTTGATCAGTGAGAAAAGATAAATAATTACAGGCTGAAGAATTGGTGCTGAGGTGGGACATCACAAGGGCGAATAAAGGAAAACATGGAAAATTCAACCCACTATGGTTCGAACCGTTCAAAGTTTTTGAGGTCAAAGGCAACAACACTTTCATATTAGAGAATTTGGAAGGCGATCTGATTAAAGCGCCCTTGAATGGGCAATTCCTGAAGCCTTACTTCCAATACTGACAGTGGCCTCGGCGACCTGTTGTATATATCCTCCATATTGTATATATTCCGTTTTAAGTTTCTGCATCTGTTTTTGTTTAGACTCATCACAGAAATACTTGAAATTTTGAAGAGGCCCCAGACATACTTACTAACGTGCAGGCAGATGGTCTGCGAAGTTCTCGACACCCTCGAGAGTGAGCATGTCATCCCCAAGCGGAGACAATGTTATTTACCCATCTAACAAACAAAAGGAGCGACCAAGTATTAAGACCGAGAAGCTAAGAAGGATGGTGGACTGAATATCAGGTGAATGTCTGGCAGAAAAAGTCACCAAAGGATAGGTGCGGTGACTGGATGTAACAGAGCTACTATACAGCAAGAAGCAGCACTCATGGCTCCGCTGCGGAACCAAGAGCCATAGAGCTCGTGGATAAGGTTTTCCGTTTGCCTCAAAAGAGTCTTGCGACGGCCGAAGTCGAGCCCCCGGAGATGGTGATGTCACCTTCATCTTGGGCCAATCGCAAGCATTCCGCGGGGTTATAAAATGGGCCCGAAAACTCCAATGCACCACACCAAAATTCAAGAGGGGTCCACCGAAGATGATAGTTGATGCCCACCGAGGATAACATTTGGCACCGATAAATAAAGAGGCAAGGTAAGTCTAGGATGGCAGTACGAAGGCCGGTACCTTCTTATTTCAGCATGTGGCTTCCACCGACTCGGCTGCTGCCAGCCAATCATCCCTTGCCATGTGTCCCATTATCGGCATCCTTATGACACTAGCCCTACAACTGTCATCCTGTCTCGTACTCCGTAAAACCCGGTCTAATATAAGCTTGTTTTACCCTCGACTGTGTAAATTATTGTTTATTGACCAGTGTTTCGCACAAAACAGGTTAAAACTCAAGTGCGAGGTCGTTTTCAAACCTGCATCGCTTTCCCCTTGGCTACCTCACCACTCTTAGGTATTTAGTCATTTTTCTTTCTCATAATTTCCCTTCTATTTTTATTTTCAAATGGTCATGGGGAAAATGAAAATCAAGAAGTCTACACCTAAACCCCCACAAGCCCGCGAGGTCAAGACTGCTCCCGAACCCGAGCCCCTCACTGATGCCCATGCACGAATTCATGACCCGAACTACCCATTTAGTGTAGCCTGCACCATAGCTGAGATTTTTGAATATCATTGAAAAGGTGAGGACATGTTTCGGGTCGTCGAGTTGGGTCTGTATTACCAAATTGCTCCAACCACGTACCCTGTTCCCGAGTTCATTAGCTGGCTTGGGGAGGCCTATGATGAGCGCAGAGACATTTTTCTTTCTACCCAAGGAAATAATATTTTTCACATTATGCCCGAACTCATAAGGAAAGCCATTTGCTACCCTCCCAACCAATATTATGTTGAATTCTCTGAGGCCTCCCTCTCTTGTCACTTTTCAAAGCTACCCTCGGAAAAACAAAGTGGTTTCCTCAGTCTCCTCTCAGATTCCCACCTGTCATATTTCTCACTCATGGATTATGTTCCCTTGTTGGTTTTCTGAAACAATGTACAGCCCGTCCTAACACTCATCTCAGGGCTGTTAGGGTCTGAGGAGGTTGATAAGGTGACTAAAGAGGGCATATGTTTCCTATGGCTCATGATGCAGGTGGACATTCGAGCACGCGGATAGATTCAAAAGTCTAGACCTAAACAGATTCTCGAGGATAAATGCCCCACCCAGAATCATCTTCGAGTGAACTGCGACAATTTTCCAGCAGCCAAAGGGGAAGGGTTATGCAAAATTTATTAATGATTTCATGTCCATAGCTTATGCCATTATACATGATAGCCCTCCGCCTAGAATATTTCCTGAGCAGAAGGAATGGCTACAGTTTAACGAGGAGGATTTCATAGGGGATTGGTATCTGTTTTATGACCATAGCGAAATCAGAGTCTACGGTGTAGAGGTACCTCCTTACCACCTGTCGGTGTTTCCATCTATGTGATTCTTTTCCCTCAAATTCATTCAACAGGCCTTGAAGGCTGACCAGGTCCACTTCGTACCTGTGAAGAAAGGATACATCCTCAAACTCCCAACTTCAATTGGCCCCTTCACTATAAATTTGAGGCATGCCCTCTCAACCGTGGAAAAAATGTTGCAAGAGATGAACTTCCCTCAGGGAGACATCTGGCACTATGACCCTAAGTGATTCCTCACCAATAGGAAGAAGAAAATAAAATCAACAACTTATACACATGAAACTAGGCCCTTCATTGAATGGAGAGCTAACCTTGATGTGTGGCCTTTGGATGCACAGATGGAAGTCGAGTCCTCAACTGCAGAAGGGAAAGGATATAATGTGTCAGTTGGGACAGGAGAACAGGGACAGGAAGACCCCTCAGGAAGCCAGGAGGTCATGGACACTGATGAAGAAGCTCACCCTAATAAAAGACAGAGGACTCAAGGTCCAGATGAAATAGATGTCGAGCTATCGGATGATGAAATTCCTGAGTTAAAGGGTCCTGACAAGAACAAGCCAAGTTTTCAAGTTTCGTTTGACAATGCCTCCTCGTCATCCCCCTTAGAACTTTCGCAGGCAGTCACAGTGGACAAGCAGGAGGTAAGAGAGGAGATCATAACCAGAAACAGATTCGCCAGGGAGAAACTAAGGGCCAAACTAGCAAAGTTCATGGATAATCACCATTCTAGGCTTTCTACAGTGCTAGATATGGATAAGGAGCAGCTTATATTAGCCATTCATGACACAACGTTTCAGCCCTCTGGTTCTGGAGCCCAATACAGAGCTTTGGAAATAATATTTAATCTAAGCAACATTCCCCTATTACACAAGCTAGATTTACACCAGTGTATCGGGGATATGCTAAGGACCGAGGTGGTGAAACATGCAGTGGCCTTAAAGAAGCTCGAAGTGAAGTTAAAGCTAGTAAAAGAGCACCAAAAAAGAGAGAAGATTAGTGCCAAAGCCACTGCGTCCCAGCTGGAGAGCCCAAGAGATCGATAAGAGGAAAGGGGGCTGATAATAATGTAGCACTACAAAATCTTCTTACCAAGGTAGAAGTGGAAAAAGAAGAGCTGAAATGAAAGTTGAACATGTCTCGTGAGGAACATCTACAGATGGAGGAGCTCGTCCATGTAGAAAAGGAGAAAACGGCTCTCGCTGACTCACTCTCCAAGCAACAAGAAGAGAATGCCCAGAAGGACATGGAGATTTCCAGACTTAAACAGACTCTGTTAGAATGGCAAGTCAAATGGGACCAACATATATGCGTGGTCCCTATAACAGGTGATCCCAAGATGGCCCCTGAACAGCTTACCAAGGCCCTATCTAACTTAAGAGTGTCGGAGGATGAGACCCGCACAGTTCTCCAGCTCCTACAGCAGTTTGAGGCCGCTCTAGCAACAAACCAGAAGGTGATGACATCCCTACAAAAAGAGGTTGAAAACCTCCGCAAGGAAGCCCAGGAGCAGGATAAGTCCATCAAAGACTTAAAGGGGCATATCAAGGGTAACATGCCAATTGTGGAAGCAAGGCAACTGGTTTGGGTAGAGATCATAGTGAAGGTTAAGCTGCATTGGGACCTCCTCATATTGATAAATGAAAATAAGATCGCAATCCATGAGTTCAAAACTCAATTGCAGGTTGGACGTAGAGCAGGAGAAGAAAAGGCCACCATAGCGAAGAATTATATTTGGTACCTCAATGAACTCTCCCCTGAAGAATTGCATGCATAGGAAATACTCGATTGTTTCAGGATAGTCATGGAGGTTGAGAGAGTAATTGAGAAAGAAACTGCACGTGCAAATACGCTAGGTTGTTTGGCACTCGTATCAAAGGGAGTGGAGAAGTTCGACCAAGAGTAGAGCAAGCTAGTAGAAGCTAGCCTCCCACCATGCTGGGATCCACAGTCAGGCACATTATATGAACTAACAGCCTATGATCAGAAGATGTCAGAAATCATGTGTAATGCAGATATATCGTTGGAGAAAAAAACTCGGCTAAAGGCTGAGACCATAATAGTTGCACTACGCAAAGAATTCTTCCTTCTCTATCAGGTGAAGAAATTCCTTGTTGTCTGCGTGGATTACACCAAGCTGAATAACATGCAGACTTTGTTCGAGCCTTACAACACAATACCATCAACTGGCGAAGCTTTGTGGAAAAAGTGTTGTGAGTATGTGAATCCGCCAGTCTCTTCTACTTCACAGCAGCTGCCACCTCCCCCACCTCTTCCACTCGGATCCTCCTCATCTTCAGCTTGGCTACGTCATCCAGAAAGCTCAGGCACTCCTCGGCGTAACAAAAAATTATGGACATCATGATTTGCCCCACGTGTCATGTTTTAAACTTTTGATTTTAAAATTTCTGTGTAATGTAAAAATGGGTGAAATCACCATTTCACCCTATGCACTCTTTATGTTTTCTATTTTCTTTTATGTCCTTGTTACAGTCTATGTCGGGTCATGCTTTTTAGGATGAGATTTCATTATGCCTCATCATTTTTTATTAGGATTTAAAACTGTCGTATCACCAGAAAATATTTTGTCCCAAAATATCTGGTCTGAATGTCCATATAAAAGACTAAGATGCAGACTAAGTAAAGGTTCCAAATTTTCTAGCAGAAGAAGTTGTAGTCTGTGTATCATCTTTTGTAATTTTGAGATTTTTCTCTTAATGTATATCTGAAGAGCCATTTTGAAGAATAATATAAAGCCTGTCTGTTGCGATAATGGATTCCTACTGAAATGAATGAACAGTATGTATTTTCTTGATATAGTTGTTCAATTTAATGTTCATTGTACTCATATTTTCCTTCTTGTTATCGTTGCTTTCAAAATGTGGGTGTTCAATGAGCTTGATATGAATTTATCTTCTAATATACTCATATCATACTTTATAGTAACATCTTAAATATAGCTCGAGGCACGATTTCCATTCCAAGTTCCCTTTTCATATCGCTTTCCTCTAAGGTCTTTAAAGGGTGGATTCTTGTACTTGTCTAAGCCCACCTTACTTTGACGTTCTCCAACCTTTCCACACAGTTTCACATCCCAATTAACTTTGATAACTGTTCATTTTTTCTCACATCTGACCCTACTTGCAACAACTCTATTTCATGACTGCTTCAAGCCCATTCTGAGCAAGCCTTTCTCTCTACAGCTAGAACTCCAGGCTACTAGTCTTCCTTCTCTGAGATCCAGGACCACCATTCAAAATATTTCAAATCCATTTGATATCAGGAGGTTCCCTCCCACAAGCATGCAGAATAATCTGAAAAACCTGTTGTCCTAAGATGTCCTAGGCACTAGTCTTTGGCAACTCGAGGTTGTCTCTAAGAGTGACAATAGGATCCAAGGATTCATTTGGATGAATAGACACTCGATTTCATGAGGTGTTGGACCATAGAAGAGGGTGATATAGTTCACTTTGCAGTTGACACATGGGGGATCATTGAGGCCTCCATTGTATGGCAAGACAGGTTTTCCCAGTTGTAGCCCAAGATCAGGATTAGCAATGGATGGGTAGATCTTGACATCATAGAGATACCTAGGCATTATGAGCTTAGCCTTCATTAATATTTTTCCATCAAGTTGCAGGGGAGGAAGATACAGTGTGCACACGATGGGAAGTTTGCTATAGTTATGGTGGTGCAGCGACAACATGGTGGCACCCTTATGAGGCCAACATGGGACTCGAGAATCACAACACTTGATAGCTCAACAACCTTTAGGGATGAGTTGGCTACCACAGGGGGAGATCACTCAGATCTTCCATTGGGATTTAGTGACTCGATAATGGCACAGGGGACTTAATCAGCATTGGTAGGTTGGTCAGCATGAGGATATCAGGAGGAACTCTTGTGGGAGATACTTTGTCCCCATAAGGATTGAGTTGTATCTTCAGGAGTTTATTCTTGGATTGCATGAGGTGGACTACTTGGTAGGGAAATTTCATGGAGAGTTGGATAGAGTCCTACATTATCATAATTCTCTACTTATTGATAGTATGTGGAGGGATTTTAGAGTTTATACCTAAATGGACAGTGAGTGGAGCGAGGGGTGCTTCACATTGATCAGGATGGCTTGGGATCCTGGTATTGAGATATTCCTTCATGAAAGGATAGTGAAAAGGTTAGGATGACAGAGTGGAGCATTTAGGACCCTGGTATTATTTATGGTGACAGTGGTGATCGACAATCAAAGGGTGTGCTTGTTCAAGCATTGCTTGAGGAAAATCATTTTTTCGTGGGGAGGACTATCGTGTCCCAAAATTTTATTTTCAATGTTAGAGGCAATTTTAGAAAGAGGGGACATTTCTGGTTTTCAGACTTAGGAGAAAAATGGAAAAATGGTAACTCTAGTAGAATGTGGGGGCTATATGAAAGAGAAATTCGATGAAATGAGGGAACGTGCACTCTTGGAGGAGAGAGAAAAGAAAAGGAAGTGTGAATTAGGAGAGAGAGAGAGAGAGAGGGTAGGGACCACAAGGGGAGAAGAGGCCATAAAATTATAAATAGAGCTTGAGGGCCTCACTTTTGGCATCTTTTGGTCATTTTACAATTCAAACCTTAGTTCTCTTGAGTGTTTAGCCAAGCCTAACCATGTTTTTTAGCACAAGGAATTTCCAAGCAGAAATTCCAACTCTTCCTTCGATGAACTTTGAGTGTCACCCTAGGAGAGAATTTGGGGATTTGATTACAGATCATTAGGAGCTATCTTATAGGTTTATTTCAAATGGTGCTTACTACTCCAAGGCATAGAATAATTTAGTGGGGGCTGAGAGGATCTATCAATCAATGGAGTATTTTCTGGAGAATTTTCAAAGAAATATCCTATGGGAGAACAAGTTTTCCTTGGTCATTTTTAGGGGTGAGAGTGCTGCATTTTAGAGGGCTAAATTTGTCTATTCTAGGGCCTACGCAGTGTTTACTGGAAGCTTCTATGCACTTGCAGAGATTCAGAATTTGGGGAGCATTCGAGCTAGGATCTACTTAGTGATTTAGGGGAGAAATTCGCAGGAGTTAGGGAGGATTTCTTGGAGGGATATTTGGGCCTAATTCAACAGTATCTGAATGTGGGTTGTTTTATGGCCAAATTGAGTAATTTACACTTATTGGGGGTCACCGAGGGTCAGTGGATTCAACCCAAACCCTTTCTGAGTTTTTTTGGATTTGGTGAGAGGATGCTAGGATAAATTTAACAAAATTTTCTGATCACTTTTGAGGGCATAATTCCTAGTTCTATTCAGTAGTCAACAATAGAAATTGTTGGAGGAGGGCGTAATTTACTCCAAGACCATTTCCGCCACTTAGGCCTGTGAGATATTTATGGGTTTTGTTGGAGATGGTGTGGAGAGCCTACATTTAATTTTTCATAATTTTTGGATTCGATTGGAGAGTCGAAATATCAGTTCACCTACAACAACAGTGATAGTAATTTACCATGTCAGCGTAGACATTTTTTGTGGAATCATTCCAATAATTCTAACCTGGATTTTTCCTAGCTTGTTGTAGCAAGCGCAAGTTCCTCTGATCTCATTTATTGTACTCATATTTATCATAATTAATAAAATGACTCAGAGTTTTTGCCCATATTTTCATGTTCAAATTTGTATGGTTATGCATTTCTGAATTTAGTAGTCGTATCTAGTTCATTGCTTTTGTTATCTATGGTATTATTCCATTTGAAATATTACAATATGTCTTTCTTCTTCCTTCCATCTCTCCCCCAATCCAATTCCATCTCTCTCTCTCATTATCTCTCTTAAGTCCTCTCTCTCTCTTCCTTCCTCTCTCTCCCTTTCTCTCCCACCTTCCTATGTCTCTCCCCCCTAATCTCTCTCTCTCTTTCTCTTTCTCTCCCTCTCCCTATTCCCTCCAACTCTTATCATTATCTTTGTCACTTCTTCTCTCCCTCTCTCATACATCTATGTGTCTTTGTCTCTCTATGAGTCCCCTTCTCTCCCTACCTCTCTCCAGTCCTATTCTCTCTCTTCCCTCCTCTCCTCTCTCCCTCGCTCTCTCTCAAACTCTATTTTTCTATGTCTTTGTTCTTTCTCCCTCTCTCTCTCTCCTACCTCCTTCATTTCTTCCTTCCTCTCCCTCCCTCTCTCTCCCTCTCTCTCCCCCATCACACACCCTCTCTCTTTCTCTTTCTCTCTCTCCAACCTGAGCTTTGTCACTAGCTCCCTCCTTCTCTCTGTCCACCCCCCTCTCATAAATTTGATCCCATTGTATCGTGTTTAAGAAAGTGTCTAAATTAAAAAAAATTAAAAAATCAATTGGTTATAAATATTAAACCTATATCTTGGATCAATCATGTCAAAGAAAATACAATAATGAAAAAATTAAAAGAATCATGCACTATCTTTTCTCTATTATTGTTAGTCACTTTGCTTGTTGGTCACTTGGATCCTTAGTTAAGATGGATCTATGTTGGTTCTTTATAATATTATTTATATTATATTTTTTACATCTTTATCTATAAAAGTATTTTCACTTTAATTTTATTGAAACCTTGATTTAATTTCTATGGAAATATTTTTATAGTGGTGAAGATGCTTTAGATATATCTCAAAAGAGATTATAACCGTTTTCCTTTTAGATTTAATTAAAAAAACGGTATAAAATTAATTAAAATGAAATATATATAAAATATTTTGATTGTGAAATAAGTTATGGTTTTTGGGCATGTGGTGTTGATTAGTCATGATTGGCCCATGGTATTGTAAAAAAAATCTATTTACAAGTCAATAATATCCATGGTAAAGTGGAGGTGAATATCCATGGTTAAGAATCTTGTCATATTGTTATAAAATATTTTGATTGTGAAATAAGTTATGTTTTTTGGGCACAAGCTATTGATAAGCCATGGTATTGGCCTATGGTATCATAACAAACTCTATTTACAAGTTAATAATATCCACAATAAAGTGAGGGTGAATATTCATGTTTAAGAATCTTGTCATATTGATATAAAATATTTTGATTATGAAACAAGTTAGGTTTTTTGGGCTTGTGGTAATAATAAGTCATGTTATTGGCCCATGATTTTCTAACAAATCTCATTCACAAGTTAATATTAATTGAGCGAAACATTTAAATGTTTACAGTCATTCCCGATATCACTTTTAACTCTAGATATCACTTTTAATTTATATTTTAACTTTAAATTATTAATTAATAAAACAAAAATTATAGTCTATTTGTTATATGTTAGAGAATTTTTTAATATATTTTCAAATCTAATTTTTAGAATCACAAATTTGTATTATAAATGTAAAAAAAAATTAAAACTTATAATATTTAAACAACACTAAAAACAAAATATACATAATAAACAATAAACATTATCACTTAAGCCTGGAATTTATATGTAGTAGAAAACTGTAAATGAATACTTTATCAAGACTGATACGGAAGTTCCTCTAATTTATTCAACACAAACTTTCCAGGAAAGAAAGAAAAAAAAAAACAAATGCATGGACTTATCGAGATAGAGAACTCCCCGGGAAAAGTCGACCGGATGGATCCGTGGTTAGACAGCACAGGATCCGTGGGTATTCCGTTTTCCACGAAACACACACATTCCACAAAAGGTTGACTACAGAAGTTGTCGACATTCCACAAAAGGGTACTCAACTTTAAAAGTATTTCCTTTTCCAAAATATAAGATGAATGAATGTGATGATAAAAAGTAGTGCATTGACCTTGTGGTTTGAAGACTTGTACATGATGGACAGGAAGGTGCCTTGTAAATGGTGTCCAATTAACTAAAGTGAGCGACAATTAGATTTATGAGTCAAGCACCCACTTTGAATCACTATGTGAAATTGACAAAACATTATAATTAATGTTATTAATAATCAAGTCAAACACTCATATTGAATCATAAAGTTAATATGAACAAGATTATTCATAGTAAGTTTGAAGTTTATATTTATGAATTTTATTTTATTGTTTTATGTGGAAAATGGATAATGATTTAAATCTAAGTTAATCACCCACTTTGAATCACTATGTTAGACAGAGTAAAAATTATAATTAATATTATAAATAATCATGTCCACATAAAGTTAATATGAAAAAGATTATTCATAGTAAGTTAGAAGTTTATATTTATGAATTTTATTAGTTTTATGTGGAAAATGGATAATGAATTAGCATCCACTTTGAATCACTATGTTATATTAAGTAAACATTGTAATTAATGTTATTAATAATCATGTCCACATAAAGTTAATATGGACAAATTTAGTCATGGTAAGTTTGAAGTCTATATTATGAATTTTATTCATTTTATTTTTTATGTGGAAAATAGATAATCACGTATCCATTCTTTAAGAGTAATTATCAAAATTTTATAACTTTGTCTTCTCTTATTATTATTTTTAATTATCTACAATTTTGTTTGGTTTGTTTCAACCATATAAAGTGAGAATGGAAACATAACTTTGCATAGAGCTAGGTTTAACTTTTCTTACGATGAATATTATTACTCAAGCTTTTAGAAAACTATGTAAAAGATATCTAATGAAAATGTGTCATACCCTGGATTTGTTTACTCTTAAAATAAACAATGATGAATTATGTAATATTTGTATGACAGTTTATATTATACTAATCTAGCCATGTGAATTGAGTTAAATAATATAATTTGTAAATAATGTAAATATGTTTGTAAGGAATCATAATGAAAAATTCAAGGACAAGGATAGATTAGTAAATGCTTGCAAATCTCATCAATGAGCTAGGATTATGGTTAGGAAGAATTTAAACGATGTAAATTATTCTTAAAGTTTATCTTCCTAGTTCTTAATATGCAAACCATAAAATGTTTGGTGATATTTTTGTAAAAAATACTCAAATTTGTAATAATTTTATATAGTCTCTATATAATTTTGGAAATTTTAAGATCAACCAATATTACAATATAAAATTTGGGCCAATCATTTTTTAGAAAAAATTGAAAATTGATAAATCTTTGTTTTGGAAAAACCATGGAAAATTAGCCCACCTACGAATATTAGCCCCTAAAATTTACCATGATTATGGTGTGGGTTTTATGTATTCATGGTGTATTTATGTTATGTACAAGCATGTACAATAAGAAAATATATAATAATATATATAAATTAAAAGGGTTGCTTAAGGAAGCAACAAGGGGATTGTGATAGCACAAGAGGGGAAGAGGAAAGAAATGCATGTTTAATTTGACATAGACACTTTTCCTACCTCTACCTTTTAACCCATGCTTCCTTACAAATCTTTCACATTATTATTTCACTTACATCGTCCTTTTGACTTTTCCCTATACATCATAAGAAGAACATACTCACCATATAAAGGAAGTATGAGTTATGAAAATTCGGGAAAACATTCACTCACCATTACTCATAACCCATTATTCCATTCTACAATCTATATTCCTTTTCCATATTATGAGAATTTTCCTACGTGAAGCCATGGTTTTTTTATGTTTGCAAATGGTGAGAGAATTTGATGGACTTTGGCTAGTAAGAGCATATGAAATCTAGGTCTGACATTTCTATGGAGAATGTCAAAGGAAATGGGATGGTATTTAGGGAAATCATGGTCAGAACGTTTATGTCTAAAAGAATTTCATTAAAATTGCAACCTTGTCATTGTCGCTCATGGAAAATTTGAGCCAAGTATTCTCCTTTAGGTTATCCATAGAAGGAAACTAGAAGTATAGACACTTTGTCAATGCATGAGAAAACATTGAAAAGTAAAAAGATCTTATTGTGAAGTCTATAACAACCCCTAATTTTATTAAAAATAAAAATAAGACCCTTCTAAAAAGTTTCTTTAGAGTTAAAAATTTTATTTGTAAATCTTAAATTTACTTCACATTTCTTTAAAAATTAAAAAAACCATTCGAAAAATTTCAACTAATTTTCGGCCTTTTTAATACTTTTTATTTTTTATTATTTTTAACTAGTTTTTGGCTTTTAGATTTATATTCGGGATTTGGGTATTCCTTAAGTTGCAACATCATTTTTCTCTTCGACTCTCGGATATATGGACTTACCCGAACAACACATTCAATGAACACTTATTTCATTTTATGTAAAGTATTTTGACTTTTTGTGATTTAGTTCGAAGTCCAAGACTTTTTCTAAAACTCTTTTCGGTTTCAACCTGGACTCCTGCGCTTTTGGACCACCTGGATTTCAATAAAAAATTTCCTGATTTTTTTTAAATTTCTTTAATAAATTCCATTGTTCCACCTTATATCTCGAGTCTAGACAATTTTAAAAAACACAATATTCTTTATAGCCTGACCCCAAATACATCTGAACCTATGAATTTCTTCAGTTCAATTCGTTTTTGGTTATTATTTATTTTCGATAATTTTTTTTCCTTTAATTTATTTGTAAATAAAATGTTCAGCATTTAGTTTGTAATTGTTTTCATAAAGGTTTTTATGCTCGAATGCCCAAACTCCTAGATTTCAGGAAATTTTTTAAATAAAATTTAAACGAATTTTTAAGTTAATTTTAATAAATTTTTCTAACATATGGTTTTGAAATAAGAATTGTATTTATAAAATACCCATCTCCCTAATATTTGGGTCATCCCAATTTCTTCATTGTAATGATAGTTAGTTCAAAGTTTATTTGAGACGTCATGGACAATAATGATTTTCTTTAGGAATTAAATTTTTATATACGTAAAGAATTTTAGAGGATTTTTCTGTATTATAATTTCTCAATTTCTTATAGAATTATTAATTGTTTGTAATATATCATCATATTTGGTAATTTTGTTCTCTATTTTGCTACCATATTCGTCCTTTTTATTAATCTACATATTTCCTTAATAAGTTATGTTGTGTTTTTTACAAGAGAAGAATGTGAAGAAATGACAAATTAAAATCTACCAAACCTACTATGGAGAATATAAACACAAAGATAAAAGGAATAGAAGTAGAATTACCAGATGAGAAAAAACATAATTCAACATTCTATTCTAATACAATTTTCAAATTTTCCAGTGCTGGTACAATATCTTGGGAGGAGATGCATGATTTCTTTGAGAACAATGCCTAGAAAAACCTAGAAGAAGGTTAGAGAAATACTCATCTTCATATTCTACAAGTTATGAAGTTATTAAGAAGACTAAGTTACATAAAATTGCTACCAGGCTATCAATGTTTCCTTACTATGATATGGTGAGTTGGATTATTTCTCATTCTCATGTTTAGACTTGCTCAATAGTGAACCATTCAAACAATATCATAACTACTTGGAAATAAAAAACACTACAGTCAGTGTACAATCTTAGTCCCTCTAAAGTCTTCCTCAATAGGGCTTATTTGAATGATTTTGAGAAGAATGTACTTAAGAAAAAGAATATTGATTTTGTTGGGTGTATTAAGAAATAGGTAGATGACTCGACCATTTTAAGACCAAGTCAAGTAAGCTCTACCCTACTACACATTTTAAGAATCCCTACATATTTGTCATCAAATTTCTTTGAAGGCTTTATGGGGAGCCTAATGTAGAGCATTTAAAATTTTAATGGGGTCATTTAATTCATGGTATAATGAAGTTTACTAAAAGGTATAATTTGGCAGATATTTTGTCACAACATTTGTCTAAAGGCATTAAACTTTCACTGTCATCTCCACGAAAGTTTGGCCTAGGATTTTTCATGTCTACATATTCAATTGATATAGTGATTGCCTCAGTGCCTTTTCCATTGAATATGAAATCAAATTACTCACATAGTGAGCAACCAATTCAACGGTTCTATTATATTCTTTGGGAAAATATTTATAAAAACCATTTCTTTTATGAATTTATTTTTGGCAAAGCTCCACCTAAGGTAAATCCAATTTGGGATACAACATATTAGAGATTAGTTTGTAGAAGAAAATTTCTCCTACATAGAATTTTGGATGTGATATTCACCCTCATGTTACCCAAAGGTATATTCCATATAAGATTGTAGTCAAGGAAAAAGTTAATATGGACAAGATTAGTCATGGTAAGTTTGAAGTTTATATTTATGAATTTTATTTTCTTGTTTTATGTGGAAAATGGATAGTGAGTTAAACCTAAGTTAATCACCCAATTTGAATCACTATGTTAGACTGAGTAAACATTATAATTAATGTTATCAATAATCATGTCCACATAAAATTAATATGAAAAAGATTGTTCATGGTAAGTTAGAAGTCTATATTTATGAATTTTATTAGTTTTATTTTTTTTATGTAAAAAATGGATAATGAATTAGCATCCACTTTGAATCACCATGTTATATTGAGTAAACATTATAATTAATGTTATTAATAATCATGTCCACATAAAGTTAATATGGACAAGGTTAGTCATGGTAAGTTTGACGTCTATATTATCAATTTTATACATTTTATTTTTTATGTGGAAAATAGATAATCACATATCCATTATTTAAGAGTAATTATCAAAATTTTATAACTTTGTCTTCTCTGATTATTATTTTTAATTATCTACAATTTTGTATGGTTTGTTTCAACCATATAAAGTGAGAATGGAAACACAACTTTGCATAGATCTCGGTTTAACTTTTCTTATAGTGAATATTATTACTCACGTTTTTAGAAAACTATGTAAAATATATCTAATGAAAATGTGTAATACCTTGGATTTTTTTACTCTTATAATAAAACATGTTGAATTATGTAATATTTTTATGACATAGTTTATATGATACTAATGTAGCTATGTGAATTGACTTAAATAATATCATTTGTAAATAATGTAAATATGTTTGTAAGGAATCATAATGAAAAATTCAAGGACAATGATAGATTAGTAAATGCTTGCAAATCTCATCAATGAGCTACGATTATGGTGAGGGAGAATTTGTAATATCCCAAAAGGGAGAATGCAGTAATACTGAAACACAATATAAGAACTGCAGCAAAGTAAACAATAAATCTAAAGACAACAACAGAATGTACAGAGAAGCTGAGCCATTTTATTATGTGGAGATGGATTACAGTTACAACAGTGTAAAATAAGAGGCACTCTAGCCAAAGAAGTGGCCTATAATGACCTTATAAACATGCTACAACTAGCACTGCATAACTGGAGAGCTACATGAAGCAATACTGCGCTATCCCTTTGCTGATGATGTAGATATAGCTGCTACAAAGGGAAATGTAGATCTATGGAGCTCAGGAGCTCTGATGATGCCAAGATTCAAGATCTAGCCAATGTGATGGAAACCCAAGATAGCCCAAAAAGGATTTTCCAGATCTATGAGTTTGGAAAATCACCCTCCTAGAGTTTCATCCATTGAATACTAGGTTATGCAGATCTAGAGCTAGATCTAATCCAAAGATGGCTGAAATATATTATACAAATAGATCTAAGCTTTGAGGGTTGATCCCTCCTTCAGATCTACAAGTTAGGAGCTTGAGATCTTGTCTCTTCTTCCTCCTCCTTCAAGTTGCAGCAACTGAATATGCAGCTTCTACAAAAACTGCACTGTAAAAGAGGGAGAGACTTTATGCCTGCTGAAATATGCTGCAATAAGCTCCAAGCTAATGGAAACAGTGATGTCAAGGTGAGGGGATGGTCCCTCACAGGATTACTGGATGAAATGCTACCAACTTCCTTCCTCCTTTGGATCTGCAATGATGGAATGTGTAATCCTTGATGGGACTGCTGCTGACAGGAGGTCAATAAATTTTGGCCTGATGCCAGATCTTAAATGAGGCCCTGGGATTGCTGATATTGAAGCCCAAAGTGATAGGAATAATCCTTCACTAGTTCTCTAGCTGAAATACTGAAGAAAACCTCCTCCTCCCAAAATGATCTTTAGAAATTGCGTAATTCCTGAAAGTATGTGTTCTTAAGAGAGTGGAAATGGTGTGGAACAAATGCCTAATGATGAATGGTAGTTCAGAATAACCTTCCCAAACTAAGCCCACAAGTCTTCCTTGGGTAAGTGTGGGATTCCCACTCAGGAACACCCTGTGCTAAACAACACTGCAGACTTAGCTAAACAACATAAGAATTCATGGAATGTCAAATGACAATTCCTGATCTAAACAGATCCCAAAATGAATAATCGAAATCATGCCTTCTATGTTTCCTACATCTCCCTTATATAGTTTATGAACTTTCCCATGCCTTGGCCCACCTCTAAACTACGTTGTGCATGTGGACATAATCCTCCATGTTTGACTGCGTTGTCTCTCCAAGTCCTCCATCATGTCTACATGCAATGTACACCCTCTCCATCATGTGTGCATTAATTGCACTACTTCCTCCGTCACTTCATCAAGAATGCTCTATGATCTCACATTAGATTCCCTCCATGATCTCAGTGACTACTTCAACCTCCATGATCTATCTCATTAATGAGAAATGATCTCCACTCCATTCACATTAGTAGCTACTCCACTACTCCATTATGTATATCTATGTCTAAATAATCCACGTTCACACATCAAAAGTGGATCTTATTCATCTTTGAGTATTATGGGTCCCTCTACACATTTATTTACTCAATTAATTAAGAAAATAAAGAACTCTAATATTCCAAATATCATGTGAAAATTTGGGAATATTACAGAATTTAAAAGATGGAAATTTTTCTTAAAGTTTATCTTCCTAGTTCCTAATATGAAAACTATAAAATGTTTGGTGATATTTTTGTAAAAAATACTCAAATTTGTAATGATTTTATATAGTCTCTATAAAATTTTGGAACTTTTAAGATAAAATAATATTGCAATATAAAATTTGGGCCAATCATTTTTTAGAAAAAAATGAAAATTGATAAATCTTTGTTTTGAAAAAACCATGGAAAATTAGCCCACCTACGAATATTAGCCCCTAAAATTTACCATGATTATGGTGTGGGTTTTATGTATTAATGTTGTATTTATGTTATAAACAAGCATTTACAATAAGAAAATATATAATAATATGTATCAGTTAAAAGGGTTGCTTAAGGAAGCAACAAAGGGATTGTTATAGCACAAGAGGGGAAGAGGAAAAAAAATGCATGTTGCATTTGACATATACACTTTTCCTACCTTTACCTTTTAACCCATACTTCCTTTCAAATCTTTCACATCATTATTTGACTTACATTGTCCTTTTGAATTTTCCCTATACATCATGGGAATAACATACTCACCATGTAAGGTAAGTATGAGTTATGAAAATTCAGGAAAACATTCACTCACCATTACTGATAACCCATTATTCCATTCTACAATCTATATTCCTCCTCCTTATTATGATAATTTTCCAACATGAAGCCATGGTTGTTTTATGCTTGAAAATGGTGAGAGAACTTGATGGACTTTGGCTAGTAAGAGCATATGAAATCCAGGTCCGACATTTCTATGGAGAATGTCAGAGGAAATGGGACGATATTGAGGGAAATCAATGTCAAAATGTTCATGTCTAATAGAATTTCATTAAAAATGCAACCTTATCATTTTCTCTCATGGAAAATTTGAGCCAAGTATTTTGATCAGGAGATCAAGTCTTATGCTCAAAAATTAAAGTGCTCGAAACAGGTCCGAACCTGAGCAACTAGAAAGGTCTCGTCGTTGTGATTCTGGTGCCATGAACGGTTCAAAACATTGATGCCGTATACATGCAGGTACATTTAGCAGGTATATACTTGGAATATTCCATTTTTACTAGCCAACATAATTGTGCCACGTGGCCCAATCTGGGTCATTGGATGTTGATGGTATGGAGGAATTTGGTCCATTTATGAGATTCTTGGTGGGCCAATGGTTGAGTGATACGTGGAAAGCCCGCAGGCCGCCAGGTATCCTCAGGTTGGTCTATTAAAAATTTATTGAGGCTACAGGAATCGAACCCGAAATCTCGGGCATGGGCGCATAGGGCTTGACCAGTCCGCCTGCGGGGTGTTTCTTACCCCTATAGGGCACCACCGATATTTAAATGTTATATGTTTTAGTGTTGGGGGCTGAGGAGGCCAGCCCTGAAGGGCTGGCCCCCCTCTCATGTAACCCTATGCCAGAACCCTGGCCTCCGTTCTAATGGCAGCGTAAAACATAAACCTCGACATCGATGTTTGTTTACATGGCTGTGTTTGCAGAACAGTCGTTTGGATGGTTTTGATAACCGTAAAATCCAGCGGGTGTTGAAACGGTTGTTCACATGCGGGGATAACAAGTAAATATGACGGTTAAAGGTTTCGAAACCTTAACTCCCGATTCCAACTTATTTGGCGGAGTTCAAACGCGGCGGAGGTTAAGACGGGGTTGGCATGTGACCACCTCGCCACTAACACTTAATGTTTATTTAAACCGTCTAATAAATTTGGAGCGCGCCCCTAATTTTGGGGTTTTGCCATCAATTTAACTTCAGTTAACTGCTTGTCTCCACATTTATTGGAGCTTTTCTAGCTATCATTGGGAAAAATGCATTGGGAGGTCAATTTTCGACCAATTTTGGTGAAACAAGAGTCTACCTAGACTAATTGGAGCATTCTAGAGCCATTGGTGTAGATAAAACAACCATTAGAGGCCTGCAAACATATGCAATTTACAATTTTGAGCATAATGACAAAGAGAGACATGCCATTTAGAGTTGGACTAGCAGATGTAGCCCAGGAGGGTGAACGGCTTCATCATGCCTACTGTGTAAAACTTATGTGTGAATGTTTTTCTCTATTATGCACTATTGTTCATTGTTTTTAAGGCTTATTTACATGCTTAAAGTTCACTAATTCATCTAATTTTCATGGTTAAAAGTCTAATTCCTTAAGAAAACATATGGAGAAAAATTGTACATGTTTTTATTACTGAAAGGACACTTAGCACAGCAAAACTAATACACTCCTTTCAGATCAAGTTGGTATTAGAGCTAGATTTTTTATCTCTGGTGTTTTTATGTGCAAGGATTTGTTAACTGTTTGTAAGGGATTTCATGCTTACTAGGTGTTGGCAATATGATGCAATATGTTTTCCTTGATGGAAACCTACTTGATGAAGTTTTCCTTGCTGGAAACCTACTTGATGAGTTTCCTTTTGATAGAAACCTACTTGTTAAAGATGTAAAAATGATGTTTCTACAAGTCAGTTCAGATGTGACAAAGAAAGGAATTCCAGTAAGTGCCAGAGAAATGAAACAGGAAATATTTCTCAATGTATACGTAGGTTTGATGAAGGCAACCCACATATGGAGGCAATGTAAATGCTAATTTTATGAAGGAAACTCGTGTATACATCCAGAATTAGTATATACACAGTTTTTATGAAGAGAAGTTGCGTATACACGTGGGTATGAAGAAGTAAAGTCATGTATGCCTTCTGCACTTTAAAATTATGATACCAAGGGGCATTACCATGGTATTAGCCCACAACATTGAGCGTTGTATTTTCTATTTGATTCCATCCAAGAATATCATCGGAAGTAGTGTGGTTTTGGCTCATGGTATTGGTAAAGGATAAAACTATATAAGGAGAAGAAGATCATAGTGCAAAGGTGTGCATGTGTAAGGGCTATCACTGAATACTTCTCTTTGAAGTTTACCTACATGGTATGAACTCTATTTTATTGGTAGATCTGAATCTATGATGCACCCTTGGATAAAATGATGGATCAGGATCTCTAGACCTGAAGTGACTATGTTATTGCATGATCTATTGAAGAGATGATTAGATCTAAGACCTCGCGCATGATTGCTAAAGTGGAGTGAAGAAATCTAGGTAATTTCTATAGATCTAAAACATTATGAAGAATTAATATTTACAGATTTATACGCTAGTTTGTCTTGGTCTTTGTCTTTGGCTTAGAAAAGGTGCGTATGGAAGTCAGGGTTTTCTGAAGCTTATTGCAGCGGTTTTCTATTTATTGTTGTTGTATTTTTGTTGTCTATAAATGAAGTATTCATGTAGATCTAGGTTGCTTGAATGTTGTATATGCTGCTAAGTTGATTATGTACAAATCTAATAAATGAGTGAGTAAATATGTTTTATGATGTCTAACTGATCAAGGGTTCTGCAATACTGAAAAGATATCTGACTGAAAGCCTCAGATCTAGATCTGAGATAGACCATATTCTGAAAAACAATATTCACATATCTATACGCAGGTTGGTGTAAAGGAAAATGCGTATACACGCAGGGTCAGTAAAGCAAAGTAGCGTATGCATTTTAAGATAATGAATGTTCAGGGTTGAGTTTGATTCTGCATATTGATTCTGAAATCTAGGTTATCATTGTGTTCTAGTTACAGTGATCTCATTGTTCTGATTGAAGTATTGGGTGAAGTTTATTATTGTTGTTCTTAAGAATATTTGTGTTGAAGTTGTGTGATCCAGTATGAAAATTGAAGAAACATGGTCTACAGTGGTTCGAAGGTTAAAGCCTTCAGGGTGGAAGTAGAAGCTTACTTCAAGTAGAAGCTGGTGTTCTAATCAGGGGGTTGAAGCTCCCTTCCAGTTGCAGCTGGAAAATGAGAGAAGGTTGTATCCTTCTACAGATAGATGCCCGCATACTGATATGAGTTTGCATCAGTACAAAATTGTAAACAGTTTTCCATATAATAAATATTGAAGCAGAGATGACAGCAGCGGTGGTTTTCTCCCGAATTAGGTTTCCACCTTAAATCTTGGTGTTCATGTGTGATGATCTTATGTGATGATTTATTCTGCTGTCACTGCACATATTTACTACTTTACTAACTGATGCATAACTGATAATCTAAGTTAAATTTTGTTTCTAAAAGTTTATCTAACAATAAATTTATCTCAGTATACATAAGTTTCTATTAATATATCCGCGTGCATACGCGAGTTGGTTTCATTAAAGTCACGTATAGAATTTAGTGAATAAAAAGTTTAAATCATCAGTAAGCTCTAAATACTGATGCACCGCGCACCCCCCCCCCCTCCCCCTCCCCCCCCTCTCAGTATTTTTCCCAACACTAGGCTCAAGCTTAAGAGAGGAGAAGGCAAATTGGTGGAAGCAATAGGTTCTCAAAGTGAGCCACAACAAAGGAGGGCAAGATTGCCACATTCTCCACCACCTAGTTCACCTCCAAAAGAAGCAAAAGTAGCATCAAGAATGCCTCCAGGAGAAGAAGAAACCCATGAAGAGGTGGATCCCAAAGAGGAAGAAAGAGTGTTTAGGAAAGCATTCCTTGACATGACTGAAATGGTGAGAGTCCTTTATCAAGAAAGGAATGAAAGAATATAAGGAGAAGGATCCAAAGTTCACAAGGAAGGTCAGGGATCATCAAGAGGTCATAATGATGAAGACAAATCAAAGAAGGGAAATGGAGGAAATGGAGGCAGTGGAAAGTCACCATAATCAGCCTCATCTTCATCCTCATCATCCTCTACTTCATCTTCAGTACATCAGCCATATAAGTCAAAGAAAATTGGTAAAAGTCCTTTTCTAAAACTTGATGTTAATTTTGAATTTCCAATGTTTAATGGTGAATTCAATGTAGAAAATATTGATAATTGGATTAGGCAATTGGAGGTTTATTTGAGAATTCAGAACCTTCATGATGATGACACCAAAATCCAACTAGCTTCATAGAGAATGGAAGGTGCAACACTTGTTTGGTGAGAAGCCAAGACAAAGGAGGATATCAAGAAATGAGGCAAGATTACTTTATCATGGACTGATTTCATTTCTGAAATAAAACAACAGTCTTATCCATTAGCTCATATGCAGAAAGCAATAACGGACTGGAAAAAATTTAAACAATTGAAAGGACAAAATGTACAAGCGTATACTCAAGAATTTAGGAGAAGAGCTCTTTTGTTAGGAGTATATTTGCAAAGCCAAGACACTTTTCTCAAGTATATAGGAGGCTTACATACCTACCTAAGACATACTATCCTCATGTTTAACCCTACAAGCCTAAATGAAGTTTGTATTCAAGCTACACATTTAGAGGCAAGAGGAAAACAAAATTTAGATGAGAATGGGGAAAATGAGTTTAAAGGAAAATGGAATAAAAAGAGAAATGCAAATACTAGAAAAGAGAAGGGAAAAATCTTTTGCAAACACTATTCTAAAACTAGCCATGATGAAGACCATTGTTGGAAACTTCATCCAGAGTTAAACCCAGAAAGTTTTAAAGCCAAGGAGAAAGGAAAAACTGTTGCAATAGTTGGAAAAATACCTAGGGTCAGATTCATGAGATGAAACAAAAATCATAGCTATGGTACTAAATAAATTGAAGGGGAAAGAGATTGAAAATAAACCTAGTTCTAGTATATCTAATTGTCACATACAAGCTCCAAATGAAGAGAAGAGAATTGAATTGTTTCATGTGAGGGTCAATTCCAAACATACCAAGGTTGACACATTGTTTGACAGTGGGTCACAAGCGAATTTAATCTCTGAAGACTTGGTCAAGAAACTAAATCTTGAGACCATTCCACATCTGAAACAATATCCACTTGGTTGGATTTGTAAGGATGCAAATTTACAGGTTTCAAAGAAGTGCATGTTACACTTTGCAAAAACTGCACAAGCTATTGACACGATTGAATTAGATGTTGTTCTGCTTGATATAACATGTATGGTGTTGGGCAGTCCTTACTTGTATGAAAGGAAGGCAATATTTCATCGCCATTAGAATAAATACCATTAATTCAAATATGGCAAGGAGTACATTGTGAGAGCTCATCACAAAAAACTAGACACTTCTTTAGTTAATGTAGGGCAAATGAAGAGGCTCGTCAATGCAAGACAAAACTTTACATTGATGATGATTAAACAAAGAGAATTTTTACATAATCCTTTTCAAACAAATACTTATATATATAATGAGTTGTTTCAGTTTGAAAGTAGGTTGTCTTTGAAAGAAGATGACAAGCAGTTGTAATAGACGACTTTGGTGTTGAACAGTGTTAAAAAAAAAGTGTCAGTGCAATA
Organism: Pinus albicaulis; assembly: GCA_034641835.2. Lineage (NCBI taxonomy): Eukaryota > Viridiplantae > Streptophyta > Pinopsida > Pinales > Pinaceae > Pinus > Pinus albicaulis. The sequence continues at coordinate 1,072,883,504 of CM076578.1, forward strand.
AGTTGCAAAGGTCCAAGAGAGGGAAAATCAACTTGACAAGAAGGCACAGGATTCAAAAATGTTCATTGTTGGTTTCAAAAAGGAATGGTACAATGGCGAAGAAACTTGGTTAGGAATCGACACAATTTCATGGTAAATTCAACAAAAAATCACCATAAGGACAGGATGCAAGGTGATAGTAATTCCAAGTTTCCTTTGATTATATAACAATGTAGAAACATGATTTTTAATACAAAGTTAGGTTTCTGTTCTGCAAGTTCAGTAAATGTACAACATGACAATGTCAAAAACAACAATGTCAATGGAATCAAGGAAAAAATTGTCATTTCATGAAAAGCTTCAATTAATGAAATTAGGGAAATTTCAATTGATAAATACTGGAAGAGTGGGGACATAGTCTCCTCATCTTCATGTTTAGTATTCCAAAGAGCTTTTGGGGTCTAAAATCTTCCCAGTGGGGAGGTGTGATCAGGAGATCAAGTCTTATGCTCAAAAATGAAAGTGCTTGAAACTAGTCTGAACCTGAGCGACCAGAAAGGTCTCGTCGTTGCAATTCCGGCATTGTGAACTGTTCAAAAAATCGATGTCGAATGAGCAAGATATCAAGTTATTTTCATTTTTCCAAACAGCAAAAATTTGGTGTAATGTTCCTAATTAGCCCAAGCTAATTGGAACATTTCATTTTGTCTTAATTTTATGTATTGATGAATAAAATGTAAAGGAGGACATGAAAAACTCCTTCAATCAAAGAATAAATACATGCCCAATGTGAAAAGGGATAAATTTGGGCCTTTTGTAACAAATCCACTTGTGTGTGAATAGAAATTGGACCACCTTGGAGAACCAACACAGTTTTAGAAGAGGGATCCAATGTGAAAGGGGTTAAGTCCATTGAAGTGGTTTAGGGTTTGGGCACCCCTTCAAGTTAAGAAAAGGAGGAAAGGGCTCATGTAAGGGTTGTTGATCATATTTGGAATTTCGAGTTGCTTGAGCAACTCTTTTCTCTACGCTTTTTAGAGGGAGAAAGAGAGGGTTTCCTGTTTAGGAACTCTCCTCCCTTCCTTGTGAAGCTCCTAGAGGGCATTGTATTGCATTTCACACTATCCGGCATTGTTGGCCAAGCTCCACCTCTAGTAGCAGCATTGATCCTGTTGAGGGTTTTGCAACTGCTGTGAGTTGCAGCAAGTGGTGAACTAGATCTGCAAGATCTAGTTGTTTTGGAGGAGATTTCTCTCAGGGAGGGTGTCTTGAGACCACCCAGAAGAGGATCTCACTCTTGTATCTTGATTTCAGATCTGTACATTTCATCTATTGTCATATTTGGTTCAAGCTACAGCGCTGCCCCTTTGGGTACTGCATTATTTCATGTGTTGCTGCAAGTATTATTTGATTTTCCCTTTGTAATAGATCTTAGATGATTAAGGCTTGCCTCTCATCTTGAATATTCACATTGTAGCTTGCTGATATCTATTGCTCAGATCTGATATGTATTTTAATAAAAATCATCTTCAGCTATTTCTGGAAGTTTTTGCAGTTCCATGTATAAAAAGTCAGATCTACAATTCCTAGTGCATTATTTGGTTAAAACCCCAAAGGGGACTTGTAAAAGAGGCTGAGTAGTTTCCAGATCTGGTATGGATCTGATGTTACAGCCATAGATCAGTCATAGATCTGATTTCCATCATTTAACTGCTGAAGCACACTTAGAGGGACGCAGTCCATTAATTTCTGCAATTTTACAAATGTCGGAGCTGTCTTTCCTGAATAATTTTTGCTATATTGTTCATGAGATTTGTTGTAGATTGAAGGGAGGATCATTCCTGTTTATGTTCTGATGTATATTTCTGTAATTTGGACATTTCAAGTTGACATCCTCTGATTATTTGGAAAAACTACGCAATTCTGGTTGTTGGGTTTCCTTGTTGCAGTAGCTCTTCTCTTTAGCTGATTTTTAGCTAGTCAGCTTCGTGGGAGATCTGTTTAAGGGCCTTAAACTCATTTTTTTTCCATAAATTCATCACATGAGTCCCACATAGCCTAATCTAGGGGAACCAAGCCCTGACCTACGTTATTCTTAAACCCATTTTCTTATACAGCGTTCTCACTGAGCATCTTACTGAATTTCTTGAAAGTGGAATTTCCCGCTTCTTCCTTATTTGGTTTTTTCTCCTCCTTTGGATCCATTATTTAGATCTGTAGATCTAAGGATCCCAAGGTTTGAAAACTCCAATAGGAGTGTTTTATTTCCACCCTTGCTGTGTTTCACCAATGTTCTATAGATAGAGTCTGGAACGGGCCAGGAAGCCTCTGGTTTTCACCCTCTCTTTAGAGGTGATATAACCAGTAAATGCCCTACCAGTCTATCTCTGGTTTATATCTATTGGTGTGATTTCATATTTTTGTGATTCCATAGTGTAATATCTTAATATATTCCCTACTGAGCTTATTTTTCCCCATTTGGAACATTATAGTTGTATCAGAGCATGATCTCTGGCTCAACTTGTGAGATCAAGATATCAGAGAAGTGTCGAGGAGAAGCAGAGAGAAGAAAGTAGAAAGTATGGAGAGGATGAGATTACTCTCATCAATCTTTATATCTAAGGAGAACCTCTCCGAGGAGGTTGAACAGTTGAAGGCAGAAAGATGCAGTGAAACTCCAATAGGGTTTCAAGGGAAAAAGGACTGCGGTGAAACCTTTATGAGGTTTCAAGAGAAAGAAGAAGACATGGGGATTCCTCCTTCAAGAGAAGACCAAGATCTTATGTCTCCTATTGAGGATTAGGCATTTCCCATCATTAAAGAAAAGGTTGTGGGTGACAGCGTAGTCACAATAAGAGGCCCTTTGTCCTTTCAAGAAGAAGGAAGAAGAAGCAGTGAAGCTCCCAAGGAGTTTCAAGAAAGAGAAGAACTTCTGATCAGATATACAAGATCTATACATGAGGAAAATTCCGAATCCTCATCTCATGGATATGTGCACTCAGCCATATCACCTAAGATTCAAGGTTCTATCAGTAATTTCTTCTTGAAGAGGAAGAAAGAAGGTGTGAGTTTGTTTGATTCCTTGCCTAGGGCAAGATCTCCTTTGAATGAAGGGAACTATTCTCAAGAAGGAAGCATGGAGATTCCTCCTCCACTAGATGACCAAGATCTAAGGTCTCTTATTGATGATGAGGCAATTTCAGTTATTGGAGAGGAGGAGAAGACAGGAGGTCATAATGCAGTCACAGCAAAAACACCTCAAACACCTCATGAAGATGAAGCTAGAGCACTTGCTCCAAGAGAAGAAACTCTTGCACACTTGCAAGGAGTTCCACAAGATCTCACACATAGAGCTCTTGAGCAGCATGTACCATCATCGTCAAATGATGAGATCTTGATGATAGAGGAAGGAAGAGAGGAGACAAAGCATCTCAAGAAGAAGAGCAAACACCCTTCTTTGTTTCAAGGGCTGGAAGGGAAAAAAGGGCAAGAGGACCTATGCAGCGAAGATGAGGAAAAATCTGTCCACCCACATCCTCAGTCCACTCTATGCCTTGATGTCTCCTTTTTTGGGGGAATTCCACCATGGAGTTCTCGTGATGAGCAGAAGAGCAAAGTGTCCCCTCAACCTTGTACATCAATGCCATCTCTTTTCAAAGGGGAGGCCAACACCACATGGGAGAATTTGGGTAAGGAGCATGCCTCTGAAAATCACAGTTTCATTTATGATTGCATGCATTATTTTACCTTGTATATGCAGGCCATGACTCGCAAGAGGAGTGTTATACCATACAAGACTCATGGCCAACTATGGGCCAAGGTTGTTCTCAAACATGGCCACTCCCTTGATGGGCTAAGGGAGATTCTACACCATGATGGGTGTTGTCCCAAGGCACCAAATATAATTTTCACTTTCAGCCATGGTGGAATGAAGGGAGTAGCAAGTAAGTGGCTTGTGAACCACTTACAACATTCAGATTTGATGCATGAAAAGGACAGCTTGCGCTAGTTTTTGTTGGGTGAGTTTAGACACCCCCAAGATCTCTGATTTTCTTGTCACATGCCTTGTACTTCAAGAGAGGGCTGCATAAGAAGAAGGCATGGGTGTTTGGTTTGACAAGGAAGAGGTATGGACACCACATGATGAATCCCATGTCCATACATTTACTTTTTCCTACAATGTATGTGCATGTTTTTTTGTCTAAGATGCATTTCAAAATCCTGTATGTACTTGGGCTTGGGAGAAATTGCATTCTTCTCATGGGTTGGCATAAGGAGAGTTGTTCCTATCATGATAATGATGCCCCATGCATGAGAGGAGGGATGACACATTGGGTGAATGTGTTCAAGGTGAATGAAATCTCCCATATCAATTCATGCTTCAAGAGGAGGATAGAATTCTGCATGGTTGCTTCATTGTGTATCTTGTTTCTTTTTATAAAGGGTGATGTATTGAAGTTATTTCATGTAGGGAAGTCCCTCACATGGAATAATTCAGAGCATGACATGTGTTTTTTGAATCACATTCATCCAACACCCATTATCCTCCACTATTCTCAAGCTTTGAAGAAGCTTGTTGCAGCAAGAAGATGGTGCGTTGGCCAGCTATTATACTATGGTTTGGAGCAGCATGGGGAGAGCTTTGAAAGAGGGCTACATCAGCGTTGTCAAAAAGGCATGAGCCATGTAGGTATGGATCAACAACATGACTCTTTGGGAGGGTTGAATCAGCCCACTCTTCCTTCTCTTGGGGGAGAAAATGGAACCATGCACCTCTCCCTTAGTTGGAGAAATATTATTGGTGAAGAACATGATAATGTTACACATGTTTTTACTTCTGATTTCATGCATTCTTACACCATTTTTTTGCAGGCCAAATTTCCAAGGAGGAATGATAGATCATGTGAACCTCTTGGCCAATATTGGGCTCCAAAATTTCTGATTTGAGCCACTCCCTTGAGAGGGAAAAAGGGAGATTTTTCAAAAAGAAGGGTGCTGCCCCAAAGCACCAAAAATGCATCACAATTTCAGCCATGGTGATATGGCATGGGCAGAAAGAATGAAGGATGGAATGTGCCTCATGAGAGGACCACTCTCCATGTATTTCCTATTTCATATTCCAGAGAGAGCATGAGGCAAACCATGTTTGTTTCATATGATTTACTGTCTCCTTATGGGATGAGTTGTTTGCATCTCATGAGAGCATTGGAGGATCAAGACATGGATGGATTGGTGAGCACTTGGTTTATGGAGGAAGCTTATCTTAGGTTGGTGTCACCAAGAAGGAAATTTGTAGCACTCACCTTGCAGTTGCTTGAGGGCAAGCAACAATTTTGGAGGGGAGGACTGTAATGTTCCTAATTAGCCCAAGCTAATTGGAACATTTAATTTTGTCTTAATTTTATGTATTGATGAATAAAATATAAAGGAGGACATGAAAAAATCCTTCAATCAAAGAATAAATACATGCCCAATGTGAAAAGGGATAAGTCTGGGCCTTTTGTAACAAATCCACTTGTGTGTGAACAGAAATTGGACCACCTTGGAGAACCAGCACAATTTAAGATGAAGGATCTAATGTGAAAGGAGTTAAGTCCATTGAAGCGGTTTAGGGTTTGTGCACCCCTTCAAGTTATAAAAAGGAGGAGAGGTCTCATGTAAGGGTTGTTGATCATATTTGGAATTTTGATTTTCTTGAGCAATTCCTTTCTCTGCACTGTTTAGCAAGAGAAAGAGAGGTTTTCCTGTTTAGGAACTCTCCTCCCTTCCTTGAGAAGATCCTAGATGGCATTGTACTGCATTTCCCACTATCTGGCATTTTTGGCCAAGCTCCACCTCTAGTAGCAGCGTTGATCCTGTTGAGGGTTTTGCAGCTGCTGTGAGTTGCAGCAAGTGGTGAACTAGATCTGCAAGATCTAGTTGTTTTGGAGGAGATTTCTCTCGGGGAGGGTGTCTTGTGACCACCCGTAAGAGGATCTCACTCTTGTATCTTGATTTCAGATCTGTACATTTCATCTATTGTCATTTGGTTCAAGCTACAATGCTGCCCCTTTGGGTACTGCGTTATTTCATGTGTTGCTGCAAGTATTGTTTGATTTTCCCTTTGTAATAGATCTTAGATGATTGAGGCTTGCCTCTCATCTTGAAGATTCACATTGTATCTTGTTGATATCTATTGCTCAGATCTAATATGTATTTTAATAAAAATCATCTTTAGCTATTTCTGGAAGTTTCTACAGTTCCATGTATAAAAATTCAGATCTACAATTCCTAGTGCATCATTTGGTTAAAACCCCAAAGGGGACTTGTAAAAGAGGCTGAGTAGTTTCCAGATCTGGTATGGATCTGATGTTACAAACATATATCAGTCATAGATCTGATTTCCATCATTTAACTGCTGAAGCATACTTAGAGGGACGCATTCCATTCATTTCTAAAATTTTATAAATGCCGGAGCTATCTTTTCTGAAGAATTTCTGTTATATTGTTCATGAGATTTGTTGTAGATTGAAGGGAGGATCATTCATGTTTCTGTTCAGATGTATATTTCTGTACTTTGGACATTTCAAGTAAACCTCCTCTGATTATTTTGCAAAACTACGCAATTCTGGTTGCTGGGTTTCCTTGTTGCAGCAGCTCTTCTCTTTAGCTGATTTTTAGCTAGTCAGCTTCGTGGGAGATTTGTTTAAGGGCCTTAAACTCATTTTTTTTTCCAGAAATTCATCACATGAGTCCCACATAGCCTAAGATAGGGGATCCAATCCTTTACCTACGTTATTCTTACACCCATTTTCTTATACAGCGTTCTCACTGAGCCTCTTGCTGAATTTCCTGAAAGTGGAATTTCCCACTTCTTCCTTATTTGGTTTTTTCTCCGCTTTTGGATCCATTATTTAGATATGTAGATCTAAGGATCCCAAGGGCTGAAAACTCCAATAGGAGTGTTTTATTTCCACCCTTGCTGTGTTTCACCAATATTCTATAGACAGAGTCTGGAATGGGCCAGGAAGCCTCTGGTTTTCACCCTCTCTTTAGAGGTGATATAACCAGTAAATGCCCTACCAGTCTATCTCTAGTTTAGATCTATTGGTGTGATCTCATATTTTTGTGATTCCATAGTGGAATATTTTAATATATTCTCTACTGAGCCTATTTTTCCCCATTTGGAACATTACATTTGGTGACAGGATGCCTAGTCAGCATGCAGGTACAGTCAGTAGTTATATACTTGGAATATTTCAGTTTTATTCAGCCAATAGAATTGTGCCACGTGGCTCAATCTAGGTCGTTGGATGTTGATGGTACGGAGGAATTTTGGCCGTTGATGAGATTCTTGGTAGGAAAATGGTTGAGCAACACGTGGCAAGCCCACAGGTCTCCACGTGTCCTCAAGTTGGTCTATTAAATATTTTTTGAGGCTACAGGAATCGAACTTGAAACCTCGGGCATGGGCGTGAAGGGCTCGACCAGTCTGCTTGCGGGGTGTTTCTTACCCCTATAGGGTACCACCAATATTTAAATGTTATATGTTTTAGCATTGGGGGATGGGGGGACCAGCCCCGAAGGGCCGACCCCCCTCTCATGTAACCCAGTGCCAAAACCCTGGCCTCCATTCTAACCGCAACATAAAACATAAACCCCGATGGTGATGTTTGTTCACATGACGATGCTTTCGGAATAGTCGTTTGGACGGTTTTGATAACCATAAACTCCAGCGGGTGTTGCAACGGTTGTTCACATGCGGAGATAACGAGTAAATGCGATGGTTAAAGGTTTCTGAACCTTAACTCCCGGTTCCAACTTATTTGGCGAAGTTAAAACACAACAGAGGTTACGGCGGGGTTGGCATGTCACCACCCCGCCACTAACACTTAATGTTTAGCTAAACCGTTCGATAAATTTGGAGTGCGCTCCTAAGTTTGGGGTTTTCCCATCAATTTAACTTCAGTTAACTGTCTGTCTCCACATTTAGTGGAGCTTTTCTAGGTGTCATTGGGAAAAATGCATTGGGAGGTCAATTTTTGACCAATTTTGGTGAAAAAAGAGTCTACCTAGACTAATTGGAGCATTCTGGAGCCATTGGTGCAGATAAAACAGCCATTAGAGGCCTGAAAACATATGTGATTTACAATTCTTAGCATAACGATAAAGAGGGACATGCCATTGGGAGTTGGACCAGCAGATGTAGCCCAGGAGGGGTGAACTGCTTCATCATGCCTACTGTGTAAAACTTATGTGTGAATGTTTTTCTCTATTATGCACTGATTTCTGAGTGTTTTTAAGACTTATTTACATGCTTAAAGTTCACTAATTCATCTAATTTTCATGGTTAAAACTCGCATTCCTTAAGCAAACATATGGAGACAAATTTTACATGTTTTTATTACTGAAAGAACACTTATCACAACGAAACTAATACACTCCTTTCATATCATATGCTACTTTAGATTATCCATAGAAGGGAACTATAAGTGTAGACTCTTTGCCCATGCATTGGAAAGCATTGAAAAGTAAGAAAATCTTGTTGTGAAGTCTATAACAACCCCTCATTTTATTAAAAATTAAAATAGAGATCCTTCTAAAAAGTTTCATATTTTAGAGTTAAAAATTTTCATTGTAAATAAACCTCTTAAATTTACTTCATATTTCTTTAAAAATTCAAAAAAACCATTAGAAAATTTTCAACTAGCTTTCGGCCTATCAAATACTTTTTAATTTTTATTGTTTTTAACTAGTTTTCGGCTTTTAGATTTATATTCAGGATTTGGGCATTCCTTAAGTTGTAACATCATTTTTCTCTTTAACTCTCAGATATATGGACTTACCCGGACAACACATTCATTGAACACTTATTTCATTTTATATAAAGTACTTTGACTTTTTGTGATTTAGTTCGAAGTCCAAGACTTTTTCTAAAACTCTTTTCAGTTTCAACCTGGACTCCTGCACTTTTGGACCACCTAGATTTCAATAAAAAAATTCCTCTTTTTTTTTCTTTTATTCGAATTTCTTTAATAAATTCCATTGTTCCACCTATATCCTGAATCTAGACAATTTTAAAAAACACAATATTCTTTATAGCCTAGACCCCAAATACATCTGAACCTCTGAATTTCTTTAGTTCAATTCGTTTTTGGTTATTATTTATTTTTGATAATTTTTTTTATCTAATTTCTCTGTAAATAAAATGTTCAACATTTAGTTCGTAATTGTTTTCATAAAGTTTTTTATGCTCGAATGCCCAAACTCCTAGATTTCAGGGATCTTTTTAAATAAAATTTAAATGAAAATAGATAAAATATTTTTAAGTTAATTTTAATAAATTTATCTGACATATGGCTTTGAAATAAGCATTGTATTTATAAAATACCCTTGACTCCCTAATATTTGGGTCATCCCAATTTCTTCATTGTAATGAGAGTTAGTTCAACGTTTATTTGAGACATCATGTACAATAATGGTTTCCCTTAGGAACTAAATTTCTTTATACTTGAAGAATTTTAGAGGATTTTCTACATATTTTCACATAACACATTTAAACCTCTATGCATTGAAAATGTTTTCGTCATTTGGAGCTCTTGTTATGTTTTTATGTATTATAATTGCTCAATTTCTCATAGAATTATTAATTGTTTGTAAGATATCAACATATTTGGTTATTTTTTTCTCCATCTTGCTACCATATTCGTCCTTTTTATTAATCTACATATTTCCTTAATAAGTTATGTTGTTTTTTTTACAAGAGAAGAATGTGAAGAAAGTTTTAGCGCTCAAATCTACCTCAGTCGAAATGAGGTAAAACTCAACATCAAACCACGTCACTGAATAGTCTTAAGTGGAGGGACAGAGAGGGCCTCTCCGTCAATTCCGATGAAGGTCACTGTTGCCGACAGATTACTTACAATAGAAACTGATTTTAGGCTAGTAAAGAGATAGGTATGTTTGATTTTTTGTTTTTTGCCACGGGAGAAATGGGAAAGACGGTCCGGAGCAAGGTCAAGACTTTTGCGTATTTCTGTTGGGGCGGGTGTAGTAATGCCTCTGGCGTTTTTGATTGGATACAGGACAGATTAGACCCGACGAGGAGCTGAAGAGGGCAAAGAACTGGATCCTCTCCCAAATGAAGAAAACATATAGAATTAAAATCGAATTCAAAGGTCAATAATCGAAATTACCTAATTCAACCTTATTCACCTATCTAAAGATCTAATTTAGTTCAGAAGCATATGAAAGGAATGGCATACATTAAACATGAAGAACTTACAGTAAACAAAGAGGAAACACCATCAAGAACAGAACACCACAAGGATCCCAACAAGTGCCGCAAAACCTCTGATCTTTCCTTAGCCAAAATATGAAATAATATGTACAATGATATCAAAGTCTCCCAAGAGTCCAACCTCTCCAACCTCTGAAAATGATTGAGAAATTACATCATATAGAGCATCCTAACTCCTTCCCACACCTCTAGGGGTCGAATTCCTCCTTCAGGGGTCAGTTTCAACCAAATTCTAATCAAGGAACTAAAATCTAGGCAGCTAACAACTTGCCTCTAAAAGAGTGCAAACTGATTCATTTACATGATTTTCACTTTTTTAAGAGTGAATCTTCTAGAATAGGTAAAAATGAACCAAAGTTACATGCCAAACATAAATTTACATCATAATAACTCAAAAATTTCATCCACAAGAAAAACTGGTCCAAACTGGCCGAAAATCTGAGCTGGAAGTTGAAAATTTAGCAAAAATTTAAGTGGGTCGCATTTGAGCCATGTGGGTCGCATAACTTTCAGCCTGATTTTGAAGTACCTCCCGGCATCCAAATTGAGCTCATGATAGCTCGTTGGAAAGCCCTAGATGTTGAATATCCAACCCAAGTAGAATCTCCCAATTTGGAGCTCATTTGACCCTCCAAAACTTCTTTCTCCCAGAAGTACTTCCTGCTGGTGCAAAAGGTGGCAGCAAGGTGGTTTTTATGGTGTTTTTGAGCTCTTTGACCATCCAGAATCTGATGAAATGCTTAGGTAATGTCTGAGGATGCATAACTAACCATGAAAAATCCAAAAATGCAAAAATTTCCTTCAGCAAGTGTCCCGAAAAAAAGTGAGCATATGAGTGCGAGACCCACTTAACTGAAAAACCTGTTTTTAGACCCAAAAATTTCAAAATGACAAAATCTTCTCCGAATTTTCTCAAATTCGGAGCGAAGGTCCTCCATCATGTATCTTGCCCAGTCAACGAAGCCTCGGCCAAAATCCAAAGTGGATTAGGCCTTTTCCGTCGTTTTAGTGCTTCGCTCAACCTCCTCTTCAGAATCTTCATTTTTGCTTTGCAGACATGCATGTGAGCCCAATAATGGCCTTTCATGTGACGAAGCATGTCCTTGTCTCTGTCCTGAACCTATGAATGTACCTGCGCTGATGAAGAAGGCGAGACCCCTTCCACGCCATGTGGAGATAGCACTCGCGCTGCTGATGAAGTCAACGAGACCCCTTCCACCCCATGTGGAGATAGTACTCGTCGTGATGCTGCAAACAAAGCTCTGTGGCCTCTCTGATATGTTACCACTACTGGCGCACTGCTATGCTCCATCTCAATACATCAACCTCAACGGTTGAGTCACTGTCCTGCTCATATCCTTGCTCATAAACTGAATCCGTCTCTGACATGGCTTTGAACAAGATATTTGCAATATGGATGCTCATATAGGTGCAATGAAGGCAAAGTCTTAATGTTTGTTCAAAACCCAATAAATGTCACCCATGCACCCTAGTATCAAAGGAAAACAAAATCATCATGAGGATGGCTCTGCTTTAATAGCATAATAACTATCACTGTTTTGATCACAAGTAAGTTTAACAATGAGTACCAAATGCAAATGTGTGGTCAACTTGGTGATAATGGCCAAAATCTGTCAAAGGAGGAAGCAAACATAGGACAGTGTTTCATCAAATGGGAAATAAGAATATCATGACAACAACCATATGAAACAAATGGACATGACAGTAGCAATTGAATGATGATGACATCAGTGGTATGGTGATGGAGGCTTTATACTAGTCAACATAAGACTGTGCAAAAACATGAGAGGGCATAACAACAGTGATAAGATGATAACTGAGGACGTGAGGATCGTGTATACAACGTGCTAGGGCATGAGCATCTCTATCATTCACAAAAGTTTTCAAACCTTCACAAACTGTCCATATATTTTCAAAACCCTTGAGGAATTAATGTGCATGTAAATGTAGGATTCTCTCCAAGCATGGCTTATTGCCCAACATCAATAATATCATAATCATGCTAAAAATCCATTGAACAATGATTAAAACCTGTTTGGAAGCTTTTTGAGTCGATTAGAATCGAATCTGGGCGCAAAAAATGAATTTTCTGGGTTCTGATTTAAGTGGGTCGCAACCACTTCAAGTGGGTCGCATCCACTTCAAGTGGGTCGCATGCCTCTTGCCACATAGTGCATTTTGCAGGAAGCTTTTGGAGGCCTTCCCGGTGTCCAAATCGGGCGTGTGATAGGTCGTTGGAAAGCGCTTGGAGTCTACTTTCCAACACAAGTGGAATTATGCAATTTGGATTTCATTTACCCTGTCAAAAACCAAATCTCCCAACACTAGTCAAAATGAGCAGAATGAGGCTACCTCAAGGCAGAGCGCTGTTGCAGTCAACTTTTGAAGGTCTTCCTCAACTCCAAATTGAGTTCATGATAGCTCATTGGAAAGGTCTTTCTGTCTAGTTATCCTTTGACTCATCAAGAAAGTCATTTAGCCAACCATGCTAGGAGAAATCTTGATTTTCCCAAGGTCACTTCAGAGGTGCATTCAATTCTCCTGAGGCAACGGTATTTTTGACATTTCTCTAAAACCATGATACCTATGTAAACATTGAAAGAGGTTTTTCTTCCTTGGGATGTTGTGGACAAAAAACTCTCTCATTGTTCCAAAATTCATCTTTTATTTCTCTGAAACATCTTTTGAGTGAAACTTATCCCGATGTGTGAAACAAGGAATTTTGTCGAAATGAAGCGAAATGAAGGGGATAAGGGGCTTCTAAATTCTTGGGGAAATTTTTGGAAGTAGGGAGGGATGTTAGGAAGTAGGGGAAAGTGGAATCTCAAATATTGAGTGAGGGGAAGGGGTCCAAAAGGGCAAAACACAGGCCTAGCCTAGAAAATTGCCAAGTTGTGGCAAGAAACTAGGGTTTGTGCAAAAATGAGGAATTTGGGGGATCTCAGTGATGGGAAGTGTTTAATAAGGTGAATTAAGTATAGGGGAAGGTGTGAGAACATCAGGATACAAGTTTTTCCTGCTGATCAGACCATCCAAGAGAAATTACCTCCAAAACCCTAGGAGGGGAAATGGACCCTACCAAGGCACAACCTAAGCATGAATACCAAAAATGTAAAAATGGACCCAATGGAACTTAGACATGATGATTAAGGGTAAACCCTAAGGAATGATGATACACTCAACTGAACAGACATGGACCGACGTTGACAACTTTTAAAAGAGTGAAAACAAACCCTAGACCTAATGCCTAGTGACCAAATTTTTCTTGAAGACTCATTGAAATGACAAAATTTGACCTTCACACTTTAAGATCACTTTGTAAGAGCATGTTTCTTATCATCGAGGAAACAAGACAAGCCACTCTAACAGAAAGAGCTCTATAAAAAAAAAAAAAAAAAAAAAAAATCTACCAAACCTACTATGGAGAATATAAACACAAAGATAAAAGGAATAGAGGTAAAATTACCAGATGAGAAAAACCATAATTCAACATTCTATTCTAATACAATTTTCAAAATTTCCATTGTTGGTACAATATATTGGGAGGAGATGCATGATTTCTTTGAGAACAGTGCCTAGAAAAACCTAGAAGAAGGTTAGAGAAATACTCATCTTCATATTCTAAAATTTATGAAGTTATTAAGAAGACTAAGTTTCACAAAATTGCTACCAGACTATCAATGTTTCCTTACTATGATATGGTGAGTTGGATTATTTCTCGTTCTCATGTTTAGACTTGCTCAATAGTGAACCATTAAAACAATATCATAGCTACTTGGAAATTAGAAACACTACAATCAGTGTACAATCTTAGTCCCTCTAACGTGTTCCTTCATAGGTGTTATTTGGATTATTTTGAGTAGAATGTGCTTAAGAAAAAGAATATTGATTTTGTTGGCTGTATTAAGAAATAGGTAGATGACTCAGACCATTTTAAGACCAAGTTAAGTAAGTTATACCCTACTAAACATTTTAAGAATCCATACATATTTGTCATCAAATTTCTTTCAAGGCTCTATGGGAAACCCAATTTAGAGCATTTAAAAATTGAATGGGGTCATTTAATTCATGGTATAATGAATTTTCCTAAAAGGTTTAATTTGGAAGATATTTTGTCACAAAATTTGTCTAAAGCCATTAAAATTTTACTGTCATCTCCACCATGGTTTGGCCTAGGAATTTTCATATATACATATTTAATGATATAGTGATTACCTCAGTGCCTTTTCCATTGAATATGGAATCAAAATACTCACATAGTGAGCAACCAACTCAAAGACTCTATTCTATTCTTTGGGAAAATATTTATAAAAACCATCTCTATGATACCCCCAACAATGTCATGCATTTCTTTTATGAATTTATTTTTTGAAAATATCCACCGAAGGTTAGAAAATAAATCCAATTTGGGATACAACATATTAGAGATTAGTTTGTAGAAGAAAATTTATCCTACATAGAATTTTGGATGTGATTTTCACCCTCATGTTATCCAAAAGTATATTCCATATAAGCTTGTAGTCAAGGAAATAGCCAACCAAAAAACTATTTATGGCATCACTAATTTTTTACATAAAAATTCAAAGAAGTAGTGGCCCACAACTCCTATCAGGATCGACCAATTGATTACTGGAAGGAAAAGGACTTGTCGTAGTAGTATCCAATGGTTTAGACTAAGTGTGGATGCATTCCCTTCCATTATATAAATATGATCCCCATTGCATTGTCAATTCTGATTTAAAAATTGGTAAAGTATTCAAAGAATTATGTCAATCAACAATTGCCAGATTTTGGTTTAAGAAATGTTGACTCCTTTGATGAAGTTATTTCTAGAGTGTGTCATATAAGTTTTGAATATTGACAGATATTACAAGAATATAGGCAAGAAAACTATCTCTTTTATCTTCAAAAGAGAAGCAGGACTTCTGGTGTGTCTTTTACAAAATTACAGATGGAAGAAGAGGTAAATTTATTTTTCCCAACTGGTATAAGTGAATATGAACCACAACAACAATCACATTAGAGGAAGATGTATAGGAAATGGTATGTCACACAGTGTTTTGTCACCACCCCTGCAATCCCCATCCTGAACATTGGAGGACCATTTCAGTGACTTCTGTTTATTTTCATACCTTGATATAAGTGTCATTGCATCCCTTGGCATGTCAGGAAAATTTCATCTGTTGATCATTCCTCGAGCAGACCCTTAAAAACATGTGATTTTGGGTCGGAATTGGTAGGAAGTTATGGCCTCGCGCCCATGGAAAAATTAACACTGAGACGCACGCCCATTGACGCTCTGTCTCAGAAGGGCACCTGCGCTGAGCTAATTTTGGAAAGTTTTTTAAAATAGAAACAAATTTTCCATGCCTAACAACTTCTTGAGCGGAGTCATCATGGTTTTTTCGACTGAATAACATCGAGTTCCTCCCTTTGGCTTCTCGTTTCCTACAATTGTGAAACTCCCCAAAGGGATAGGCCTCTCCGCCAACTAACGAGGGATCCCAAACCACCTCCTCCTCTCCTATAAATACTTCCTTCTCACATTGTTTCAGCTAGCTGAATAGTCATTACTATAGTTGGTGTGTAGAAGAAGGCAGAGAAGAATCCATTGTGGACAGAGAGTTCAGGCTCGTTGCTTCACTAAGTCCAATCCCTGACGAATGCTTGAGACACACTCGAATGAACTCATCGAAGGAGGCTACAATGTCAAGGCATTAAGGTTGTAAAATTATCTTCTCTATCATTAATATATGACTAGTTTTTTGCTTCCGATTTTGTGTTTAATCATATACAAAATGTTTGATTCTCCTTGACCAATTGAATAGCTGTAAATGAAAGTAAGTTTTTATATGTTGTCATCATTCCCTTGATCTTTGTGCAGGTACACGGACATTATCACTGAAGGACCGCAAAGTGTGAAGACAAATATCGGAGGACCACTGCTGCTACGACAAGAGTGTTGGACCAAGGTAGGTCATCTATCCCATCTCGCTTTTCATTTATAATCTAGGATTCCAAAAGTCCAGCATGTTCCCTTGTTGCTAGATCCACCCTCGGGCTAGAGGGATCGCCTCTTTCTGCAGAGAAGATTTTCCTACTCAACAAGTTGGAGACTCCACTGGGGATCAGTGTGTTTGTCGTCTCTCATTGTTCATCTAGCATTTTTCTTGTCTGTCCGACTTTGGTCGTATTGCCACTTTTCTGCTTTTTCTTGTTTTTCTGACTGTTTCCAGCCATCATACCTACCCTAAGGGTGTTGAGTCTGACCTTTTCTTTGTGGTTTTTTATCATTTCCATGGTTTTCTATCTCGTCATTGTTGTTTCCTCAACAGTCGCGCTGATTGGTGCTTTCTGCCTATTTTACAGGTGCACTTTCCCCTGTTCAGCGCAGATTATAGTTGAACAGTCGCACCGAATCCTGTAGGTTTGGATTTGGGCTTCTTCCTTGAGTTTTTTCAGTGTGTCTTACCTCTAGATTGGTTTTTTCCTCTTGAATTAGTCCATTTGAATTGATTTTACTTTCTTGTCTCATTCTTCTCAGTTTTCTGTCCCTCATCTGATTAGTGTGGTTTTTCATCCTAGGGTTTCTAGGTGTCTTCCGCTGCTTGTTCGACCATCTCCTCACTCAGGTTCTGAGTTGTGTTTGATTTGGTCTAGTATTTCATATTTTCAGCTTATAGGTTGATTTTTTGATATTTTCTTTCTATTCTACGTGTCGTTGGGTCATTGAAATGTCATCTTGGTGTCCGTTTAACCTTCCATGCGTCACCCTGAGCATAGATCACATTGCTGACTGAGTCGATTTGAAAGTCCTCTTTTTGAGTGACGAAATGCATGTCTGTTTTGAGTGTGTTTTGCATTCGTATTGAATTGGTCTCTTTTGTTTTTTGTCATTTCATTCGAGTTTCTCAAAACTAGTATTCATTTTTTCTTTTAGTGTAACAGTTCCTGATTACTTCTCATTCATCTAAAAGAACAAAACCTTCATTCTTTCTCTCTATTTGGAAATGAAAAGTGCTCCTTTGCATTAGTAGCTTTCTCATTAAAAAGTGAACAACAATAGAATATCCTTTCATTTTCTTCTTTGGTTGTGTTAGAAGCATTAGGAAAATTTCTTCTTGCATTTGATTTCTTGCTGATTCGTTATGAACTTCTATCCCTCTCTTAGCTACCTATTCATCGAATTGGAATGATGTTCTTTCGCATGTATTTTTGCATTAGGGATTTGAGATTACATTTGGTAAGGCCTTGAAACTGCAACATTAATTCAAGATCAAATTTAAAATGAACTCAATCAACCTAAGGAAGCATTGAAACTTGACGCTCATATTTAGAGGTCTAGGCTAGTGACATGTTCTGGTGTCGTTAAACCTAGTAGCTATCGTTTTCCATCTGGAAGTAGACAACACTATCACAGACTTGTTCTCCCCGTACCATCGAGTATATAAAGGGATACTGTTAAGCAGGTAAATCCTCTCTGAGGAAAAATATGATCACTCTAGCCCTAGAGTGGGTCTAGAAACAAAGAGACATGCTAGAGTGTAGGTTCCTAATTACTGAATGAAAAGAGGACACGGTAGATCGACCTACCTGGAGTCCAATGCTGTCATCACGGATGTAGTGGTGGTGGCCTCTCGCTCCTGCCTTGGTAAATCACAATCCTTTTGTAGTCATGCTCAGATACCTGCACATAGATCAGCAAAGAAGAACATCATACAACATAATAACTTCATTCATAACTACTAGCCAGTCAAAGAGGGCTAAGCATATTGCATTAAAAAAATAACGTAACACAAAATTGGAACCAAACAATAATCACGTATATGTATTTATAGAAGGAAGAGTTACAACCAAAGCTTTGATGTCGTAGTCTCCTCCAACGGGGTTCAGTCGAAGCACATCTCAGATGCTCATCAGGGGATTCGGACGGGATGAGGGCATGGAATTAAGCTCTCTCAACGAAGTTCCTTCTTGTTCTATCTCTTCAACAATTCATCTATAGTATACTCAGTTCTCCATGTTCAACTAGCTTATGCAAGGAGAGATAACTTCTTTTATAGAGGAAAAGGAGGAGGTTGGGATCCCTACAAAGGTGGAAGGGAGACCTATCCTTTAGAAGGTTCCCACAAGAGGTGGAAACCATAAAATAAATGAGGGAGTCTCTGGTTATAAAGTACAACCACTCCCAATGACTCATCCTCGAAGTTGTTAGAGTGGAATCTCCGCCTCTATTTTTAAAAAAAAATTCCATAAACAACTTGGCATGGGTGGCTAACTGGGAAAAAGCACCAAATGTCGTGGGTTCCAGCGTTAATATTCCTCATTGGTGCGAGGGAAAAATTGGCTACTTGTGCCAAGGAAAAAATAGGGGTTTCTGAAGCTCTGCTCAGGGAATTGTCAACAGAAGGAATATTGTTCTCATGTAAAGGGATTCAATGATGGTCTTTGCAAGGCATGACACTTCTTATTTGTCACATAAATGACCCTCCAATGTGCGAGATGGGGATTGTAGGGATAGTGACAAAATTTTGTGTAACAGATGCCCCCTAAACCATGAGGTCCGAGGGAGAGGGAGGGGCGAAATGCTTTACAAGAACGCGTTTGAACTAAACACCGCTGTCGGAAAATCTGCAATTATAAATACAAATGATATCTTTGATACATGAACATGTGGTATGGGTGCAACCATCCATAACAGAGTACATAAAAACTAAGATCCGAGGTATGGACGCAGCCGTCCAGCAGTAAGGATCAACAAATAGACTTAGGTATGGTCACAGCCATCCAAAAGAGTCATGCAATAAGTCATGATGGTCCACAAGAACCCAGAACCTAGATTTTATGAGACAAAACCCAGGGTCTTGCGCTCCATCTCGACCCAAACAAGTACAAATTCAAGAATGCGAATATATGAGCTGAAGTATAAAATGCAAGAAAATCGTCTGATTACCAGCCAATGATGAAAGCTGTTAACAGACGTGAGAGAAACCACCAATAATGACAATGGCCCTTAAGGTATGAGAGGTACAATCCACGGAATGTGAATATTGATCTGACATCAAACACCCGTAGAATCACTTGATCGAAGGCCAATGATGTAGACCTTGCATCAAATGTGAAGAACCTGCCATTGAGGCATGCAATCTCAAAGGTACTGGAAGGGAGTTTCTAGATTAGATTCCCGGATAATGAGCTGAAGTCAATAGGAAGTGACATGGTCGAAGGAGGGCCATAATTTTTCCCACATCATCGACACGAGACAGAGGAACATGATGATAGTGAATCAGGACCAACAGAGAATCAGAGGGAGGTTGAAAAATGCAGAGGCAAACTTCTCTTGAACATATCAACAACACAACAATGGATTTGGTAGTATTTGACATCAAGGGAGCTGAGTTCATGATGTCATGGAAAATGAATATGAGAGGTCAAAAGAAGTTACCCAAACCCATGGAGGCAAAAATGATGAAATGAGATGTCCCCAAAGCAACACGAATGCATACAAGTGCCATGCTCAAGAGCGACATACTGCCAACATAACTAAAAACTAGTTCCATTTTCCCCCACCATTCCTGGCGAGTACCCCAATTATTTTTTAAAACAAGCTTGAAGGGGATAGCATATGCTTGTAATGTAAGTTTCTCCTTCAGACAAATCCAACCTAGTACATTTTACAAGCCCTAGGAAGCAGGAACTCGAGTAACATCATGGAGACAAAGTCGGATGTCATGAGGGTTTAACGAGTCTGACAAAGGGATAACTCGGCATCTTTTCATGTTTAGAGATTTTGAAAAGAAGGCCGAAAAGAAAACTCCAACATGTCCCTTTTCGTAAATAGTCTCTCAAATCCGAAATGGTAGAAAACAATATATGAAAGAACCTCTTAGTCATGATAGGCTAAGGTATTCCTTTTTCGTAAATAATCCATCCCAGTCTGAAAAAGGGGTAAACGTATAATGGGTAGATATCGTTTCGCAGCCATTTAATGAGTTCAAAATGACAAGAATCTCGAAAATATTTTCAATTTTAGAAAGTTAGAAAAGAGCTGAAAGATGACTCCAGTAGTGACTTTTTCATGTTTTTACCAACTCCGAAAAAGTATAAAATACAACTCGTTACTTCATTACTATCACGTGAAAATCTGTCACTACACAAGAGATACGTGTAAAACCCATTTCTCAAAATAATATAATAAAATAATCGAAAAAATATGTCTTTAAAACCTAATTAGGGTTGTGAAAAGTTATTAAATGCCAAAAATGGTAAAAATAATTACTTTTCATTTTTTACCTCCTGTGGAGAAATAGTTACCCATTTTACACTGTGATTTTGCGGTGACGATAGCGGACGATCCGGAAGACCAATCTCAAATCCATCAGTTCCAGGTAAGAGCTGACATCCTTCCCTTCAATTTAAGTCCTATTTTATTGCCTGCAATCCTCATTTTTATTTCTAAAGAGGAAAATTCAAATTTTAGGGCACGGTAGTTGGTGCGAGTTTCGGGCACGGACTCGCACCAATCGCCCATTTTTCTGAACTGGGGCACGCCCATTGGCACGACGTTTTTGGAAACAGTCACGCCATCCATGCAGACGATGTTAGATTTTGAAAATGCACGTTAAGGGCCCAATTTTTCACAAATTCAAGCTTCTAAATCAGCTAATACTGTTCACATGAACATCTTTGCAGGTATAAAGCGGTAGAATGTTGATCGAATGGAAAGAACGGGAACATAGCGAAGAAGATGAGCTTTCCATGCAAAATGAGAGATGCATGGAAGCTCTCAGAGACTGTGGACTAAAAAATTTCTTCTTGACACCGTGTCTCCGAGCTCAACCGGAGTTGCTACAGTATTTGATCAACATATGGGACGAGGATTAGGAAAATTTCATCCTTCAAGATCAGGAACTCGATATTTATTTTTCTAATGTCTACTTCATAACAGGACTATCGCGGAGGGGAGAAACACCAATCCTAACCAACACCCAGCCTTGCATGGAGAACATGTCCATGGTGATTGACAGGGTATATCCAGGGGCACGGAAGGGATCAGGAAGTGGGAAAGTGGATATCTAGACTATCCCAGACTTGGCACTAAAAGTAGTGCTACACACCATCACACGAGCTGCGGGATCACAAGAACCACATGAAGCAACAAATACACAGCTACTTCGTGTTGTAGACTGCTTGGCACCGACCATCTACAACTGGGCAGAGGTCATGACAATCAACATGAAACGCCAGCTGACAAAGTGCAAGAATACCAAATTGAAGCAATTTGGTTACGGGTCTATCCTGGTATCGTTCTTCCTGGAACGACTACCAATATTTCAACGTTAGGAGGTCATAGTCCCGACACCACCAGCGAGGGAACCACGGATGGCCCGATGGGAAGTTCTGATGCCAAGGGCAGGGGGCAGTCAACAGATGTCCTGAAGACCAGAGTTCTTTGATTGGCTCCGCCAACAGTTGATTGTCGTGAAGGACTAGCCCTACTCTGGTACATATTTTACTGGTGATCCAGACCTCCCACTCCCATAGGGAGCGGATTGGGTTGAAGATTTGGGTAAGACTCATTTTTAATTTTCATGAGTGTTATGATTTTTTTTTAATTATGTATGTTCTAACGTTAAACTCATGTGCTTGTAGATGTTGGCCCAGAGAGACCCACAGGTATGTCTCCGATAGCGAGGTGAATCCCTCACGATTTTTACCCTCATGGTGAGGGAGGCGAGGAGGAGGATATCGTGCGCAACTTGGAGGGAATCACACGCGGAGTCCCGGACTATGCACAATTCGACGATTTTCCTCGTGCCTACCAGAGACATACCGTAGGGGTGCCAAACTGAATTAACCGCTTGCTGAGGTGGCTCGTATGGGCAATGACATGCTACCATGAACATCACACCGATTAGACACCTAGGTTTTATGTCTGCATATTTTTAGAGACATGATGTCTCAGGATGTAACAAAAACACACATAGTTTTTAGATTTAGGATGCACACTGATGCAAACATTCGATATATATATATATATATATATATATACATCTATTTTCCTATATGGATCTTTTTCATGAGATGATGATTTTTACAAGTTATGAAAATACCTAATACAATGTTAGCTAATGTATCAGGTAGATAATCTGCATAATAAGTAACAACCCAAAATAAAAAAAATTTACAAAGCACACTAAGCCAAAAGATTTCATTTTTACGCAAGCACAAAAACAAAAGTAAATTATGCTTGAAAAAAACGGGCACATGCATGCCCCTAACAATGGGCACGAGCATGCCCCCAGCATGGTGATTCAATTCGAGGTACATGGCCCCCAAGCTTCAGTCCATATGTAATGAATGAAAAGCATATGGAGTGAAGGGTCAAATGACGAGATCAGAGAAAGACTCGACTGGGATTTTACGAGATCTGATCAAAGGCTCGAATTGAACAGGAATGGGTTTCATTTTTTTAACGAGGTTGACACATTAAAAGAACTATCCTCATGACTTAATTCATTTTTAATGAGGTTGACATAGAAGATGAACTATCCTCGGACGAGCTTGTTTCATTTTTTAAGAAACTTGACACAAGAAAATGAGCTCTGCTTCGAAGATATTTTACCATAACGAATAAGAGGTCATGGCTTCCAAGAGGTTCGCATTTGATGGAAGAAAAAAATCTCAGAAATCAGGAACCAATTCCCCCATCACACGATGCACATTGACATTATCACTGAATACGGGCACGAGGCAGGTAGCCACATAATTAACCTGCGGCAGGGAAGATACAACCAGTGGATAAAAATCTGGCAGAGATGATGGTGGGCCAGCTGCCACTTCAGGACCAAAGAATGAAAGTTGATCAATGGTCAAGATCTAAACTTTGTGTGGAAAACAGATCACACAAAAGAGGGAAGAGACAACCACGCCCATGACATAAGCATAGTTGCATCCCAAGAGTAAATTAAAATCCAAGGGACCTTGGACCACCATCACGTCTATATAGACGACTTTTCCTCCCAAAGTAATAGGAAAATTCAGAAGGATCCCTAACGGTTGACTGGTTCCTCTGTTAAAAGCCAATATATTTTGCGTAACAGGCACAAGAGGTGGAGAACCAAAATCTTGCCAAGTAGTTGAAGATAGAATACTAACAGATGTGCCTTCATCTATAATGGTGCTGGGTACGACCAGATCAAAGGTTTGTACTGTGATCTCAAAAGGCACATAAGAAGGAAGGCAGTATCCCGCAAAACAATTCCAATTGAAGAAAGCGATCAAACTACTTGGAGGGGGTACCATTGAGCTAAGATGGTCATCCCCTGATGTAACTGGAGCAAGAGGAGCATCCTCCTGGACCTCCATCATGGTAGCAGCAGGAGAAAATTTTTGAGTCACAGGGACGGGAGGATCTTTCTCAAAGTCCAAGGAATCTGAAGAAACAAGAAGAACGTGGGGGGAATGAGATCCACTCTTGACGGAAAAAACCTGATGAACCATAGGCAGGATTAGGTTGACTGATTCCATGACCAATGGTTGGTTAGGAATGGATTCCTAAATTTGAATTTCTGAGGGAGCAGGATCGACCAGGGATGACTCTTGACCAATCATGGAATCAACGAGTGGAGGACTTGAAGAATGTTTTTGGTAACCAACCGAGAGGCGGGCTACATAAACAATAGGGTTTTCCAACACTCTCGTGGCTTCATCCATGTATGGACAAAGGTGAATGGGGTGATTCCCTTCACACAAATTACAGGGAATCGTAATATTACCCTGTTTCTTATGAGTCTTATCAAGGCTAGTCGAAGACGTGCCACCAATATGACTTCTAGAAGCCAAAGGCAATGACGGACGACCATCGGACCATGCTTTAAGTACCTTAGGAATTTCAGGGCAGTCTCGAAGAAGGTGGTCACCTTTGCACAACATGCAAGGGAATTTTACTTTCCCTGGAAGGTTGGATGGTTTTTCAATGGAAGGGGTCTGAGACGCAATAGCTGCAGGGTTTTCCTCTCTCTTAGCTGACTTCTGCTTCTTCGTCTTCTTCTTCTTCTTCTTAGCCACCAGGTTACTAGAATCCAGACTTTCACCAGGCGAACTAGAAGAGGAAGACGGAGAAACAAGCGAAGAAGGGGAGAGGTCCACCTTAGAATCAACATGATGTTGTTCAGGCGGAGGGGATGATTGTACAATGGGCAGAACATTTGAAACCACAGAGGTCGAGAATAACCAAACAAGAAACCCAACAGTTAACCCGGGAAGGGACAACGTTGCCATATAAGGAGCACCAACATTCCCAAAAGCAGGAAAAGGACTAGGATTCCCTTCGGAAGAGATTCCTTGGTTGGGAAATCCCGGAAGGGTTTCCATTGGAAACAACCGTAACACAAAGCACTAAGGAAGGTAACTTTAACCAGGAATAAATCGTGGGCAACTAATATTATGACATTGAAACAAAACTCTATCATTTCATATTTTAAGAGTCGATAAACAAGCAAAAGGTGACTCTATCACTTTTAGGTTGAAACGAGCATGAAAGGACAAGAGCTTCATGATCTTTTCTCTTTTAGAGAGTCACGAAAAGATCAAAATTACTACTCAGGTAATCTAAGCAAGAGGGCGTACCAAGTTTCCATGAAATTCCATATACACCTTGGTGATCAAATGAAAGAGAAATGACCAAGGACTTGATGTACGTGCAGGTAGTCTCCCCGAATGCTGTGTTCGGTGTATCACAGTTACAAGGTAGTAGACTCATATTCCTATGGATAAAAGGATTGCAACCTAGAGGAGTCTCCCTTTATATACTCGACGGTACGGGGAGCACAATTCTGTCCTAGCACTGTCTAAATCCAGATGATGAATGACAGCTACTAGGTTTTAACACGCCGAAACACGTCTCTAGCCTAGACCACTAAAGATGTTACGTTAGGTTCCAATGCTTCCTTAGGTTTATTGAATAAATTTTAAAGTTCATCTTGGATTATGTTTCAGTTTCAAGGCCCTACCGAATTTGGATCTCAATTTTTCTCAATGCAAGCTATATGCAAAAGAACACCATCTTCCATTCAATGAATGCTAACTACAAGAAGGATAGAGATCTTTCAAACAATAGCAAACAATGAGAACATGCGAATAAATCCACTCATGCATCTAATGCAATCAAACGAAAATGAAAAACTCTTTCCTAGACTATCAAATGCTAGTTATGAAAAAGAACATTTCACTTTCGATGCAAAGGAAAGAATGCAATTTTTTTTTTCCAATGAAATGAAGCACACAATGCACTAATTACATGAAAAAAAATATGAACATTAGCTTGAGTATTGCAAATGTAGGAATTGAAATTGACTGACTCAATCAATGCAAAACAAACACAAGAAAACACTCAAACTAATGTTGCAATCTTCCAAACCAAAAGAAAGTTTTCAAAGCGACCCAAACAAGCAATGTAATCTATGCTCGGAGCAACAAGGAGAAGAATCAAATGAAAAAACTAAATGATCATCCAACCCATGCAAACACTCAAAAGGATCAAGAAATCTTAGCACAATCAACCTGGGAATGAGACTGACAACAATAAAAAAGACTTGATTTCCAAACAGAAGGCTCAGTGCACAAAGACACTCAGAAACCCTAAGTCCTTAAACTACACTGATAAGAAAATAGACAAAAAACTGAGAAAAACAAGCGTACAACAGTAAAAAGAGTCCCAAAGTCTCAGCTACACACAAAAACGACCCAGAGTCAAGAAAAACTGACCAAAAGACTCATCAAAGAGGTCAAACCAAATCCTACAAGATTCGACGCGATTGTAAGGCGGTAATCCACGCCAAATAGGGGTTGGCGCGACTGCAACAAAAGCATCCTGCGCCAATCGGCACAACTGTTCAAGCGAAAAGCACGCCAAGCTGGATAACTATGGGAAAAGGGAAAAACCAATGAGCAGAGGTCAATCTTGACATGCTGGAGCTGAACAGAGGATTTAAAACAAGCAAGCAAACCAGAAAAAGACAGATAAGCAAATCAATGACCGAAGTCGACCCAACAAGCTGAAATGAAAAACTCACACTGATCCCTAGTGGAGTCGCCAATTTTTTAAGTAGGTAAATACTCTCTTTGGACAAAGATGATCCCCATAGCCCTAGAGTGGGTCTAGAAAAAAAGAGACATGCTAGAGTGGAGGTTCCTAATTAATGAATGAAAATAGATCGACCTACCTAGAGTCCAATGCTGACGTCGTGACTGTAGTGGTGGTGGCCTCTCGCTCATGCCTCAGCAAGTCACAATCCTTCACATAGATCAGCAAACAAGAACAACATACGACATAATAACTTCATTCATAACTACTAGCCAGTCAAAGAGGGCTAACAATATTGCATTAAACAAATAACATAACACAAAATGGGAACCAAACAATAGTCACGTATATGTATTGATAGAAGGAAGAGTTACAACCAATGCTTTGACGTCGTAGTCTCCTCCAACGGGGTTTAGAAGAAGCACATCTCAAATTCTCGTCAGGGGATTCGGACGTGATGAGGGCGTGGACTTAAACTCTCTCAATGAAGTTCCTTCTTGTTCTATCTCTTCAACAGATCAGCTATAATATACTCAGTTCTCCATGTTCAGCTAGCTTATGCAAGGAGAGATAGCTTATTTTATAGAGGAAAAGGAGGAGGTTGGGATCATACAAAGGTGTAAGGGAGACCTATCCTTTAGGAGGTTCCCACAAGAGGTGGAAACCATAAAATAAAGGAGGGATTCCATGGTTATTCAGTCCAACCACTCCCAATGACTCATCCTCAAAGTTATTAGAGTGGAATCTCCACCTCTATTTTAAAAAAAATTCCATAAACAGCTCAGCGTGGGTGGATAACTGGGACAGAGCGCCAATTGGTGCAAGGTCCAATGTTAATATTCCTCATTGGCACGAGGGCAGAAATGGCTACTCGTGCCAAGGCAAAAACAAGGGTTTCTGAAGCTCTGCTTAGGGAATTGTCAACAAAAGGAATATTTCTCTCATGTAAAGGGATGCAATGATGGTATTTGCAAGGAATGACACTTCTTATTAGTCATAGAAATGACCCTCTAATGTGCGAGATGGGGATTGTAGCGATAGTGACAAAATGTTGTGTAACAGATGCCCCCTAAAGCATGAGGTAAGAGGGAGATGGAGGGGTGAAATGCTTTACGAGAACGCATTCGAACTAAACACCGTTGTCGAAAAACCTGCAATTACAAATACAACTGATATCTCTGATACATGAGCATGTGGTCTGGGCACAGCTATCCATAATAGAGTACATAAAAACTAAGATCCAAGGTATGGACGCAGCCATCCAGCAGTAAGGATCAAAAAATAGACTCAGGTATTGTCACAACCATCCAAAAGAGTCATGCAATAATTCATGATGATCCACAAGAACTCGCAGCCTAGATTTTATCAAACAAAACCCAAGGTCTTGCGCTCGATCTGGACCCGAACTAGTACAAATTCAAGCATGCGAATATATGAGTTGAAGTCGAACATGCAAGAAAATCGTCTGATTACCAGCCAATGGTGAAAGTTGTTAACGGACGTGAGAGAAACCACCAGTAATGACAATGGCCCTCAAGGTACGAGAGGTACAATCCACAGAATGTGAAGAGTGATTTGAAGTCGAACACCCGTAGAATCACTTGATCGAAGGCCAATGATGTGGACCTTGCATCAAATGCAAAGAACCTGCCATCGAGGCATGCAGGCTCCAAGGTACCGGAAGGGAGTCTCTAGATCAGATTCCCGGATAATGAGTTGAAGTCGACAGGAAGTGACCTAGTCAAAGGAGGGCCATAATTTTTCCCACATCATCGACACGAGACAGAGGAACATGATGATAGTGAATCAAGACCAATAGAGAATCAGAGGGAGGTTGAAAAATGCAGAGGCAAACTTCTCTTGAACATATAAGTGACACGACACTGGATTTGGCAGTATTTTACATCAAGGGATCTTAGGTCATGATGACGTGGAAAAGAGAAAATGAGAGGTCAAAAGAAGTTACCCAAACCCATGGAGGAAAAAATGACGAAATGATATTTCCCCAAACTAACATGAATGCAGACAAGTGCCATGTTCATGAGTGACATACTGCTAACATAACTAAAAATGGGTTCCATTTTCCCCCACCATTCCTTGCAAGTACCCCAATTATTTTTTAAAACAAGCTTGAAGGGGATATCATATGCTTGTAATGTAAGTTTTTCCTTTGGAAAAATTGAACCTAGTACATTTTACGAGCCCTAGGAAGGAGGAACTCGAGTAACGTCATGGAGACGAAGTTCGATGTCATCAGGGTTTAATGAGTGTGACAAAGGGAGAACTCGACATCTTTTCATGTTTAGAGAGTTTGAAAAGAAGGTGGAAAAGAAAACTCCAACATGGCTCTTCTCGTAAATAGTCTCTCAGATCCAAAAAGGTAGAAAACAATACCTAAAATAACCTCTGAGTCGCGATAGGCTAAGGTATTCCTTTTTCATAAATAATCCATCCCAGCCCGAAAAAGGGGTAAACATATACTGGGTAGATATTGTGTCACAGCCATTTAACGAGTTCAAAAAGACAAGAATCTTGGCAATCTTTTCAATTTTTAGAGAGTCGGAAACGACCTAAAATATGGCTCGAGTAGTGAAATTTTTTTTTTTCTTGAGTCGAAAAAGTATAAAATACAACTCGTTACTTCATCACTATCGCGTGAAAACATGTCGTTGGACAAGAAACATGTAAAACCCATTTTTCAAAATAATATAATAAAATAATTGAAAAAAATGTCTTAAAACCTAATTAGGGTTGTGAAAAGTTATAAAAATGCCAAAAATGGTAAAAAAATTTACTTTCCATTTTTTACCTCTTGTGGAGAAATAGTTACCCATTTTACATTGTGATTTTGCGGCGACGATAGCGGACGATATGGCAGACCAATCTTGAATCCATCGGTTCTTGGTAAAGTTGACTCCAGGAGGAGTCAACTTTCAGCTCTTTTTTTACTCTCAAAACATGAAAATATTGTCTAGATCTTGTTTTGAACTCCAAAAAGGCTTCACGAAACATCAGTTAACCGTATACGTTTACCCCTTTATCGGGTTGGGATAAACTATTTACGAAAAATTAATACCTTAACCAATCGCAACTAAGAGGTTCTCTCATATTTTGTTTTCTACCTTTTCGGGTATGAGGGACTATTTACGAAAAGGGCCTTTTGGAGTTTTATTTTCACCTCTTTTCAAACTCTTTAAATATGAAAAGACACTGAGTTTCACCTTTGTCGAGCTCATTAAAATTTTACGACATTGGATCCGTCATCATGACAACACCGAGTTCCTCCTTCCTAGGGCTCGTAAAATGAACTAGGATGTGTTATCACCCTAGTAATTCTTAGGTCGTGGGATTTTGGTTTATAGTTAAAGAAAACTAGGGGTAATCAAGAACCTCTTTTGAAATTCAGGATCTAGCCTTCCCAAATTCCAGAGATGGATCTCTCCTCAAGATTTAGCCTGATTGGTTATAAGATTTTAGGCTAGGTATGATTGGACAGTGTGATTTGTTTTTAAAGTGTGGTGGGAATAAAATGTGTTTCAAGGTAAACCATAGGGGGATCTACCAGACCATTGGGCTATGGAGTCAACTTTCTAGGCAAGTAGAGCTAGGAAATAAGGTCTAAAGATAAAATATACTAAGGGCAGGGTAGACGACCTTCAAAGGATTTTGATATAGGATTTTTGATGAAATGGGTGAAATCTGAACAAAAGGGAAATTAAGAACCCTTAAGTTACAGAAATGAAGATGAAAGAAAGGGGTCAAACGGGGACTAAGAGCATTTAAGAATTATTAAGTCCGGTTATCAACAGAAAACATATCAATGAATAAATAGTAAAAAAACAGGGAGCTTTTAACACTAATCCTGCTTTAGATTTCCTAGTTAATCATTAAAGATAGAAAACATTTAAATTTATGTATGGAACTTTGAAAGATAAACAGTGAAAACATGAAAATACTTGACTTATCTTATCAACACAAGAATCCTGAGTTATGATGTCTGTTTGACTTAGTTCCAGTCTACTGTTTTACAAATAGACTCACACAAACTCCAAAGTATTCAGAAAAAATGTCTATAGTAGTCTTGAAAAAATTTATTCCACACAAAAATACTTCAAAGAGTGAAGTATTTATACAAATTCTAAACTAGAATATCTTGAAAAAATATCAAGATTGGTTCACAAATATCTCTAATTGTTTTACATAAATAGAACTTAAGTAAAGGACACTCAAGACTAATGCATCTATTTGGCACTATTTTTTATGGATAGGTGATGACTAAGAGGAGAATTCGAATTTGATCCAACTCTTAGTTGATGATGAGGCATCCAAGTCACTAACTATTTCCTTTCTTTGTGCATTCTACTCCAGCAATTCTGCAAACTTGGGGTCCAATGATATCTTTGTATTTATCAATATGAAATAGATATGTAAAAAATGAAATAGGTTATTGTATATAAATATGTTGGTGAGATAAACCTCTTTCATCTTCCTAAAATTTCTCTCCAGCTGTTCACAATAGGCTCTGCACAAATATGTGTAAAACAGAGTTTTACAAAGTCTGAAAAATAGGTTGTAAAGATGTGCATGTATCTCTCATTCTGAAATAACTGTGCAAAAATTTAGATAGGTTTTTGTATATGAGTCTCTTGGGAACAAAAACCTCCTTCATTTTTGTATGATGTATTTCTTATTGGCCACAATCGTCTCTGCAAAATGATGACTTAACACGCATTTTCTGCAAAAATTTCTCTCCAATATTGTTTAATATTTCCCAATCCATAATGGCTGTTATAAAAGTGAGAGAGGTTTTTGTAAATGGCCCTCTTAAGAACATAAACCTCCTTCAGTTTTGAAAAATTCATCTTGGATTGGTCACATTATGTTATGCAAAACAATGACTTAAATAGGAAAT
Organism: Pinus albicaulis; assembly: GCA_034641835.2. Lineage (NCBI taxonomy): Eukaryota > Viridiplantae > Streptophyta > Pinopsida > Pinales > Pinaceae > Pinus > Pinus albicaulis. The sequence goes on from CM076578.1 coordinate 1,072,914,782, forward strand.
TTGTGCAAAAAATGTCCCTTCTTGCTCTCTTTTTCATCTTTTCACCTTTTTGTTCTTTTAACTGTTTTACTTTCACTTTAGATAAACTTCATTGTTGGTGAAAGTATTTTCATCTCTTTTTACCATTTTACTGCCTCTATATTTACTTTCACTGTTTACCTTTGACTGCTCTTGTAACTTTGTTTTAACTTTCACTCTGACTTTTACCTGATACACTTTAACCACTAATACTCTTTAACTATTATGTTGTCAATGTCATTGTGAATTCTGATTTCACTTTTACCATTCACTGTGAAAATTTCATCATTCTGATATCTCTCTGACTTGATTTTATTTTTTCTTTGTATACAAACGGTTTGTTGAATGAATCTTTTGATTTAAAATCTGAGAATTTGGAGCAAACAATTTTGTCAACTAGTATTGAAACTATTGGCCCAATTTCTTATTCTGATAATAACCTGCAAAAATCAAACAATTTGTTAATGAAATCCAGGTTTGTAGGGAGGTGGTTGAAGGCTTTTTGAAATACTTGTGGAATGAGATCAGTCTATGGAGGTTTAACTCTGTTTTTTAGGCATTTTGGGTAGCTACTACAAGATTAGACTGTTTGCAGGAGTTAATCACGTTAACAAAGATGAAATTGAGCAATTTAGGCTAAGGATGGCTTCTTTTGGGCTTTTTTGCTCAATTAGGTTTTCTGAATGGGTTTGATTGAAAACAGGGAATATCAAGGTAATTCAGAGGTTTTATTTACTCAGATCCTTGAATTTAATCTTTAAACTTTGAAAATTGAGGAAATTGGCTTTAAAAAGGTTCACAGTCGAAAATAGGGCTTTCTCGGAAAATTGGTCAAGGAGGCTCAGCAATGGTGTCTGTGAGTAGTTTCTGAAGGTTGAAGACGCAACTAATATGCAAATAGTAAAAACTAAGGTTGAAACCTTAAGTTTTATCAACACACATAACATTTATTACAAGTCGAAATTAATAGCGGGAATGGTTTTTTCATTTGAAAGAAAAAACCACGGGTGGTTATCGCATTGCTTTCAAGCAGTAACTAGTTTTTAGCTTTTACAATGCGATCCAGTGAAATTAGGACACGTAGTGGGTGGTGGTTTCATAAAACATCTCTTTTCGCAAAAATTTTGGGCAACTTTGCCCGATCACTTTAGAAATGCAATATGGGATCTACGTCGTCGAATTTGGTTGAGTAGAGTGAATAGCTAAGATGCGTCAGGAAGCTGTAGGGAAATAAGGTGGGACCAGGTACTATGACCTATGTCGTTGATTTGGTAAGAGGAGATCGACGGTTTAAAAATAATCTGATAGGAAATGGTGGGGGTGGGGGAAGGATTTATCGGATTTGGATCGTCGGATTAAAGGTATTAAGATGATCGTAGGGTCAGGAATGAATGCGAGGGGGTGGGACTTGGGTTCAATATTATCCATTGATTTTAATCAGGATGATCGGATGGTTGAGGTTAAACCCGATGGTGAGGAGGGGTTTAACAAGGTTTAAACCAGGTTTTAAGATTTATAGGAAACATCAAGTTTCACATAGTATGAAAAAGTAAAAGTTTAACCTTGGGTTAGGGGTAATTGGGAGGGGATTTTAGTTTTAAACATATTAAATATGTTTAAAGATTTTCTTTGTATTTTATTATATTATATAGTTCTTAGACTATTTTAATTGTCCAAAACTATAAAGGAGTGGGGTATTTGAATAATGATATTTTTAGCCAAGGGGGGTTTATTGTGGGTTTTTATTAAAACATGTGGAGATAATATACTTTGGCTAAAGTTATAATAATGGGTTTTTGGGGCTATTTAATAAATGGAATTATATTAATAGGAGAGAGTTATTTTCTAAGGAATTAATAAATAATTTAAAGTTAATATGACAAAGGGGATAGTGGAAACTCAAAATGCATAAATATAACTAAGAGAAGTGAAGGTTAAGGTCAAGTTTGCATTATACTAACTTCATCACTTCAACTTAGGATAAAATGTCATTTTGAGGGTTTTATGCTTTCATGAGATTTGGGAAATTAATCAAATGAGGATTAGAGCATCATTAAGTAAAAATGAGGTTTTTACTTATGATTTTTCCTGGTAAATGAATGCATGAATGGAAAATGATGTGATTTGTGGGATTAATATAGACATTTAACATTTTCAACTAATCATCCAGAGAGCCTTGGGTCTGGTCCCAACAGAAGTCAAGGAAATGCCTTGAGCCTTTCTGACTGATAGTTTAGAATGATAAATGGCTATGGGGAAGGGAAGTTAGTTATTTGCAGCACTGGTGAATAATATTTACAATGATGCTTCTCACCTTCTTCTACCTACCCAATTTAACTGCTAACATTTTTTCTTCCATTTTGATTAGGTGCATTTGAGCTAGCAACCTTTACAACATTTATTCTTTCTGAAAGCAATAAAACTATCTAATTCTACACTTATTTCATCCAGGAATCCAGATTAAACTGTTGGATTCACTTATTCTCTACCTAACTACTAAATTGTTAGGATTAAACTGTATGACAAATCTTTATTCTCTATCTAAAACAAATAAATTGAAACATGACAAGTCAAGATTAAACTGTTTAACTCATCATGGATTATGGCATTTATCGACACTCTGCCATAATCAACTGCAAAAGGTAAAAGTAGTCGACAGTCTGCCATAATCAACTGCAAAAGGTAAAAGTAGTGGCATTTAGACTTGCACACTTTCATGTATTATTCATCTTTTTCTGTTGGGGTCTATTATTTTTTCTAAGTACTTTGATTGTTCTTTTAGGACTTTTTACCCTCTTTTTTATTTTTTTTATATTTTTTTATATTTTACATAATATGGGAATACAACTTGCAAAAGGCGAAGTATGTACATATTTACAAGACTACCATCAGTCAAGTAAAAATTATGAATCCTATATTTATAGGTCAATAACATCGGCTTCACTTGGGGATGGCATTTCCTAGTGGAATGTCAAGAAATCTGAGATCAGTAGCCTTCATCTTTAACTTTGGTGATCCTGTAATTGTCTTCTATTTTCTGCAAAAATTCATATTTATAACATCTTATACTGCAAATCTTAGGGCCTTCTCTTTGGGCTTCAAATTTGTAGATAAAATCTCTAATACAATCTAAACACTGACAATGAATATTTACAATGATAAAGTAAATCAATCTAACTGTTGAGTGACTCTAAATAATAGTAGTGTTTCAACATCCTACCATTCACTGGTCCTTCTTGAAGTTCAGTTCCATCCAAATTCCCGATGAAAAAGGAATTATTACATCTGTAACCATATATCACATAGCGTCCTTGCCATAGAAATTCAAACTTCCCATGTTTGCCTTTATCCTCTCTTCGTGATTCCCATCTCAAAACTTGATATCCTATGAAAAAATCATCGTCTTTAACCCTTTTATCAAAAATCTTTTTGATTTTATCATGTAAAATTTGTGATTATTCATAAACTTCTTCCCTAGTTTGTTGGAGATGTATGGCTTCATTGATTCTTCGTTGAATATCATTTGTTTCCACCTGTGATTCCTAAATAATCTTCATGACTGGAACACCCAAGGAAGAAGGGAAAACTACATTTGTTCCATAAACAATTTGATAAGGTGAAGTTCCAATAGACTTTTTTGTGGTAAGCCTATCAGCCCATAGGGCATAAATCAGCTTTTTGTTCCGGGTCTTTTTGTTTTCTTGGAGTAGTTTTTTAATGATATTGATTAGGATTTTGTTTGATGGTTCGGCTAAACCATTATCTTGGGGATAATATGCTGTGGAATGACCTAAGGTAATATGGTATTTATGACAGAAATAAATCATTTTCTTGGATTTGAATGCTGCTGCATTGTCAGTAATAATATTATGTGGGCATCCAAATCTTGATAAAATATTACTTTCTATAAATGAGATTGTAACTGAATCAGTGGCTTGCCTAGTAGGAATGGCTTCTATCCACTTGGTAAAGTAATCTGTAGCAATTAAAATCCATTTATGTTGGCCTGAAGAGGGAGGATGGATTTCACCAATAAAATCTAACCCCCATAGTTGAAATGGTTTTTCAGTTGATATAGGCTTAAGAGGTAAAGGCAATAGTTTCTTTTTCCCTTCGAAAATTTGGCATTTGTGGTAAGAGGTGACAAATTTTTTAACATCAGAAAATAAAGTTGGCCAGTAAAAACCAGCTCTGAGTATTTTTTCTTCTGTACTCTTCCAGTATAGGTGGCCTCCATAGTCACCTGCATGAAATTCCTCAAGAATTTTTTCAGCCTCAGATTTTAATAAACAATTTAGTAAAATCCCAGTATTTTATTTCCAGTAAAGTGCATTATTTAAGATACAAAATCTCATTGCTTTCTGTTTGATGAATCTTGCCTTGGTTTTAGTTAACCCAGGAGGAGCTTGTAAATGTGTTAGTACAAAGATAATATCATAATACCATGGTGAGTCTAGATAGGCCTCACTGATCAATGGAGTCGCCATCTCCTCCTGGTCATCTATTTGTGTAATGAAATTAATATCTAAGGCATTGCAATTTGATTCAGCCATCAATCTGGCTAAACCCTGTCCTTTAATGAGCTTAGTTGGTTTGATTTCCAGATCGTACTCAAGGATAGTGGCTATCCACTTTCCTCTCCTACCATTAGGTCCATCTTGTGTCAAAATATCTTTAATTATTGCATTAGGGACATATGCAATGATGTGTGAATGAAGTATATACACTCTGAAATATTTGATAGCTTTAACCAGGGCTAAAGCCTTTTTTTCCATTATATTATACTTCAGAGGTGCATCTCTGAGGGCTTTACTAAAGAATGTAATTGGCTGTTCAAAACCTTGATTTTTTTTCTGCAGAAGAACTGCAACTATGGTGTGTTCAGATGCAAAGGAAAAGATTATGAAATCTTTTGTATAATCTGGTTGATGAGGTCTGGTTCTTTTGTCAAGGTTTATTTAATAGATTCGAAAGATTGTTTGGCCTTTATTTTCCATTTTATTGCAGAGTCCTTTTTAAGCATATTATTCAGATCTTTTATGATTTCAGCCAGATTAGAGATAAATCTTCTTAGAAAATTGATTTTACCCAAGAATTCTTGAAGTTATTTTATGTTCCTTGGTGGTTGAATGTTTAAAATGGCTTCAATTCTTGCAGGGTCTATTCTAATGCCTTCTTTGGAGATTATGTGACCTAACAGTTTTCCCTCTTATAATCCAAAAAGAGTCTTTTAAGGATTAAGGGATATACCATATTTTCTACATTTGATAAAAACTTGTATTAGGTGATCTAAGTGTTCATCATTTGTTTTTGAAAATACAGTAATATCATCAAGATAAATGACTAAAAATTCATAGATCTCCTTAGCAAAGGCAATATCCATTGCTCTCTGAAAAGTAGCTCCTGCATTTTTCAATCCAAAAGGAATTTTCACGTACATGAAAGTGCCCCAAGGAGTAGTAAATGAAGTTTTAGTTTGATCATCTTTATGAACTAGAATTTGATTATAACCAGAGAAACCATCTAATAAGGAAATTCTTGAAGAACCTGCCACCCTCTGCAAAATATGATCCATTTTAGGCAGGGGGTAATTGTCTTTCAAAGAAGCTTTATTGAGATTTCTAAAGTCTATACACAATCGAATTTCTCCTGTTTTCTTTCTGGTGGGCACTAAATTAGATACCCAGTCAGAATATCTGATTGGTGTAATTATTTGTGCATCAAACATTCTTTTGACTTTTTTCTCGATTAAAGGTAACAAGATTGGATTAATCCTTCTTAGTTTTTGTTGAAAAGGTTTTTGATTTTCTTTTAAAGGGATATTATGTTGAATTATGTCTTTGTTGTAAGTTTTCAAATTTTCATAACCCCATGCAAAGACATCCTGATATTCTTTCAAAATTTCTATGTATTTAACCCTTTCTTCTGATGATAAGGATTTTGATAGTTTAATCATTTCTGGTTTTTCCTCTATTCCTATGTTGCACTCTTCTATATCATACTTAACTGGTTCCATATTTGGCCTTTTGGGAACATCATTGGAATCAAACAAATCTTCTAGGGGAGTTAAAACTCTGGGTAAAATGTTATGTTTTAAATCAATCAAATCTGGTTCATCTTCCATCATTTCCTCTATATCTACTTTTTCCAATTCATCTATGTCACTCCGAGTAAATATAGTAGGTCTATCAAAATTATGTACATCTAAATTATCTAAATCATCTATCTGACAAGAATTTGAATCTATATCATAGGGTGAATCTATATTACAGTCATTATCAATTTGACAATTCTGAAACTCTTTCTCATTGTTCAAAAAGTGATAAATTTGTACATCTTCTGAGAAAATTTGCCAGTATTTTACATTATCTGGGACAATAGGCCTGTGTTTGATTCCAACAGTGTACTTTTGTATTGGTGAAAATGGAAGTTTGCAAGTGCTGGCAAAGGTTTCCAAAAAATGGGCTTGCATGTTCTGTTTTCTAGGGATGATAGCCAACTTGCTTTCTAACAAATCTTCAACCAAATTTGTTGTTATGTCCCTATATCTGGCTAGTCTGGGGTTGTGAACAGAATATTCTATTTTTATTTTCTTGGTAAATAGCTCTGAATCTCCCATGACTAATATTCTTTGCCCTCCCAATTTTCTAATGATCTGAAGACCTAAGATTAAAGCCTCATATTTAGCCATGTTATTTGTACATTTGAAATTCAATCTAAAGGCATGTCCTTGGGATTGGCTTGTTTCAATGTTGGTAATCCATACACCAGCTCCAGCTCTTGATTTATTCACTGATCCATCAAAATCTAAATGCCATAAAGCCTCATGACCAATGTAATCATCCATTATTTTAAGCTTCTTATCAGTGATTTCAGTTTGGTTGTCATTATGATTAGAATTACTGAGAATAAAAGAATCAAGATCAGTAGGAGTTGAATAGATTGGATAATTGGTAGGTATGTCAGCAGTATTGATCATAAACTTCGTTAAGGTCTCTCTGTAAGGCTTTTTGGGCTGTCCAAATACCGAGATAGTGGCATAACTCATGTCAAGTTGTAGAGATCCTTGCAAATTTTCTCCCCATGAGCGAGAAAGAAGCATGCCATACTTTGGCGGGATATAAGCTACCACAACATCCATGATCATGCTTTTACCAGGATATTGGACTAAGTTTACACGCAGATCTTTAATCAACCCTATGCATTGGACTTTAGATGAATCAAATGAAAACATGTCTTTATATGGTCGGGTTATGTCTAGATTCAGGGTTTCCATTATTGCTCTGGGAATTAGGTTGTGGGAAGCTCCAGTATCTAGCATAGCATTGTGTAATATTTGATGATGTACAGTAAGACTTAGATAAAATGGAGGTATTAACCCATCAGAATGCTTACCATATACATTTGGACCAAATATTAATCTAGGTCTATCATCACTCATATTAATTGTATCTTCATTTTCATTTACATTCAATGTTTCAGTAATAATAGATCTATACAAGTCATTTTTAGCCAATTCTACTAAGGGAACAACTATCTTTAACTTGGATATTTAAGATTGCATGTTAAATGTTGACTGAGTTTTGATGGCTTGAATTAACTCATCTTTAGGAACTATAGTTTGGGATGATTTTTCTTGTGTTTCAACAGTTTTACCTTTGGCTTGAGGTTTTATTTTTGTCTTCTATTTGAGTTTCCTGGTTTCTGCTATCTCTAATTGTTTTTTCAGGAATAGCTTGAGGGTTAGCAAATGCTTTATCAGATTTAGGATTATCAGCAGAAGATTTAGGATTTGATAATTTTGAGTCAGCTGGATTCTTTTTTGGGTCAGTAGATGTTGCTGAATTTGTGGTCTTTGTATTATTAGCTTTTTGGGCTTCTTTGGAGGATTAAGCCACCTCATCAGTAATATCTACAATCTTTGGACTTTGCTGTTTTTTAGGACTGGGTGGGTTCGAATTTTGTTTATTTTCTCTGGGAAGAATCTACAAAAAAAAAAAATTTAGGAGCATCAATATTCTTTTTGTTTTGGCTTTGTTGGGTTGGAGCATTGTTCTTTATAGTAGGCTCATTGGTTTTCTTGCTCCTAAGGTTATATTGGTTGTGAATTTCATTGATTGCAAAATCATAACCTTGCTTATAATTGAAGGATTCACTAGATTCCACTTTGAACTGTTGTAGCTCAAAGAGTTCCGGGTCTTCCTGTGTGAGGAAAATTGTATTGTTTTCATCTATCCCCATAACTATGTTGATGTCTTCCTCCTCCTCAACATTGTTTTGTGAAATATTTGCAAAGTTTTGTTGGAATGGGGGTTTTGTGTTCTGATCAGGGGAAGGTTCTTTACCTTTCCCAGGATTGTTGTTTTTCTTGTAGTTGGGATTCCTAATTTGGGATTGATTCTCCCATTATGGTTTCCTTTCAATGTGATCTAGTCTCTCAACTATTTTTTCTAATTTTTTGGTAATAAAATAAAATTTACCATCTAAGTTTGAAGCTTCTTCTTTGATATTAACCCTCCTCTCATTTCTCATTCTCACTTTCTTGGCAAGGATATTGATTTCTACACCTATAGCGTTTTGTTGCATTTGTTCTAGGGTATCTGCATCTCTTTCTCTAAGTTTGTAAGCCATGTCTACATCAAAACAATCAGGGAATTTGAGTATCACGGAATACGAAGTGGGTTTAAGGTTTGCAGGAATAGCGCTGTAAACATTGTTGTATTTGGTGAAAAAATCTTGGATAGACTCATTGGGGGCTCTCTTAACAGCATCAAACTCAGATAGTATTTGCATAGGATTCTTCTTCTTTTCCAATTTATTTAGGAATGTTCTATGGAATGCAGCTAGGTCTGCTATACTACCAACACCTAAACTTCTAAACCATGTTTTTACTTCTCTAATTAAGCTTTGTGCAAACAACCTCATTTGGACATCAGATTCATCTATCTCATAAATTTCCCAAAAATCATTCATTCTGGTGATATGTTGTTGTGCAGTAATTTGTGAAAGATTATCAAACAATGGGATATCTTTTTGATAATTTTGGGGCATGTCATGGAGATTTTGAGGTAAGACCAAGGGAGCATATCTAGCTGCCATGGCTTGGATTTTTTCTAAACTGGGAGGTATAGTAGTAGTGGAAGGGATAGTACTGGTTAAAACAATGGATGTACTTGAAGAGCTTGGAAAAGGAGATGAAAAAGAAGTAGTATGGCTAGGGAATATAGATGAAGTGCTTATGAAGCTAGTGGGTATAGTGGTAGTGGATGTAATGGACTGAGTAATTGATGGAAATACTACTTTGGGCTGCAAGGGCAGCTCAAGGATGAATGGATATGTTGATGAACTAGCAGTGGATTGAGGATATGATGAATATATGACCCTATGCTTGAGAGGCAACTCAGGACTTATAGGCTCTTGAGGTGAACTGACAGTAGAATCTGTAAATGAAGTGGCAGCATACAGAGTAGAATCTGATGCTGGAAATACTATGGTGTATAGTTGGGAAACTGGAGGTTTGAATTGAGACAAAAAATTGGCTAACTTAACAGCTTCTTCAATGTCTTTAATTTTTGTGACACTTACCCTTTTTACCGGACTTTGAATTTCAGTTTTGTCTGATTTAGTAGGTACTGAAATAATTTTATGTTTCTCACTCACATAAGAGGTAAAAACAGGATCTAAAACAATTTCCTTTAAATCGGTTTCAGATTTGGTTCTAAATAGTGATTTTTCAAATTTCAAATCAAATTCAATGTCTGATAAACTTACTAATTCTTTGGGTAAAGAATCAGCTCTTTTCAGGGGTACTTCAGTTTCTAAACTAACAACTTGTTTTTTCTTTTTTCCTATCTGGTCTAGATTTTCTAATATCTCGAGGGTTGGGATCAGGGTTGGATCTAGTGTAATAGAATTTCTTAGGAGCCAGAATGTTTATTGGGTAAATAACCACAACCTTTAAACTTAATCTTAAAGTAGAAAAGATAATGTTTAAAAATATTCCTCTAAGATTAAACTTAAAAATGGAGAGTGGTTAGTTCCCCAGTATGGTCGCTAGTATTTTATCACCCTAGTAATTCTTAGGTCATGGGATTTTGGTTTATAGTTAAAGAAAACCAGGGGAAACCAAGAACCTCTTTTAAAATTTAGGATCTAGCCTTCCTGAGTTCTGGAGAGGGATCTCTCCTTAAGATTTAGCTTTGTTTTGTAATGGGTTTTAGGCTAGCTATGAGTGGACAATTTGGTTTGATTTTTTAAATGTTGGTAGGAATAAAGGACTACAAGGGAAACCATAGAAAGATCTACCTAACCATTGGGCAATGGAGTCAAATTTATAGCAAACAAGACTAGAAAACTAAGGTCAAAAGAACAAATATACTAATGGCAAGATAGATGATCTTCAGAGGGTTTTAAAAGGCTATTTTGATGAAGTGGTATGATCTAGACTAAGGGCAGTTAATAATCCTTAGATCATAGAAAAATAAGAGGGAAATTGAGGTCAAACGAGACTAAAGAGCAATTAAGAATTCTAAAGTCTGGAAATCAGCAAAAAACATAAACATGAAAACTAGTAAAAACAGAGAGCTTTTTACACTGATTCTGTAATACCTTTCCTAGTTATTCATTTAAGATGGAAAATAACACAAGATGTATGAATGAAAATTAAAGAAATAAACAATGAAAACTGGGAGATACAATACTCATTTGATCAACACGAGGATAATTAGTTATGATGTCTATTTGCTTCAGTTTCCAGCTTGCTACTTCAACTTAACTCACATAAATCCCAATGTTTCAACAAAAAATTCTATAGTAGTCTTGATAATTTTATTCCACACAAAAATACTTCAAAGAGTGAAGTATTTATACAAATTCTAAACTAGAATATCTTGAAAAAATATCAAGATTGGTTCACAAATATCTCTAACTGTTTTACATAAATAGAACTTAAGTAAAGGACACTCAAGACTAATGCATCTATTTGGCACTATTTTTTATGGATAGGTGATTACTAAGAGGAGAATTCGAATTTTATCCAACTCTTAGTTGATGATGAGGCATCTAAGTCACTAACTGCTTCCTTTCTTTGTGCATTCTGCTCCAGCAATTCTGCAAACTTGGGGTCCAATGATATCTTTGTATTTCTCAATCCGAAATATATATGTAAAAATTGAAAGACATTATTGTAGATAAATATGTTGGTGAGATAAACCTCTTTAATTTCCTAAAATTCCTCTCCATATTTTCACAATAGGCTCTGCAAAAATATGTGTAAAACAGAGTTTTATAGAGTCTGAAAAATAGGCTGTAAAGATGTGCATGTATCTCTCATTCTGAAATAACTGTGCAAAAAGTGAGATAGGTTTTTGTAGATGGATCTCTTAGGAACAAAAACCTCCTTCTGTTTTGTATGATGTATTTCTAATTGGCCACAATATTCTTTGCAAAATTATGACTTAACAGGAATTTTCTGAAAAAAAGTGCTCTCCAATATTGTTTAATATTTCCCAATCCATAATATTTGTTAGAAAAGTGAGAGAGGTTTTGTATTTGGACACCTTAAGAACATAAACCTCCTTCAGTTTTGAAAAATTCATCTTGGATTGGTCACAATATGTTATGCAAAACAATGACTTAAACAAGAAATTTGTGCAAAAAATGTCTCTTCTTGCTCTCTTTTTTATCTTTTCACCTTTTTGTTCTTTAAATTGTTTAACTTTCACTTTGGATAAACTTCACTGTTGGTGAAAGTATTTTCATCTCTTTTTACCATTTACTACCTTTGTATTTACTTTTACTGTTTACTTTTGACTGCTATGTAACTTTGTTTTAACTTTCACTCTGACTTTTACCTGATACACTTTAACCACTGATACTCTTTAACTGTTATGTTTTCAGTGTCATTGTGAATTATGATTTCACTTTTACAATTCACTATGAAAACTTCATCATTCTGATCTCTCTCTGACTTGATTTTGTTCTTTCTTTGTATGCAAAATTTTCATTGAATGAAGAAATTGAGTTAAAATCTGAGAATTTGGAGCAAACAATTTTGTCAACTAGTGTTGAAACTGTTGGCCCAAATCCATATTCTGATAATAACTTGCAAAAAATCAAACAATTTGTTAATGAAATCTAGGTCTGCAGGGAGGTGATTGAAGGATTTTTTGAAAGACTTATGGAATGAGATTAGTCTGTGGAGGTTTAACTCTGTTTTTTTAGGCATTTTGGGTAGCTACTACAAGATTAGACTATTTGTAGGAGTTATTCACTTTAACAGAGATGAAACTTAGCAATTTAGGCTAAGGATGGTTTCTTTTGTGCTTTTTTGCTCAATTAGGTTTTCTGAATGGGTTTAATTGAAAACAGGGAATATCAAGGTAATTCAGAGGTTTTAGTTGTTCAGATCCTTGAATTTAATATTTAAACTGTGAAAATTGAGGAAATTGGCTTTAAAAAGGTTCACAATTGAAAACAGGGCTTTCTGGGAAAATTGGTCAGGGAGGCTCAGTAATGGTGTCTGTGAGTAGTTTCTGAAGGTAGAAGGCGCAAATGATATGCAAATAATAAAAATTAAGGTTGAAACCTTAAGTTTTATCAACACACATAACATTTATTACAGGTCAAAATTAATGGTGAGAGTGGTTTTTTCGTTTGAAAGAAAAAAACTAGTGGTGGTTATCGCATTGCTTTCGAGCGGTAACTGGCTTTTAGCTTTTACAATGTGATCCAGTGAAATTAGGACATGTAGCGGGCGGTGGTTTCATAAAACAGCTCTTTTCGCAAAATTTTTGGGCAACTTCACCCAATCACTTTAGAAATGCAATATGGGATCTGCGCCATAGGATTTGGTTGAGTAGAGCGAACGGCTAAGATGCGTTGGGAAGCTGCGGGGAAATAAGGTGGGACCAGATACTATGATCTATGCCATTGATTTGGTAAGAGGAGATCGACGGTTTAAAATTAATTCGATAGGAAATGGTGGGGGCGGGGGAAGGATTTATCGGATTTAGTTTGGATCGTCGAATTAAAGGGATTAAGATGATCGGAGGGTCAGGAATGAATGCGAGGAGGTGGGACTCGGGTTCAATATTATCCATTGATTTTAATCGGGATGATCAGATGGTTGAGGTTAAACCCAATGGTGAGGAGGGGTTTAACAAGGTTTAAACCAGAGTTTAAGATTTATACGAAACATCAGGTTTCACAAAGTATGAAAAAGTAAAGGTTTAACCTTGGGTTAGGGGTAATTGGGAGAGGGGAAATATTACAGAAGGATAAGTTTTGTGAAGTTTAGCTTAGATTAACTTCGGGATTTTTGTTTTAAACATATAAATATGTTTAAAGATTTTCTTTGTATTTTATTATATTATATAGTTTTTAGACTATTTGAATTGTCCAAAACCATAAAGGAGCGGGATATTTGAATAATGATATTTTTAGCCAAAGGGGGTTTATTGTGGGTTTTTATTAAAACACGTGGGGATAATAAACTTTGGCTAAAATTATAATAATGGGTTTTTGGGGCTATTTAATAAAGGGAATTATATTAATAGGAGAGGGTTATTTTCTAGGGAATTAATAAATAAGTTAAAGTTAATATGACAAAGGAAAAGTGGATAATCAAAATACATTAATATAACTAAGAGAAGTGAAGGTTAAAGTCAAGTTTGCATTATACTAACTTCATCACTTCAACTTAGGATAAAATGTCATTTTGAGGGTTTTATGCTTTCATGAGATGTGGGAAATTAATCAAATGAGGATTAGAGCGTCATTAAGTAAAAATGAGGTTTTTACTTATGATTTTTCTTGGTAAATGAATGCATGAATGGAAAATGATGTGATTTGTGGGATTAATATAGACATTTAAAATTTTCAACTAATCAGCCATAGAGCCTTGGGTCCAGTCCCAACAGATGTCAAGGAAATGCCTTGAGCCTTTCTGACTGATAGTTTAGAATGATAAATGGCTATGGGGAAGGGAAGTTAGTTATTTGCAGCCCTGGTGAATAATATTTACAATGATGTTTCTCACCTTCTTCTACCTACCCAATTTTAACTGCTAACATTTTTTCTTCCCTTTTGATTAGGTACATTTGAGCTAGCAAACTTTACAATATTTATTCTTTCTGAAAGAAATAAAACTATCTAATTCTACGCTTATTCAATCTAGGAATCCAGATTAAACTGTTGGATTCACTTATTCTCTACCTAACTACTGAATTGTCATGATTAAACTGTATGACAATTGTTTATTTTCTATCTACAACATTTGAAATTGAAAAATGACGATTCAAGATTAAACTGTTTAAATCATCATGGATTATGGCATTTATTGACACTCTGCCATAATCAAATACAAAAGGTAAAAGTAGTGGCATTTAGACTTGCACACTTTCATGATTTATTCATATTTTTCTTTTGGGGTCTATTATTTT